>JAYESA010000009.1:35995950-36467113 GCA_036927795.1 Iris macrosiphon | reverse complement strand
AGGTACGAGAAATGTACAATAAAAGAAATACTGGAAATACTGTAAGTAAATGCAGGAAAAGAAACAATATGTCAATGAGCAAGAAACCTATGACTAAGTGTGTGAGTACTAGCTTTAACATGTGATCGACTTGGGAACTTGATCAGGCTGGTTACATGTGATTAGCTATGATTCATGGAAGGTCAGGCTAACCGTTGGTTAGCTATGATACATGGAGATGGTCAGGCTAATCACACGTAACAGCTATGAAGCATGGAGATGGTCAGGCCGCACCCGACGTGAGATGTGGGGTGAGCTATGATGCATGGAAAGTTGGGTATGATCACATATCTACACTAAAATACTCTCCAAACCCCCGACTGGTATAGTAGATCAAATCATGGTACGCTATGGCACGGGATTCCCTAGGGAGGTAGCAAATCTTCCCGGAAATCAGTGTTTGTACATGCACAAGATATCAAGGAAACAAGTCTTGTACAAGCTACACCATGAATAAGGAATAACATCTCATGACGAGATCCGTCTACACCAATCCGTGTAACCAGCGTGTCAAGAACATGGATATTTACACTAGATACAGGGAACATAGGAGATATCATAAATTAGAAACTAATCAGAAAATGTACTCGCCTGTGGTCCTGAGCAAGGTGTGGGGATCGATGTCCAAAATGGAGTCGCAAAGACCTAATTGTGGAATATAAATGTCAGATACTAAATTAAAGGAATACATGTTTAACTAATTAAATATGAGGCCTCTAGGTCATGTCTAAGTCCATACTAGGTTAACTAGGGCCACACTAGGTCTATACCTTGTTACTCTAGGCTTCCCATGTTATTACCAACAACATTTACATACTAGGCTATTAGTATAACTATAACTCCTACATAGATTCTAAGGCATCACTTAACTATGAAGCTCTTACTTAACTAGCACTCAAATTTGAACCTCAACTCATACTGATACTCTTAGACTCAACAGGTAGGTCTGAATTTGTTCACTGATACTCTACATAGCCAAAAACCCTATTTACTGATGCACACAGACATGCCCCACTGAACTGTGATGCAGGGAACCCACAAGTAATATTTTCAGCAGCTACACACTGCTACACTCTCACACAACTTCACAGTAGTGAAATCCCCAAATACTGATACTCTAAACTGATACAAACTGACACAGGTATCTGCCTCTCATACACACAATGCTACACAAGGCTCACTGAGAACACACAGGACACTGACACATACAATATCGACACATAGGCAATACTGACTAACTGATACATACACACAGTTCAAATACTGAACATAATGCCTTACACACATACTGATATAATCTGATACACTAATCCTAATACTGATACAAAAACCCAAATGCCAGACACACTGAATTCCTACACAACTGTACCTCACATTTACTCACACACAAGTACACAGGCATGGGCATAAGCTGGTACTGGGATACATTGACACTATCTCACTCTCACAGATTTCTGGGTACTGGTACACACACTGCTAATGCACCTAGGTATCTAACTGACACACAACACAGCCACACAGTTATACTGAGACTGCTCCCTGAACTCAGTCACTCACACAAAAACAGTTTGCTGACACAGGGACTCACACACAATGCACTGATACACATATATATATGTATATATATAACTAACACTATACACTAACAACTAACATATCTATATAACTTAACTATTAATGATTAAACATCTGAACAGTCATCTTACTCTCCTCTATAACTTAACACCCTACCCTAAACTTGTTGACTGTACATGAATTGATCAACTAACCAACAGAATTGCACTAAAATATACTAACTGACATCTTAAGTTACTAACTGATACTCATATATTACCTCCCTTACACCAAAACCCACACATACACTTCACCCCTCTACTCACTGCCACTAGACTGAAATAAAACCTTCCCTCCATACTGACACTGAATTTAAACTAGCTACTGATACTAAACTACACCCAAATACAGAACACCAACCAACTGCATCACAACCTGCCTATAAACACATACACATACGCTCAGGTTCTTAATTCCTACTATGCACTCACCCCTCACTGATGCGTAGCCACACTCTCAGACACTTTGACACACAGAAATCTGATACCCCATATGACACTCAAACACAACCCAACCTACACTATACCTGCACTTAACTTCCTTACTGAAAGCATATGCACACATAATGGGATACTGAGACACACACACTGGTGTTTACTCAGGCACTCACTGAGAATACACATACCAGATGCATCACCTACACATACTGATCCAAGCCATCATCAGCCCTTCAAAACCCCAACCCGATACTTACCTGCTCTCAATACTGGTACTCAGATATATCTAACTGAACTGAAACCCAACACAGTCCCAAAGACCCGACTGTGCACACTGGTTTCTGACTGATACACTACAAATTGCTCACACTAGAACACTAGCACATGGGCTAAATACACACACAGGTACAAATTTACTGATGCACAGATTTCTCTCAAACCCGACTGTGCACAGGAAACCCCTAACTCACAGCCTATCTATACACCTATGAAATTATATCTGGGTATATAGATTTGTATACCCAAACATGCAGAAATTAGAATACCTAGATAAGTAAATCCCTAAGAACCATATCACCAAACACTTGGTGTTCAGAAAAATGGTTTTACATAAGAACATCATGAATCCTCAGATCAGAACCCCTAAATCGAGATCTAACCTACATGTAGGAGATGAAATCAGTATACATACAAATACCTAGGGTTAGGGTTAACGAAAAATTGGGGGAAACCTATGTGGGTCACCAAAACACTAGTTCCTCTTAGGTTTTCACGTAGAATCCCTAAAATTCGAGATCTACACAGCAAGGGGGTTCCTAGAGGCAATATCAACAGGAAAAACAGAGATTAAATGAATAAATAATAGGGTTTTACCTATAGGGAGATGGTTTCCCTATGAAAGTTCTTCTTCCCCAAGGTTCCTTGACCCAAGTTCCTTGCTTCCCTTGCTTTGGAGGAGGAAGATGAAAACCTAGGGTTTTAGTTCTGAATTTGGGGTGAGGGAGGTGGCTTTCTTGATGGAGGCTAGGGTTTTTTCTTTCTACATGAAGGAAGAGTGGCTCCATTTTATATCAAACTAGGTTAGGGTTTCTAATGCATAGGTTTAGTTAAACCCCCAGGTTAGGTCATGTAGAACCTAATTAACTAAGGTTTAGCCAGTCTAGGGTTTGAGGTCCAAACCTAAAGTTTGAATTCTAGGGTTTCTCTAGAACTGGGTTTTCAAATTAGGGTTTAGTCATTAGGGTTTGTCCTAATGAGTTCTAGGGTTTGACCTAAAACCAAATATTATTAACAACATATAATTACTTTATAAAACTCAGCAGATTAATTAAATACATAATTATTTAGAATAGTGAAATTACACAAATGCCCTTATTTGGAAATGTGGTAGTGACACTGAGCCAGGCGGTCGGCACTCCAAGTAGATTTGATAGGCAGAAAGTGAGATGACTTGGTGAGTCGATCGACGATAACCCAGACTGCATCATGTCCCCGTTGCGTCCTCGGCAAGCCAACAATAAAGTCCATCGTTATATCATCCCATTTCCACTCCGGAATAGCAAGGTTCTGAAGCTCTCCGCCTGGTTTCTGGTGTTCGGCCTTTACTCGTTGACAAGCCATGCAATGCGACACAAACTGCGCCACATCCCGTTTTAAGCCGTGCCACCAAAATATCGTGCGAAGATCCCGATACATCTTAGTGCTACCTGGATGAGAAGTATAACTAGCATAGTGAGCTTCCGTGAGTATCTCTTGTCTGAGGGCCGCGTCGTTCGGAACACATAGTCTTCCCTTTACTCGAAGCATCCCATCCGCGCTTACCGCAAAGTCGGACGCCTTTTTGCCAAGATGAGGGCATGTATCTTCTGCAGGAATGGGTCGTCCTTCTGAGCGGCCTTCACTTTATGTAACAAGTCGGGCTCGAGGCGCAGTTGAGCTACTTGCGCCCACTTCTTATATCTTATTTTCAGTGTGATACCCAGTGATTCAAGATCTCGGCGCAGCCTATCATCAATAACCAAACTCCCTACAAACACTCGACTCAACGCGTCAGCTACTATGTTTCCCTTTTCAGGCGTGTATCTGATCGTGAGATCGAAGTCGCTCAGGAGTTCAAGCCATCGCCGCTGCCGAAGATTTAAATCCTTTTGAGTGTACAAGTATTTCAGGCTCTTATGGTCCGTATAGATTTTGTACGGCACGCCATAAAGGTAGTGACGCCACAGCTTCAATGCAAATACTACCGCGGCAAGTTCGAGATCATGCGTTGGGTAGTTCTGCTCGTGAGGCTTTAGCTGTCTAGACGCGTAGGCTATCACCTTATCGCGCTGCATCAGGACACATCCTAGACCCTTTCCTGAGGCATCACTATATATTTTAAAATCATCCGGTCCGTTCGGCAGAGTGAGAATTGGGGCAGAGATGAGGCGCTGCTTTAACTCCGTAAACGAAGCTTCACAGTCCTCTGTCCAAGTAAACTTCGCACACTTTCGTGTCAACTGAGTCAAGGGTGAAGCAATCCTAGCAAAATTTTGTATAAATCTCAGGTAGTACCCTGCCAGACCAAGGAAACTTCGGATGTCGCTAGCTGACTCCGGTCGTTTCCACTGCGTGATTGCTTCTATCTTCTTCGGATCAACTGAGATGCCTTCCGAGGAGATGATATGCCCCAAAAACGAGATACTGTCCAACCAAAATTCTGATTTGCTTAATTTGGCATACAACTTGTGGTCTCGAAGGGTTTGCAGCACCATCCGCAGGTGTCCTGCGTGCTCATCCCTAGTCTTCGAGTACACTAAGATGTCATCGATAAACACCACCACGAATTTATCGATGAAGGGCCTAAAGACACGGTTCATCATATCCATAAATGCAGCAGGAGCATTCATCAGTCCAAACGGTATCACGGAAAACTCGTAGTGGCCGTAGCGGGTTCTGAAAGCAGTCTTGGGCACGTCTTCTGGCTTAATCTTCAGCTGGTGATAACCCGAGCGAAGATCAATTTTAGAAAACACCGTTGCCCCTTGTAACTGATCAAACAAGTCATCTATCCGTGGCAGAGGATATTTGTTCCTGATTGTGACTTTGTTTAATTCCCTATAGTCTATGCAGAGGCGTAGAGTTTCGTCCTTTTTCTTCACAAAGAGCACGGGAGCGCCCCAAGGAGACACGCTCGGACGGATGAACCCGCGATCAAGTAATTCCTGGAGTTGGCGCTTTAATTCATTCAGCTCTGCAGGTGCCATTCTGTACGGAGGCTTGGAAATCAACTGTGTATTTGGAAATGTGTCTATAGTGAATTCAATCTCTCGGTCTGGCGGCATACCGGGTAGTTCGCTCGGGAACACATCGGGGAACTCTGCCTCAACGGAAGTTGACTCGACGTTTGCGTAGTCCTGCCGTGTGTCCCGAACCGATGCTAGGAATCCCTCGCAGCCTGTGTAGAGCATTCGCCGAGCAGATTTTGCCGAAATCACCATGCAGGCCCTGGTCGCATTGTTCGCTGGACTACTGGTGTAACAGAACACGGCTTCTCCGGGCAGACGGAAAATGACTCGCTTCTCTGCACACTCAATAGTTGCCGCGCACGCGCCTAGCCAGTCCATTCCCAAAATGATATCATAGTCCCGTACATCAAGAACTAAAACATCAATTGACAGCTTTCTCTCCCCAATACAGATATAACCGCCTAGGCATGCTGAACAGACAGGAATTTTTGTACCAGATGGGGTGCTAACGCTTAAATCTAAATGCAACAGAGTCATTTTAATATTGTTCTCCGTGGCAAAGTTTGTAGAAATAAAGCTATGGGTTGCACCTGAATCAAATAGAATGCGAGCAGGTATATTATTGAAAAGTAAGGTACCTGACACGACGGTATCCGAAGCTAGAGCTTCTTCCCGTGTCAAGGTGTAGACTCGGCCTTGAGCTTGATTACGCCCTGGCTGAGGCGCCGCTCGATTTGCCTGAGGAGCCGGAGTCTGATCTGGTTGTTGCGGTGTACGAAGCGGACAACTGCTAATCTGATGGCCAGGATCGCCGCATCTGAGGCAAGTGTCGAGCCGCTTGCGACAGACATTCTCGGTGTGCCCTCTTCTGTTGCAGTAGGTGCAACGCTGCCCCTGGTTTTCTCGCTGACGACCGCCGTTATTTTGACGCTTTGCAGCATTGTTTCCTTTATCGTTGCCTTGGCGTTTGTGATTGGAAGGTTGCACAGCGCCGACGGCAACGTGAGGATACTGCGGTTCGAGCAAAAGGGCGTAGTTTAATACTTTCCGCATCGTTTGATACTGCAGAACGGCTACGTGCCCGTGAATGCCAGGACGTAGCCCTCCTTCGAATCATTTGGCACGACTCGCTGCATCCGGTAGATAAGCGGTAGCAAATTTGGCCAGTTTATTGAATTCTGCCGAGTATTGCTTCACCGTCATGCTGCCCTGCCGGAGTTGAACGAAATCGTTTTCCCGTTGACGTCGTAGTGGTGGGGGTATAAACTCCTCCTCGAACGCGGCACGAAAAGTCGTCAACGCGATCGCCTCCTCTCCATGGCCAAGTTGAAGAGATCGTCGATACACGTCCCACCAGTCATGCGCGTTGAGGCGAAGCAATAGTTGGGCACAGGTGACGCGCTTGTCTTCCGGCACTTCTAGGAGAGAAAAATGATCTTCAAGCTCGACGAGCCAATCTAGGGCCACGATCGGGTCCTCAGTCCCATTAAACGGCGTGTTGCAGACCTTCTTGAAGTTGCCAAAGGGGAAGGCAGTCACTTCCCTCGTCCTTGGCACTAGCGGTGGTTTGACTTCAAGCACTGGCTGCTCCACTGGTGTAGCTGTCGTTGCGGCAGAATGGTTGGAGGCCAGGGTCTGAACAAGCTGCTGCAGGGTATCTACCTGCTTTTGTTGGACTGAGAGCCGGGCCTCTAGGTTGCTTTCGAACTTGGCTTGGCGGGCATCATCCCTCTGTCGTTGCTCCGTGAACATTTGCATCACCTGCTGAAGGGAATCTGATTGAGACATGCCCCGTTGGCTCCGAGAGCTTCCTGAAGTTCCGGAACTGCTCTCCTGAGTCCTTGTCTCGCCTGGCGCCAGCGCTGATGGTTGCGCTTGCGTCGTTCCTTGAAAGGAAGGTAAATTACATCAGGATCATAATGTATTATGGACTTATTGCATGAACGTATCTCATTTTGGCCTTAACGAGTTCAGGAGTTCGCACAGGGATTTATCGTTAAGGGAACTTTTCCAGTTTAAGAGTCAAAGGAACTTTGAATCTGAGCTCTGATACCAACATGTCACGCCCCGATCCCGTGGAATCGTTAGTCATCCCCCGGGCGTGACCGCCGTGCGGGCCTAGGTTGCGCACCGCACAAGGCTAAGTATTTTTGTTTCGTATAGCGAGCACATATTCAGAGTACGCAGATAATTGAAACACATATTGAAACATGGAAAAGTTCTCTTTTTATTGATAATATGAACATCTATTACAAACTCCTTGAACTGAGTCATAAGGATTGCCTTTATGGGCTTACAAAAGTGTTGACACAAAATAAGATAGCAGTCATGTACATTACATCCTTACTAAACTAAAAATATAAGACCTTGCGTCGGAACGACTGCTTTGCCACGAAGTTGCATGGTTGCTTGGTGGCTAGCTTCTAACTTCAAAATGATTCTTCTTCTTCAAAATACTTCAAAGGTTGGCACGGTCGAGGCGTGCCTACAGCTGGACTGAATTGGGGGTTTGTCTCCTGCTCCTCGCTCGGCTCTCCTTAGCGCGGGGAACCTGTTTCAACGAGGGTCAGTACATCGAAACGTACTGGTGAAGGCAAGCTATCCCAACTATACCAATCAACACGTTGTTTTAATGAAGCATGCATATTTGTGGGTTTCTATCTTGCCTTAGTTCATTTTACAGCAAGACATATATATAGAATCATTGAAATAACTCGCCACCGTTCGGTGACATTTACCTGCCCGTCTGAACCACCTGCATAATACTTACCTTGCCTTCCCTGCCAAGAAGACACAAGTTAGTAGCAACAGGTTTTAAATATACGAGGGGATCACTGGCACGTTGCCATAATGGACGGGCTAGTCTCGGGACGGAATGGCGTGCGGTGCAGAGAACAGGAGGCGCCACAAGCCACTCGATCCGAAGCAGGCGACTATCGTGAGTTTCGTCCGGATCGGATCGGTGCCAGTGCCCCAGCGACCGTCCGCAGGAACTAAGACCTTGTGCACAAGTTGTCCGTGATCAACGCAGTACACTAAGTTAACATTTGAGGCAAATCAGGCACAAGGCAATAACAGGGCAAGATCTACTTTTGCATAGTCTTCCTGTTGAGTTATTGCATTGAGAATGAGTTCTATACATAGCACAGTTTTTAAGAAGAAATATACATTCTAACTTATATTTATGCATATGATGAACATTCCAACGAGCAAGCATATAAGTAAGTAACCGTTCACAAGTTTTATTTGACAAGCAATATTTCCCAAGTCTATTCCCTTATTATCTTGATATCTTTTAGTTATTTACTTGGTATCGTTTGATCGGGGCAAGCACGAACACGAGATTTAGATGTGAAGACTAGCAAGTAGGGCTAGCTAATCGGGTTGGTAGCCACTCACTTTGGTAGTTGGAAGGAAAAGAAAAGAAGTGCTTTAGGAGTCCGCTAAAGCGACGACTACAGCTGGTTCACCTGTATTGACACGAACAGCTGATCAGTACTTCTTCCTCTCTTTCCCTTATCGGAATTGAAGTGCAGTCCTAAGAACGAAAGCAATGAAATCCATCGAAACCGTTCAAGAAAACCCACGCAAATCCGAAAACCAACTCAAGGCACGAAAGCAACGAGCGACAGCGAAAACTAGGCAACAAAGAATGCAGCGGAGAGGTCCCTCCTGACTCTGCCGCTAAGTCGATCCTTGGGGCACGGTCCACTGAATATGGGAATCGATTCCGAAAAGACAAATCCATAACGAGGATGAGTTCTTGATTCAATCTATCCCGATCGAACGATACCGTCTAGTATTTCTTAGCCGCGCTCCCCGAACAGGGGGAACGGGGCACCACAGATACAGTCGCGTACCAACAGCTATTAAATATGACATGGGGAAGGGTAAACTACATGTCTTCTAGTATTCTCCCACCCGACATGAAAAATAAGACATGAACTCCAATATTCAAGACATGAATTCCAGTATTCCTAACACTAGGTATAATCATCAAGGGTACTAGTAAAGCAGGAATTAATTATCACAATATAAAGAATTAACTTGAAGTGCAGGTACTTGCCTGTTTTTTGGATCCAATTAATTGTACTCGGGGAAATTTTCCAGAGATGAGTCCAAAAGCTGAAATAGACATTACTATCACGCTCAAAAGATGCCAAATAGCTAAAAACGCCTATCCTTGGGTCCAATTTGGAGACAAGGGCAAAAATGACAGTTTCGGGTCAAAACGGGGTTCGCCGGTGGGCCCGCTTTGCACCGAAAAACGTGTCCGGGTCAATGGTCTCCAAATTCCCCAAACTTAGTGTCAACAGGTCAGGAACGCTGATACGAACCCAACGGAACTTCCAGAATTGGATTTCGATGAGCCGATCACAAAATCGCCCGTCGAGCGGGGCCTGTGGGGCCCACGACACGCGATTTCGTCAACGTTCTCAGAATCGAACCAAACTTGACCCACAGGACCAGCGTATCGCTACGAGTCCGATGGCGTAAGTTTCGTCTCGATCCGACGAGTGTACAAGAAGTTAGGACGAATTACAGAAAAGTCAGATATGGGGCGATGTCCGCGGATACGCGTTGATTTCGGTGTGCACGCACACCCGAATCAGCTTCCGCAAAATCTCACACGTCCGTATCGACGATGCGCACGTATCTGTGAAGACCGCACGCGACCAAGTCGTCCCGTTTGGCGGGGCATACTCAGTTCTGGGGTAAAAAAGGGGTCTAGTTTTTCCTGTTTTTGGATCGCGGTGTGCGATCACCACAGGACGCGATGCCCCGAACGGTTTATCCGGGCACCGAGAGGGTCATACAGGCTTCGTAACGCAATTTACGGATTTGAAAACCGAGCTACGAGCAAGAAACTACGCGCACCTGAACTGGGTTGAAAAACCCGAAGAATTTTGTGTCCGTGTCGTGTCCGACACGGAGAGAAATTAGGGTTAGGGTTCGCTGATTTGGGGGTTTTCGGCGGCGGTCCGGCCGGAGGAACACCGGGGAGGCCGAGGGCGGCTCGCCGGGGGAAGCTGAGGCGGTGGCTGGTGGCGGCGGAGCCGACGGGAAGTGGGCGGAGGGGCTGCCCGCTGTGCTGGAGTCGGGGACGGCTGCGGCCGGTTGCTGTCGGTGGTCGAGGGGGTGGCGCCGGAGGAGGCGACTGCAGCGCCGGAGGAGGGCGGGCACGGCGGTGACGGAGGTGGCGCCGGGAGGAACGGCGGGTGGTCGGGGTGTCCGGAGAAGAGGGTGGTGACCGGAGAAGAGGGTGGTGACCGGAGAGGGCTGGGGGAGAGGGGTTTAAATAGGGCGGAGCGGCTGGGAGTCGGGCCGAGCAAGGCGGGGTCGTGGCTGGGAAGGCGGAGGCGAGCCGGGTGGAGCGGGGACGTGGCGCGGCGGCCGCGGGCGGCGGCGCCGGACGCGGGGCAGCGTGGGGAGGGGCTGGGGTGACCGGGTCAGCGGGTCGGGCGGAGGCCCGGTTCGGGTTTAACCGACCCCACCCGACCCGTTACGCTGAGCGGGCTGGGCCGGTTGGCGGGCTGGCTGCTGGGCCGGTCCAATGGGCCGGGCCGGCCCAGGGAAAAATAATAAAAATATTATTATTAATAATAATAATAATAATAATAGTAAACAGTTTAATTAATTAATTAGTAAAATAGTTTTTAGGCATTTAAAAATAGGTCTGAGGCCCAAAAAATCCAGAAAAATTATCCTAAGTCCAGTTTTTCATTTTACACCCAAAAATATTATTTTTATAATATTTTAATATTATTTATTAACAATTAAAAATTATTTAATAATTAAGAACCTTGGTTTTAATTACAGAAAATTTCCAGAAAATTCCAGAAAATTGGAAAAAATCCAAGTTTTAATAATTTTGAAAATTCAGGGGATTTACAATCTACCCAACTTATAAAAATTTTGTCCTCAAAATTTAAGAATAACAATGGTACGAAAGGAAAGGCCGGGAAATAAAAATATACCTCAGGGTTCAAAAAAATAAGGGTAGCGCTCTCTAATCTCGTCTTCTCGCTCCCAGGTGGATTCGTCGGGAGAATGGTGCTTCCAAGCTACGCGAACCAGGGAAATAATCTGGTTCCGTAAAACTTTCTCCGATCGATCCAGTATCTCCACGGGTTGCTCTTGGTAAGTCAAACTTGGGCCTACTTCGAGCTCTGAGTGATCCAAAATATGGCTGGGATCTGACACATATTTCCTCAGCTGCGACACGTGGAAGACTTATGGACTCCATCCAGAGAGGGTGGCAATGCCAGTCGGTATGCCACTTCTCCGATTTTCTCCTGTATGCCAAAAGGTCCAATAAATCTTGGGCTGAGTTTTTCACTCCTTCCGAACCTAATGGTGCCACGTGTCGGAGAGATCTTCAAGAATACCAGCTCTCCAACCTTTAATAAAGTTATAATCAAGTCTTAGTTCCATAATCAAAATATTTAAATTGACTTGAATTTCATAAATTAATTACCTCAAATTCTAAAGGCCTTCGGTGGCTATTTGCCCAATGTCGTTGCCTGTCTTGAGCCACTCGAAGTCTATCCCTTATTTGTTTTACCTTCTCAGTTGAATCGATCACCATCTCTGGTCCCAGTAGGGCTCTTTCTCCAACGTCATCCCATGATAGCGGGGTACGACATCTTCGTCCATACAGAGCTTCAAATGGAGTCATCTCAATACTTGCTTGGTAACTGTTATTATAAGAGAACTCCACAAGATGTAGATAGTCTTCCCAGGATCCTCCAAAATCTAGAACATATGTACGAAGCATATCTTCAAGTGTCTGGATTGTACGTTCTGATTGTCCATCGGTTTGGGGATGATAAGCTGTGCTGAATTTGAGTTGAGTCCCCAAGCTGGCTTGTAAGCTCTTCCAGAAGTGAGAGGTGAATCTTGAATCTCGGTCGGAGACAATACTTACTGGAACCCCATGCAATCTAACAATATGTCTGATATATAAATCTGCCAGCTTCTCTGTAGATAGCCCTACTTTGAAAGGTAGAAAATGTGCAGACTTGGTCAGTCTATCTACTATCACCCAAATTGCATCCTTTCCACTAGGTGTCCTTGGAAGTCCGGAAACAAAATCCATTGTAATATGTTTCCACTTTCACTCCGGAATGGGTAGTGGTTGAAGCAATCCTCCAGGTCTTTGTCTTTCTGCCTTGACTTGCTGGCACACTAAACAACGAGATACGAACCTGGCTACTTCTTTTTTCATGCCATGCCACCAAACATGCGTCCTCAGGTCCTTGTACATCTTGTTGGCTCCTGGATGTATAGAGTATTGTGATCTGTGCGCCTCTTGCATAATTTCTTCTCTTATATCTCCTTGAGGTACACATAATCTATCTCCATGCCTCAGTGATCCATCTTCATGAATTCTGAAATCTTCCACTAATCCAGCTTGCACTTGACCTCGAAGGCTTCGCAGCCCTCCGTCTTGAAACTGAGTCTCCTTGATCTTGTCTATTAAGGTAGACTGAATCTGCAAGTTCATCATTTGGCCTTCTTTTCCTGGGATAATTACCTCAATACCTAAACTTTCCAGGTCCTCGAGCAAGTGTCGGTCCATAGTCAAGTACATCGCCATAGGATATCTGCTTAGAGCATCAGCAACTACATTGGCCTTCCCAGGATGATATTGAAGGGTGATATCAAAATCTTTCATTAGTTCCAGCCACCTTCTTTGCCTCATGTTCAACTCTTTCTGAGTGAAGATATATTTTAGACTTTTATGATCCGTAAATATTTCCACCATTTCTCCATAAAGATAATGCTTCCATAGCTTGAGAGCAAAAATGACAGCTGCCAGTTCTAAATCATGAGTTGGATAGTTCTTTTCATGAGGTCGAAGCTGTCTAGAGGCATATGCTATTACTTTCTTGTTCTGCTCCAATACACAACCTAGACCTTTTCCAGAAGCATCACTATAAATAGCGAAACCTCCGGTTCCAGAAGGTAAGGTCAGAATAGGGGCAGTAGTCAGCCTTTTCTTCAATTCTTCAAAAGCATGCTGACATTCAGCAGTTCAGGTGAACTCTTCATCCTTCCTTGTTAATTTTGTCATGGGTTCCGCAATCCTAGCAAAGTCCTTCACAAACTTCCGATAGTAGCCAGCTAGTCCCAGGAAGCTTCTAATCTCTGCTACAGAGTCTGGAGTGGGCCATGATTCTACTGCCGCTATCTTCTTAGGATCTACTGCTATTCCATCTCCAGTCACAACATGTCCCAAGAATTCTACTTTGTCTAGGAAGAATGCACATTTAGATAATTTTCCATAGAGTTTTTTCTTCCTCAACGTCTCCAATGTTAGCCTCAAATGTTCTTCATGTTCTTCCGGGGTCTTGGAGTAGATCAAAATATCATCAATAAAGACCACTATAAATTTGTCTAGGTATGGCTCGAAGACTCTGTTCATTAAGTTCATAAAAACTACTGGAGCATTCGTCAACCCGAACGGCATTACTAAGAATTCGTAGTGTCCGTTCCGGGTATTAAAAGCAGTTTTAGGGATGTCTTCCTTCCTTACCCTTACTTGGTGGTAACCAGACCTCAAATCAATCTTTGAAAATACCCGAGCTCCACTTAATTGATCAAATAAGTCATCTATCCTGGGTAGGGGATACTTATTCTTAATTATTAAGGCATTCAAGGCCCTATAGTCAATACACATTCGGGATGTTCCGTCCTTCTTGGGCACAAATAATACTGGAGCTCCCCAGGGTGAGACACTAGACCTAATGAAGCATTTGTCTTCTAACTCTTTTATTTGCTCATTTAGTTCTATTATCTCTTTCTTGTTGATTCTGTAGGGATTTTGAGATACTGGCGCTGCTCCCGGCACTAAGTCAATAGAGAATTCAACTTCTCGGTCTGGGGGTAATCCAGGGAGATCCTCAGGGAAGACATCAAGATATTCAGAGATGATAGGCAATTCTTCTGTTACTAGGGCTCCACAAATCTTGTTACTACCCATTTCTCTAGAACCTCTAGCAAATTCAAATTCTGGCTTGTCAGGGGGCCTGAAGATTACACTACCTCTGTGGCAGTCTATAGTGGCATGATGTTGACTCAACCAATCCATACCCAGTATAATATCAAAACTGGGAACTGGCATTACGAGTAGCCTAGCATATAGTTCTCTTCCACATAATGTAATAGGACAATTGTTACATGCATCACTAACCGGGATAATTCCTCCACCGGTAATGATCTTATAACAATTCCTAAGGGGTTCAGTGATTAAGCTATGCTTCATAAGGAAATCTACTGACATGAATGAATGTGAATCTCCAGAGTCAAATAAAGTAATGGCTGGTATTGAATTTATAAGCACAGAACCTGTGATCACGTCTGCTGTGGCTTCAGCTTCTTCCAGAGTCATTGCAAAAGCACGGCCTTGCTGAGGTGCACCCCGCTGTTGCTGCTGTTGGTGCTGAGCAAAGCGTTGTTGTTGAGTTGGAAGCGGGGGTCCCCTCTGCTGTGCTGCTGGGGGCCTGGCCTGGACTGGAGCCTTTGGTGCAGCGGTCCGTCCTTGAGCAGCAGGACAGTCCCTCATTTGATGCGCTGCTGAGCCGCAGTAGAGGCAGGCACCTAGCCTCTTCCTGCAGACTTGCCAAGTGTGACCTGGTTTTTGGCAAAAGTTACAAGCAGCAGCTTGTTGGTTCTGTCCTTGAGCCTGGTGTTGGGGTGCTGGAGCTCGAGGGAGAGGACGCTGAGTTTGCTGCGGGGCCCTCTGCTGTTGTTGTTGTTGAAATGGGCGTTTGTTGGGTCCCATATTTCCAGTATCTCTCTCCCGCTTTAGTTTATGCCCCATGTCTCTCTCGACGCCTTGTGCCACGCTCAAAATTTTCTCATAGGTGCGAGCTCGGCTGGTGGTGACAGCAAGGCAAATATCCGGAGACAGCCCCTTCTTGAATCTACGGGCTCTGTCCTCCGGGGTACGAACCATGTACTCCACAAAATGGCTCAACCTGCTAAATTCAGCAGTATACTCATCAACAGATAGGTTACCTTGTTCCAGTCTCTCGAATTGGCTTTCGAGAGCTTCCCGAGCCACTTTGGGGTAGAATTTCTCCTTGAATAGCCTCTTGAAGTCCTCCCAGGTGAGGTCAGGAGCAGATAGTTGGGGTTCATCTCTGAACCAGGTTTGAGCTATGTCGAACAGTTGCAGGCTTGCGGACTCCACTTTGAGATCGTCAGGGACCCGAGCAGTCTTCAGGAGTCTCTCGACATTCTCTATCCACTCATCGGCATAGAGAATGCCCTCAGTTCCGTAGAATTCCAGGGGTCTAAGGTTCTTGAAGTCTTTGGCACTCCCTGGCCTCTTGAGTGGCGACTCCTGGGACCTAAGAGCTTCTGAGAGACTGGTCCGCAGAAGTGCAGTCTGTTCTTTCTGGGATTCTACGAGTCCCTGGAACACTCCGAGTAGCTGTGCCCCATCTAGAGTAACTACTGGAGTAGATGGAGGCGGCGGGAGTGCAAGAGTTTCGGGCACATTCTGCTCAGCTGGTTCTGATGTGCCTCCTACTGTGTTCCTTGTCTGGACCATTCTGAAAGATTAAGGGATGGGAAGATCAGAATGGATTACTTGGAAATCAAGGGCGATAGAAAAATTGAGCAAAAAATGATATCAAGAATTGAAATAAGGACCCTATATTGTGAATGAGCTTTTCCTAGAATCCTCAATCTTATTCCATACCCTGTCCTAGGGTATTACCCTATTTAAAGATAGGACCTGCATGGGCCACCACAAAAACGTGTCACGACCCGCATCCGGAAATTCGGGCACGAGTGCGTGGGTACGTCCAGCCTACGCCGCAGAGTCGGTGGTAGTACGCTGTCTAGGTCAAATCCATAGTTAACTAATCTAGCTCATTCACAAATAACATAGGCAAGATAATAATAGGAAATAAATACTTAAGATTTCAAATGAAATAAATGTGACAACAGATCAAATGTTTAGTACAGAATTCAAAATAAAATCGGGGACAAACCCGATTACTAAGATAAGAGCAATAAATAAAATAACTACTGCTATCTACTCTGCAGCAGGGGTCTCCTGGGTGGGATCTGGCTCCTCATAAGTGTCATCTGTCCCTCATAGGGACCATAATATGTAGGGGCAAGGTCCTCATCATCGCCTAAATCAACGGATCCAGTCAGGAAAGGAGCAAAGTACACAATGCACAACAAGATTAAACTAAATATTTATGACAATTAAATTGAGTATCATATTGAGAAAATTGCATAAAGAACAATAATATCTCAGAGTTACTGCTATAAACAGGCATATGAGAAAGCAGGAATAGATGAGACAGGAAATGAAACTACAACAGTCAGCAAGAACTATAACAATACCAGAAAGTATCTGTGTGAACTCGTGTTTGTTTTAGAATACATAGTTGGCATGTAGGGGTTTATAAGGCTAATCCGGCCATCATAAACGGCTATTAAACAGGGGAAAATCGAGATCCGGCTGAGGATACAGTCACGTACCAACAGCTATTAAACATGACATGGGGAAGGGTAAACTACATGCCTTCTAGTATTCTCCCACCCGACATGAAAAACAAGACATGAACTCCAATATTCAAGACATGAATTCCAGTATTCCTAACACTAGGTATAATCATCAAGGGTACTAATTAATTATCACAATATAAAGAATTAACTTGAAGTGCAGGTACTTGCCTGTTGTTTGGATCCAATTAATTGTACTCGGGGAAATTTTCCAGAGATGAGTCCAAAAGCTGAAATAGACATTACCATCACGCTCAGAAGATGCCAAATAGCTAAAAATGCCTGTCCTTGGGTCCAATTTGGAGACAAGGGCAAAAACGACAGTTTCGGGTCAAAACGGGGTCCGCCTGTGGGCCCGCTTTGCACCGAAAAATGTGTCCGGGTCAACGGTCTCAAAATTCCCCAAACTTAGTGTCAACAGGTCAGGAACGCTGATACGAACCCAACAGAACTTGCAGAATTAGATTCCGATGAGCCGATCACAAAATCGCCCGTCGAGCGGGGCCTGTGGGGCCCACGACACGCGATTTCGTCAACGTTCTCAGAATCGAACCAAACTTGACCCACAGGACCAGCGTATCGCTACGAGTCCGATGGCGTAAGTTTCGTCTCGATCCGACGAGTGTACAAGAAGTTAGGGCAAATTGTAAAAAAGTCGGATACGGGGCGATGTCCGCGGATACGCGTTGATTTCGGTGTGCACGCACACCCGAATCAGCTTCCTCGAAATCTCACACGTCAGAATCGACGATGCGCACGTATCTGTGAAGACCGCACGCGACCAAGTCGTCCCGTTTGGCGGGGCGTACTCAATTCCGGGGTGAAACAGGGTCTGGTTTTTCCTGTTTTTGGATCGCGGTGTGCGATCACCACAGGACGCGATGCCCCGAACGGTTTATCCGGGCACCGAGAGGGTCATACAGGCTTCGCAACGCAATTTACGGATTTGAAAACCGAGCTACGAGCAAGAAACTACGCTCACCTGAACTGGGTTGAAAAACCCGAAGAATTCCGTGTCCGTGTCGTGTCCGACACGGAGAGAAATTAGGGTTAGGGTTCGCTGATTTGGGGGTTTCCGGCGGCGGTCCGGCCGGAGGAACACCGGGGAGGCCGAGGGTGGCTCGCCGGGGGAAGCTGGGGCGGTGGCTGGTGGCGGCGGAGCCGACGGGAAGTAGGCGGAGGGGCTGCCCGCTGTGCTGGAGTCGGGGACGGCTGCGGCCGGTTGCTGTCGGTAGTCAAGGGGGTGGCGCCGGAGGAGGCGACTGCAGCGCCGGAGGAGGGCGGGCACGGCGGTGACGGAGGTGGCGCCGGGAGGAACGGCGGGTGGTCGGGGTGGCCGGAGAAGAGGGTGGTGACCGGAGAGGGCTGGGGGAGAGGGGTTTAAATAGGGCGGAGCGGCTGGGAGTCGGGCCGAGCAAGGCGGGGTCGTGGCGGGGAAGGCGGAGGCGAGCCGGGTGGAGCGGGGACGTGGCGCGGCGGCCGCGGGGCAGCGTGGGGAGGGGCTGGGGTGACTGGGTCAGCGAGTCGGGCGGAGGCCCGGTTCGGGTTTAACCGACCCGACCCGACCCGTTACGCTGAGCGGGCTGGGCCGGTTGGCGGGCTGGCTGCTTGGCCGGTCCACTGGGCCGGGCCGGCCCAGGGAAAAATAATAAAAATAATAATAATAATAATAATAATAATAATAATAATAGTAAACAGTTTAATTAATTAATTAATTAGTAAAAATAGTTTTTAGGCATTTAAAAATAGGTCTGAGGCCCAAAAAAATCCAGAAAAATTACCCTAAGTCCAGTTTTTCATTTTACACCCAAAAATGTTATTTCCATGATATTTTAATATTATTTATTAATAATTAAAATTTATTTAATAATTAAGAACCTTGGTTTTAATTACAGAAAATTTCTAGAAAATTCCAGAAAATTGGGAAAAATCCAAGTTTTAATAATTTTGAAAATTCAGGGGGTTTACACAGTCATACATAGTCTAGAATCTCAACTCAACGATTTCTAAGAGAAATACATATAATAAAATACGACATAAGCCCCTATTCAAATACGTAGTACAAAATATATATATATAGAAATTATGTAATAAATATCTATTCAATCATTCTAAATACCCTAGATAAAAATATAATCAATACAATAAAAAGAATAAGATTTTTAAAATCCAAAATTCTATCGGCTATGGTAAATTAAAAATAGGTTCTCATCACCTACTACTAAGGATAGGTCCAGCAAGATCATACCCTATTAGTCATAAAATCTAAATCCCTGACCCTAATAAGTTTATGTGTAAATTCACAATATTCAGCTATCATTCATATAAGACTTCTATCTTTCATTTACACTTTTCTACCATATGTAAATCTATAATCTAAGGGTCTTGTGATAATCCTCTACAGAATGACTAACAAGTCAGTATGTGATTCTGAACCTGTGTTTAATTCCTTAAAATTCGTATCACTTCGAGACTGATCAAATTTTTTTTTTTTACTCGCACTAAATTCTCAAAATTCTAAAAGCATTATAATTCATAAATGCTAAAATTATTATTCCTGAAGTCCATACCACAATCCCTTCTCTTTGGATTATGCGACCATAATATCTTTCCCTTATCATTTGTTTCCTACTCACCTTCATATCCTTTTTGTATGTTAATCTTGTTTTCAATTATAAGCTTCGTCAATCATGACCCAGTACTTTCTGCTTCGTAGTATAGATCTTCTAAGCAACTGTCGAGTGATAAATCTTCAGTCCTTCCTAAATCTTTCTCTTAATTTAAAATGCTCAAGATCATGTACTTCTCGTGACTCTTCTTGTTACCATTCTACTTTCTTCACCTTGAACATGAGATTTTCTTCTTGTTCATTCCATGTATACCCTTCATCGAAACTATATGGTTACCATCTTGTTATAGCTTATCATCTATTATAGGCAATTCACTATATCTAACTCAAGACTATAACATAAAACTCTCATCCTTCAACCTATTTTCTCTATCACAGATACTAGCTTGTCAATGGGTGGTACTCACTTGTTCAATTAACACTAACAACCCAGTTAATCAAATACATCTAATTTGATTTCAAAAGCTATACTTTAGTACTTGAGTTATCTGATTACTCAAACATTAGGTCTAGAAATCTACATATCTATTTAGTCCAGACCTATAGTCATCAATAATTTAAGGGGTCATAAGATCTATTTTGATACTAAAAGTCATAAGACAACTAGAGATTTAACCACTATGGCCTGTTACGTAAGGTTCCAATTTCTTAAGGTCATAATATAATTCCTTGTATCACCATCATGAGCCACATCTAATCCCTAGCATCTAGCTATGTATTCCATAAAGTATTCCAAACCATCTTGCTAACTTCTAATACTTCCAAATTACGGCTACCTTAAGCAAGGGTAAGATTTTATTAGTTCTAGGCCTCTAATACTATATTTAATTCTCATGCTAATAATCTATACTAGCTCTAGCATATATGAATAACCTATCTACCTATCCTATTAACGGTAACCATCTTCTCAAAAATTTATATCTAGCATGTCTTCTTCCGCCTTGATAAGGATCTGCTTCTGAAGGAAACACCATGCACGAATATTCATCTCTCTGAAATATGGATAGATGATAAACAATATAAAGGATGCCGAGGGAAATAAAAGAGTACAATTATGAAGTCCAAGGGCGATAATCAAATGCTAAAGAATTTTTAAATCAGTTGTGGATTGAGATACTAATACTATTAATCCTAATTACAGGCTCGCTCGGTATTGAAAAGTAACCGAAACGATTTAATCAAGACCTGCATGGGCCACCACAAAAACATGTCACGTCCCAGTCCCAAAATACGTAGGACTAGGAATACGTAACATGCCAGCTACGCATTCGACCAGACTCCGGTCCGACTCGAATACATATAAGCTGTATTAAAATGGTCACTATCTATATAATCAAGTAAATATAAATATCTATGCCTCAATCCACATTGATCAGAATATACAAGAATGAGCTACATGTGCTAAAGCCGGCCGCCAGTAACACATAAGCTCGAATAGACTCGAGAAAGGAATATGAGTCTATAAAACTAGGCTATATCAGCAGATGAATAAATAATATGAATAATAACCATGACTCCGAAAGAAAAGATATAAGTACCTGGCACCAATTCCTGCAAGACAAAGCAACACACATCAGCAACTCCATGCAGGCTTCACAATGGTCTATGCTGCAAAACTGGCAAGGGACCAGGTCCTCAGAGGGACGTAACAAGGTACAAGAAACAGCATGCCAAAATAAATATAGTGCAAGAGTAAATGAAATAAATAGGGTAACTATGTATCCATCTATGTGAAATGCAAGTGAGAGCATCACTAGTACTCAGGCTGAGACCGCTACAAGCTCTGTGTCGGGGAGCCGGTAGCAGTAATAACAAGTAATGGGTCTAGCTCTGCTCGAGAGTCTACAAGCTCACAATAGTAGTAGATATATATAGAACAGCCTGTAGCCTGTGTGTCTCTCCCCACCCAATGTAACCACACGTCTCATGTTCATAACGTCTCATATCCATGTCACGTGAGATCATATCTAATGCAACCAGTCATATAATCTCTATAAATATAATGTCTATGTCAATCCTGCATCCTACACAGAATCACCATGAATATCTCAGGAAGATTCTGTCATATGTATGGTGTCAACTGTCCTGGGTTATAATGTACTTGATGAAACAAGTACTAGAATGTAAAGGGTCACGAATGTCCATTTCTAGATGACGTACCCAACTCCGCGTACGGGGTTGGCACCCGACTATTAATCGGACGCTAAGTAAGTCACATGGCCCTAGGTTTAAGCATGTACAACAATTTTATAATTAAGTCAAAGTAATAAATAACAGAACTGCAAGTTGGCAAGGTACACTTGCCTGAAACTTCAAGTTGATAATACAAAGAACCTGCTCTCGAATTCACGCTCGTGCGATCCCAATAGCCTAAATATATAATATCATAAAATTAGTTACTATGACATGGTTCATTAAGCATGCACAAGAGTACAATTACTCTACGTCATTAATCATTAGACAATTAGGGTCTAATTTAATCAAGGATACCACTTATATAATGCCATCAATTATTTAGAGTCTAAAATAATTTGGGGTTCTAACAAAGTAGGTTGGCTAAGGTTCACTAGTCAAGGACCAAGAAAGTGTGTAAACACCAAGCCTACTAGTCACATAACATCATCAAGCCTCATAAACATGGTTATAACAAAGGTTCATATAGGTACTAGGTGTTCTCACACTAGATTTCCATATACAATATATCATCAACCTTGGTATTCACTAAGTGTCAAACTATGTTAACCAACTTAGGGTTAGTTTTGTCTATTAAAATATGCACATGAGCATTAACAATAGGTCAAGTTAGGGTCATCACAAACAATCACATACTATATTTCTCAAGTATATCCATTCATCCAACTATATACAACTCTCGTTCTACTACAAAATATCAAGTATACATAGACAAGTCAAATCTGAATTTATAATAAGATCATGGCATATACCTCATTTCTTTCTTGTATTTGTCATGAAACATGTCTGCAAGCACTACTATAACTAGTGAACAACCTTGGCATGACATCTTCTATATTCCAACATAGTGTTTATAAATAATAAAACTAGCTATCACAAAACCTAGGCAAAATGTACTACTAGTTGTACAATATTTAATCATGTCTCAACCATGCATTTATTTATATATAACACCCTAAACAAAATTTATACATTCTGAAATTTAGTGATAATTAGAGTAAAAATTATATTTTCCAAGTGGTTGCTTGGGTTTTAGATCACGACAAAGTGAATAGGACAACAAGTGCATAAATAACATTCAAGTCTAGACATGAGAAGTAATAAATATTCCTTGTATAATATCATAAAATATGAATTCAAAGTTAGTAAAATTTAATAAGGATATGAAGTACATGTAGGAAGGGTTGAGTAGGAGGAGTTGGAGCTCTTACCAAAGTGAAATGGGAAGGCAAAAGAGGGTTGTGCACTGCTTGCACAAATCTGTCCAGATTTGGACACTTCGTCTCGTAGCTACTGTACGGGGCTTCAAAACATTTATCCAAGTACTTTGAGGATTAGAGAGATTAGGAGAGAGATAGAGGATGAAGATAGGATAGTTTTTGAAGGGGTTTTAGTGCTGGAATTGGTGGCAACAAGGTGTTTAAGTGGTGCTATTGCTGGCGGATTCAGCAGGGTGTCTTCGTTTTGTAAGGGGTGTTTGGGAGAGTTGTAGGATGATTTAGGTGCTTAGTTATAAATGAAACTTGTTAAGGAAAGGTAGAAGAAGGACATTTGGGTGCTTTAGTGGTGGTTTGGAGGCTATGGAGGTGGTGGAGTGGCCTGAGAAGAGGATAGCCTGAATTCGGATTCAGCCTGGATACCTCTGATGAAGGGCTATTTTTGAGAAACTTAGAATGAATTTTGATGGAAAGTTTGTGAAGAGAAAGTGATAAGGACAGGAAGAGGAAGAAGCATACAAAATTTGAGAGAAAGATACTTACTGTGGAGGGAGATAGGGCCGGATTGGTGGGGGTATTGCTGAATTAAGATTCAGCCTGGGTATGGTTGGATGGATGGAAGTGTGGAGGGAGATAGAGAAGGAATTTGGAGATGGTTTGTGAATATAAAATGTGAGGAAGAGAGTTAGGAAAAAGTTTTCTTCTGGTGGTTCTAATGGGGGAGGTGAAGAGAGGGGGGTTATGGACAGCCTAGTGGGGAGGGGAAGGGTTTGGAGTTACCAATGGGGTAAGGAAAGGTCACAAGTTATAAACCCTTTCCTTTCACATTCCATCCTAATGATTTAGTAAACACATGGCTGTCCAAAACTGAAATGATATTTAATATGGATGGTCAAACCTAGCTTAGTCATCCTAGGTTAAGTCCAACTACTTCTAGTTGGGTCAGGTTCGGGTCGTTGCGGTTTAGTTTGACTAGGTTGGTCCGATTCACTAGAAAATTGGTCATTTGTGACTATTGAGGGTAAGTAGCACATAGAGGTTCAATAGAGTAGGATACAAGTATCATGTGTGTCTTAGACCTAGTATAGATCATGATCATACATTAGGTCGAAATAATTGGTCGAAATTGGATCTCCAATTTGAATTGGAATGGTCAACGGTTGCACTGTAGGTGCTAGAAATTAAGTTTTGAACCAAATATTTTACACTAAAAATAGAGCACAAGGAGATATGTTTGAGTGGGATATGATAATCATAAATTAAGGTGGGCTCGTCTAGATCATGCATACAAAATTTGTTTGGCGATAATGGCTAATGTTGTGCTCCTAAAAATTAAAGTTACGGAAAATATTTTTAAAGGATTACTTTTATTTACTTAATCCAAATTAATAATAAAATATTAATTTTAAATATTATATTAAATTAAAATAGCTAAATATCTGGGGGTTTACACGAGTAGCTTCCCCACCAGTGCATTCAATGTACTGATAATCCACCAGTTTGTATGCAGGGTGCGGGAGAATCTCGTTCGGTGCGGATGCCTCCTTCGTGCGTGCTAAGGCCAGGAGTTCCCTCTGAAGCCTTGCAACGATGCGTCCGGAACTGAAGCACATATACAAGACATAATGTTGTGAACATAGCCCGAACTCGCCTGACCATCGCCTGTACAATCATTCCACAGTTGTAGCCACTTGGCACGCTTTTACTGTTTCAGAGAGAGAGGCTTGAGCGACTTGTAATCTCGGCTATACGCCGCCTGTAACACATGTTTATATCAATAAAGAGCTTGCTTTACTTCAACTTGTGTTTCAATGCTTCCGCTATATTTGTCGACTTAGTGAACCTGTTACCGATCGCCTATACGTTCATGACTCCGCTGCACTCGGACAATCTGTGCGACTCTGTGGCTTAGAACTCTTGCCGCCAGCCAATGAACCATGGACTTGCACGGGCGTGGATCATGCTCGTGCGGCATCACGTCCGGATGGGTTAAGCGATCGTTCCGCGGGAGTGCTGGCGAGGGTGATTCCCGCCTAGCGGGAACGGCCGATTGCCTGCGGAAGATCGGGGCATGACAATCCCGCAGAGTCTACTTCATACCTTGGGCATCATGATGCATCGCCTGACAGCAACCAATACTGCCATCAGTGACTTTAATGCAGAGAGCAACTACCCTCTGTGCAAGATTCGGTTGAAATGTCAGATTGATGATTTGAAAATATAGGTCACCTGCTACGTCATAGAAGTAGACGTATCCTACAAAATTTTGTTGGGATGTCCATAGATATAACTGTACATGATCGTACCATCGACCTTGCACCAGTGCTTGAAGTACATGGACGATCATGGCGTCGTCAAGATAAAATTTGCCGACGTGGATCCATTCAAAGGGGTTGAGGCCTATTACTAGGACTCGATCCTCTGCAAGCAAGTCCACCAAGATAAAGGTGGCAATGATGTTGACGATGAGGCAGAGACTGGGACAACATCGGACGATCCCTTGAGAGTCCATCTCAAAGCACATGCTCCCGACACATCCCCTCCCCTCATAGTGAAACTGTACAAGAAATCACCCGGACACCATTGGGGGTATACTGCTATACGGTCATGCCCTTCGGACTGAAGAATGCCGGGGCTACGTACCAACGAGCTATGAGTAACATATTCCATGAGCATTTACACAAAATAGTGGAATGTTACGTAGACGATATTGCTGTCAAAAGCCTCCTCAAGGATAATCACATCCAAGACTTGAAGACAGTGTTCGAGTTGATGCGCCAACATCAACTCAAAATGAATCCTACAAAGTCCTTTCTTGGTATATCCAGTGGCAAATTCCTGGGATTTGTCATTACCGCTAAAGGCATTCAAGTGGACCCTGATAAAGTGAAGGTCATCTTAGAAATGCGTCCACCCCGTAATCTGAGGGAACTTAGGGGATTTCAAGGTCGTATGGCTTATATCAGGAGATTCATATCCAACCTCTCTGAGAGATGTCAGCCTTTTTCTCGCCTGATGAAGAAAGGTGTGTCATTCATATGGGACGAAGCCTGTCAGCAAGCGTTTAATGATATCAAACTCTACCTCACTAATCCTCTAGTTCTGGTGCCTCCCGTCATAGGAAGACCATTTTTGCTGTATGTTCGAGCAATGGATCATTCTTTAGGGGCTCTCCTCGTACAGAAGAACGATGAGGGTCATGAACAGGCTATCTACTATTTAAGCAGGATGATGGTCGGAGCTGAACACCGGTACAATCCAGTAGAAAAAGAATGCTTGGCCCTAATGTTCGCCATTTAGAAGACGCGATATTACGTCATAGGACAAACTATTCATATCATCTCCAGGATCAATCCTCTTCGGGTACTGATGAACAAGCCAAGTGTTCTTAATTTCCGACTCGCGACTTGGGCGATATTATTAACACCGTATGATATGGTGTATGTCCCTCAGAAGTCCATCAAAGGCCAAGCATTGGCTGATTTCTTAGCTGCTCATCCAATTTCGGAAAACTCTAAACTATACGAGGACATTCCCGACGAAGTTGCAGAATATAATTCCGCAATGGAAGGTGATACATGGCAGCTATTCTTCGATGGTGCCTCCAGAACCGGTCCCAGGGGAAACGTAGTTTCAGGAGTAGAATTATCGTGGCCGCTCCTGATAAACTCGTCATCTATCGAGCATATTCTCTTAGCAAACCCTGCTCTAATAATGTGGCAGAGTATAACGCTCTACTAATCGGGCTCCAAGTCGCTAAAGAATTGGATGTCGAATACCTGGAAGTATTTGGTAATTCTCTGCTGATCGTCAATCAGGTCAGAGGAACCTATGAAGTCCGCAATCCAGACCTCATTCCTTATCACCAAGCAACGATCGAAATAGCCATGTCTTTCAAAGGGTTCTTCCTAGAGCACGTGCCCCGATCTCAAAATTTGGAAGCTGATGCCCTAGTCAGTCTAGCTGCAGATCTAGCTATTCCTATAAGAAGGCAGAATTCGGTGATCCTTTTTAACAGAGATTTATTCTGTGTGAAAAATAACTTTCACATAGGACACAGCTACGCTGCAAACACAGTGCCTCCTAAGAGAGACTGGAGAAGTCCCTTTAAAGACTTTGTTTCATACGGAATCTTACCAGAGGATCCTAAAGAAGCAGTATCCATCAAAAGGCGATCATTATGCTTCTATTTTGATGCGTCTGCACAATGTCTATATCACCGAACATACGATGGACTGCTATTACGATGTCTCTCCGATGATGATGCAAAGCGGGTTATCCGTGAAGCTCACGACGGTATATGTGGAGCACATCAACCCGGTCCTAAGTTACAGGATCGTATCAGGAGGATGGGCTACTACTGGCCTACTATGATCGCAGATGCAGTGAAATATGCAAGACAATGCAAAGCCTGTCAAGTTCATGCAGATTTTATACATCAGCCTTTTGAATATTTACATCCTACGATTGCATCGTGGCCTTTTGAAGCATGGGGTATGGATATCATTGGTCCTATTCATCCGTCTTCTTCTAGAGGACATCGGTTCATATTGGCCATCACAGATTATTTCTCCAAATGGGCAGAGGCGATCCCTCTTGCTGAGGTAAAGACATCCAAGTGATCAACTTTATCAAGCATCATGTCATTTATCGCTTTGGGATACCCCGAAGGATAATTCATGACAATGGGCCTCAATTCATCAGCCAAGCGTTTCACCGATTTTGCGATAAGAATCGGATACAAAATATGGCCTCTACGGCATATAATCCTGCTGCTAATGGTTTGGCGGAAGCTTTCAACAAAACCATTATCAAACTCTTGAAAAAGTTTGTCTCTTCGAACAAAAGAGATTGGAATGAGAAGCTGGGAGAGTGCCTCTGGGCATACCGCACAACGGTACGAGCACCTACGGGTTGTACCCCATTCTCATTAGTCTACGGGTGTGAAACAGTTCTCCCCATTGAAATCCAAATTCCATCACTCAGAATAGCAGTGGCTAATGAGTTGACTCAGGAAAATAATGATCGACTACGGCTTCAAGAGCTAGAAGGATTAGACGAGAAACGCCTTCAAGCTCAGTAGCGTATTGCATTCTACCAGGCACGCATTTCCAGAGCTTTTAACCGAAAAGTGAAGGAGAGAGTGTTCAAAGTTGGCGAGCTAGTTCTAGCTGTGAAGAGGTCAATGATCATTACCCACAAAAGTAAGGGTAAATTCCAGACCAAATGGGAGGGCCCTTATGTGATTGAAATGACGTTTTCAAATGCGCTTACAGATTAGCCAAGCCTAATGGAGATCTGATAATGGATCCTATCAACAGCAAATTCCTAAAGAGGTACTACGCTTAATCTCCTTTGCTCAAAGGAATATGGTGAAGATCTCATTCTGACAACACTACGTACAAAGAACTAGTTTGAGCATATTCTATCATGTTCTCATGACCTCTGAATAGATATGTTTAAACTAATTTGGAACGTCAAAACCTATCACGTCCATATTACCTCTGATAGTGTTTTGTACACAAATTTAGTTGGATCATATTCTATCATGTCCATATAACCTCTGAATAGATATATCCAGCTGAAGCTTACCGAAAGGATATCACGTCCATATTACCTCTGATATCACTTTTACCCTAGCCTGTCATTTATATTCAAAAATGATAGGACCACGTCAGCCCATCATTTAGGGAAGACGGACAGTTAGTGGATTCAGAATTTACGCACATAGCAGATCTATGATTTTTACGCTAAGGAGCTTTTTTACGCTCAGAGGCTACAAATCTACGGTTTTACGCTCAGAGGCTATAAGTCTATGGTTTTACGCCCAGATGCTTTTACGCTTAGTAGCTTTTACGCTCGAGAGGCTATAAACCTACGACTTCACGCTCAGAGGCTACAAATCTATGATTTCACGCTCAGAAGCTTTTTTACGCTCAAAGGCTACAAATCTACGATTCTATGCTCGAAAGTTACAAATGGCCAATTACAAGGGTTTACGCAGAAGATGCTCGTTTTTGGCTACAAAATATTCCAAGTACCTGAAATATACAGAGTTCAACATTGAAGACGACTCTTCTTCTTGGGTCATTTGGAAGTTCATCCAAAGTCCAGTCAGATTACTTTACAAAAAGTTCAAAGTATGACTTGGTCGACAAAAATTTCTCGCATTTTTCAAGGGATTTTCAGGAAACCATTCTTGAAGATGATGGTTTGAAACCAAAATTCTTCGTATCAAAGAAGTGACAGTTCAGAAATTCTACGCTACTCCTCGTCCAAAACAGCATGACAGTTTGGATCTTCAACTTAAATGCTAAGCACCTTTCTATGCGTCTTCTGCTACGCGTAAAAGACAAGACGAGATCAGATACTCTTTTATCAGAGTCGGCATAAAAATTATTCAGACGTGTCGAAGCTCAACACTATTCAGACTTCCTCACAGCAAATATGGCAAATCATCAGATGCGTAAAAGAAGACCATTTATTAATCATGATTACATATGATGGAAATCCAGTCTACAAAGGGGTTTTCATCTTCATGATTACATATGATGGAAATCCTTTTTCTACAAAGGGTTTCTCATTTTCATTCAAGATCACACCAAGAATCTGTTTTGCCAGGTTCTCATATTGGTGTAGATCTTTTTCCGTCTTCTACAGCAGTTAATCGGCTTCCGCGGCCGATTAACAAGAAAATGATAAATGGCGGAAGGATACAGAACTGGGCCTGTCTAAATTTTTTTAGAGCCCATCCTCCATACGCCATGGCAGGCATGCCCTAGATTTGAGTTGGGGGTTCAGACCCAACTCAATACTGGAAGACAGGGCCAGACTGCCTACCATCGTCCAGCGCCATAACGGAAGAAAATACAGCTTGGAAGCTGTGTAGTCTAATACGACCCTTCCTCTCTCCTAGGCGAATCGCCATATGAAATTGCTGATCATTCCGAGCAAAGGAAGCTATGATATCCTTCCATGATCCATCGTTGTAGAGGACATTTGCTCGAAGATGCCTCTTTTTATGGCTCCTTACATGCTGGAAGAACATGATCTTCTTCTTCCTCAAGTCAACCCGACGAAGCTCGACAACCATCTCTCTCTTTGTGGTGAAGGAAGTGTGGGAAAAACTGGTTAACTCATTCGCCTTTATATAGGCAGAAGAGAACACACCGAATCCCAACAAAACTCCTAAAAATTTGCCGAGAAATCAGCCTCACGGAACGAGTCAAACTTGACCGTTTCATGCTTCATTCAAAGTATTTCAAATTACGAGGAATTTGAAAACTTTGAAGGGGGTCTTGTAGAAGCATGAAAAATACGCTGGAGAATCACACGCGTAAAACCCTCAATATGCAGGAAGTCCGCGTAAAACAGAGCTCCAGCACTGGGTGTCGTGAAACATGATTCCAGAGCCATGGCGTACAGCAGAGCTTCAACGCTAGTTCAGCGTAAAACATAGCTCCAGAATAGCCCGCGTAATGCAGTATTTCCAGACTGCTTCGGCATAAAAAGGTTGCTACATCGACACTTTGGCGTAAAACCTGTCTGCTTTTAATGCAGCGGGAAGTTGTACGAGGATCTCTTCGTATTCCTCGAATGAACCTGTCAGTTGAAGCAGTGAACCTGACTCCTGACAAAGAGTACTGCACGGCGATCGAAAGGACGGGTGTTATGATGATTCTGCACAGAGTCCCAAACTGTCGTTTAGTGACACAATCCTTGATATAAGACGTCATTTACGCATCCAAGGGATACGCTGCCTGTTTTACATAGGTAGAGGTGAGCTTTTACGCTCAGAAAGAGACGAAACCAACCGCCACGTCAAAAGCTGTTCTTCGTACAGAACTCGAGACACGTCTCTGCAGTTAATGCGCGAGATGGGGGCAGATCTCTGCATTTAATGCACGAGATTTGGTTCTACTTTCGAAGACTGGGTGAGCTATGATTAGGGCTAATATGTCCACATCACCATCCCCGCACATTATGCCAACCAGGCTATTTTCAGCTATAGGAGCACGTTGTATGCTATCTCCTTGAAATACGTCGAACTGGCTATTTTCAGTTATAGGAGCACGTTGTACGCTATCTCCTCGAAATACGCCAACTCAGTCTATATTTACAAAGCATCAAGCTTCATACAGAACTTGGCTTCTATGCCAACAAGACAACTATTTGGCTTCTACGCCAACTTGACAACTATTTGGCTTCTACGCCAACATGACAGCTACTTGGCTTCTACGCCATCAGAACAGCTACTTGGCTTCTATGCCAACAGGACAGCTATTTGGCTTCTACGCCAACTTGATAACTATTTGGCTTTTACGTCAACATGATAGCTACTTGGCTTCTACGCCATCAGAACAACTACTTGGCTTCTATGCCAACAGGACAGCTATTTGGCTTCTACGCCAACGAGACAGTTATTTGGCTTTTATGCCAACCATCTCTACGCGGGGGGCAGTTATCTACGTGGCTTGCATGCCGTGATCTTCGATGAGCGATTATACGCATTACCTCATAATGGGACATGCGTCACACGCCAATTCAAGAGATCATTCATACGTGGGTAGCAGTTATTATAACCGTCGTATAAAAGATGCAATTTTCTCCGCTGTTCGGTTTCTACACCGACTGTAGCTGAACTCTATAAATGGAGACCTCCGACCACGGAGGTCCAGGGTCAAGAAAGGAGGTCCAGAGGAGAGTGGAGACAGCGGGCGAAAGACAGGAGAACAACAGAGGTCAAGGTCAAGAGAGCACATATAGAGAGCTTTGGCAACGAGAGTTCAATCCCTCCTACAGTCTTTGAAACTTCTTTTTCGTCTTCTACAGCACTTCTTCGTCATCGTGTGGTCCAAGGGACAAAGTGATCGACCGCAGATCAGACTCCTATAGCAATATTTCCCCAGAATTAAATTTTTGTACTTAATATCCTCGTATAGGATTAATTGTAATTCTTTTTCTTGTTTGTAAACCAAAGAAAATGTTTCGTATAAACCTAGTTTCAATTTCTTTCGTTTATTATCAAACAACAACCGAAGATAATTTCTCGTGCAATCAGTGCTGACTACGTGTCCAGCTGACCAAGTCACACACGCAACTACCCCGAGATCTCTTCAACAGCATATCTCAACCAAGATCACGTGAAAATCTGTCCATGGCATGCGGCTATAGTTGCAACCGTATTCTATTGAAGGAGCCTTATGCGGCCACCAAACAGAGGCATATGCGGCACATATGGCCCATCAGTACAATGGATATAAATAGGAGCAACTTTAACATTCTAAAGGCTGGCTTTTCTGCTTTAGAGAGATCAGACCACCCCTATGCGAACAACCTCAAGAAGACTCATAAGTTTGCACTTTACTACAGCGAAGATCCAGCAGTGGTAGAAGGCTTTAGTGATGCTAGTTGGTGCTCAGAAGAAGAGAGCGAGAGATCCACCGGAGAAAACTGTGCAGCTTCGGCACATAGCACTGAACAATCTCATCAAAACTGGTGTCATTGTAGTGGTGGATGTTCGGAGTCAGGAGAACCTGACGGATCTGTTCACTAAAGGACTCAAGCGCCAGTTAGTCGAAGACACAGCAGGTAAAATTGGCTTAAAGGACCTCTGATATTGTATTTTTGTAATCCTACCATTAAGTTTTATGCTATTAGTTCAAAGAAAAATTTACTAGGCATCTAGCTTTTGGTTCAAGGGAGGATCATTGACTGGGAAAATATCCGGTTCAAGGCATCTACTACTTATTCCTTATATTTATATATATAGAACAAATCATGTGTAAGGCTGGCTTCGACGCCTTAAATGAGTTCTCGGGCAGAGTGAATATCCGGCGTGCGCTGCAGGAAGCACGTGTAGTTCAGCACTACAAAGGACTTGTATCCCATGCTACAGTTGTGTGACACCACAACGAGGTAAAAGATATAAAGTCTCGACTGTGAGCCATGTCACAACAGCAGTAGCACCGCAAATAGGCAAATAGCCTAATGATGAAAAGATAGAGAGTTGTAGTACAACACTACTAAAAGGCTGGTGATCTCATGCTATAGTGGGTGACACCACATGAGGTAGTTAACCTCAGCTGTGAGCCATGTCACAGCGGCATAGCACTGCACGGAAACGCAAGACTTCATTCTGGGATGTAGTACAGCACTACTAAGAGGCTAGTGACCTCATGCTACAGTGGGTGACACCACAAGAGGTAGTTAACCTCGGTTGCAAGCCATGTCACAGCGGCGTAGCACCGTACGGAAGCGCAAGGCTTCATGCTGAGAAATATTAAACTCTCTCAAAAGGAACTCACCTAAGTGTATGGACAGAGATATTAGCCGTCTTTTGAGGGTAAAATTATAGACACTCAAGATACATACACCGAAACTAGGTCAGCACAGGACCTTTAATGTGCGACCAGCTGATGTCATTGTACTAGCGGGAAAGAAACATTAGCTATGGTTCAGAATTCAAGGCGTAGTGCATTCTTGTATCGTACTGTTGTTTGATCCATGCGGGAAGATTCAAGTCGCGGGCGACATCTATCCTAATGCATAGTGGGTAGTCACTGTGAGGGACGCTCGACCATATATTGTGATATATGTAGGGGGTTGTTGGTATTTTCCGCTTTGCTTTGGGAGTTTTAGTCCCACATTGGAAAACCACCAATGTGTATATCTTAATATATAGCTATGCTTAGTATTGGTATATGCACATGGGGTGGTAGCCCATGTGGGTTGACTTTCCTAGAGGGATTAAGTGTGAACCCCCTTATGACAATCTTAAATTTTGTCACCACCTTTGGAAAAAATTTCTTTAGGAGCTAAGCCCCAAAGAGGCTTAGTAACTCGAATTTGGGCTCATGGGCGCAAAGTGGCGCTTTGTTGGCACACTTTACAATTAGCACGTCAGCATCATCGTATGGCACTCATGTGCTCTTTTTATGCGCGAGTTGCATGCACAATTGCTAGCTCGGGCGCATGTTCGGTCGCTTTGCGTCAGGAGCGCATACGTCCAGGTGCGCATGAGGCCAGGTGTCCATGCGGCCAGGAGACCATGCGGCCTGGTGTCATGTGGCCAGTGCTCACGCGGCCAGTGCTCATGTGGCCAGGACGACATGAGGCAAGGTGCTATGTCTGAAGTGGAGGAGACATGATCTGTTGTTGGCGGCATCGTGTGGCGCAGATGGTGCGTGGTTCTTTATGCTACGCGGCTGCTGCTTTCGGCGCCTAACGGTGTTGTGTGCTCTCAGCGGCTACTTTCGGCGTTTGGCAGCGCATGTGACGGAGGCGGCGCATGCGCCTTGGTATCTGGTCGGACAGCCTATATGCGGCACGTGCTTTCTCTTGCCGCATAGAAGCTGATTTCCTCTATATAGAGAGGAGCTTATCTTTCATTTGGGGGATTGAGAAAATTTTAATTGTACCAGCAAGAACTGAGAGCATCATAGCTTTATGTGGTCCACTGACCACCCTTCCTCAAAATATTTTTTTCGAGTGATCCGAATGTGACCAAGAGCGTTCCAGAAGTTCTTTTAAGAACTTGCTGGATCCTGGAGGCAGATCGTCGTGTAGGACGCATCTTGCTTTGAGCACTGATCACCCCAGCAAGGAGTTTCCTTCTTTGTATTTATTTTCTTGTTCTCGTTTCTTCTCGTTGTAGCGTCTGCTAACGTAAAGAGAAGAACAGTTTTCTGATTCTTGTGGTTTTTGTATTTTTCTTCGGTCGTCAGTTTGTAACATGTTCCTAGTTTAGTGCTTCTGTGAAGTTGTGTGTCACTGTAGAGGAACTCTTGTGTAAATCTCAGTGCACAAACTTCTCTTTTGGAGTTAGTGGAGACAAATTCTTATGTGGGTCTCTACTTTGTGGCTTGCTCTTCTTCTTTGATTTGACTTCGGGACTAACAATAGTCGTCCCTTTCTTTCTTTTGACTGTCTCGTGGACGGACGAAAGATGGAAAGTTAAGAACGGGACAGTGAAGGCTTCCGAATAAGTATTGTGTTGACTTAGTGCACCCTACTTCAATAAGACGTTGCTGCTACACCGTCATTGACTTTAAAACTCGCTAGATGATAGGATTCATTCACTTGCATTCTTGCTAGCACTAGCACTACAAAAAGCTCAGGTCTTAAACGTCCCTATGAAAGTTGTCGGGTTCGTGGAGTAGAGTTTCTCGTAAGGAGTTTCCAATAGTGCACTACATCAAATACACATCCATATACAATCCAAGACCACTACGATTATATGTACAACAAAGCACTATTGTTAACACATATAAGACAAAAAGCACCTGTCGTTTGCTAGATCCTCGTAAGTAACAAGGACTTTTATTTTTTATTTAGAGTTTATTTTTGTTTACACACATACTAAAATATTTGTTCATCTTTCAATAGGAAATGCACACGTAATATCTTCATCCAAACAAAAACATCTTGTAAGTGATTTTGTTCACCAACCAATATAATTTTGACTTTGAAAATGTCACGTGTGCATTTTCTATTGGATGATGAACAAACGTTCTAATATTTGTGGATGAACAAAAAATAACTTTTTTTATTTCTATTTTTTCATGAGAAAAAAGAGGTGGACATAAAAATGAAAACATGCTAAACATAGGAGTAGTGTCATAAAATACAAATACACCAGCAGCTTATTGTATAGTATTGTATTCCAACTTAAAAACTATTTAAAATATAATAATGCTAAGTTTACTACCAAATGGCTACAACCTTCTTACAATCCTCTCTCTCTCTCTCTCCTATGTTGGCCATATTTGGTTTCTGCCATGTGGCGACCATCCGAATAGCCATCAGATCTCCCCCTCCCCAATTTTTCAATGAGCGGCACGTCCACGTTAGCTAGTTGGGATCATGCACTGCTGCAGTAGCATAGGGAGGCCAGTAGAGATGGAACTCGATCTTGTACACGACAGTGAGACCGGTCAGATCCACCGGCGACGACGTCACGTACCCCTGGACGAACAAGAAGTCCCCCGTCCCCCCGACCACCGGATGGTCCGAAGGCTTCGTGTTGTGCGTGCCCCCCACGATGGATATAGACCCTCGGTGGCCCTCTATATCGAGGGTGATCTTGGCGACGGAGAGGCTGCGGAGGCCGTCGAGGCTCGACGTGATCGAGGTCCCTTCCGCGATGCCCGCGACCCGAGAGGAGGACGCGCCTAGGCCGGTGGTCATGTTGTCGCGGAAGACGAAGATGGCCCCGAAGGGCATGGTCGTCTGGCTCACGCCCGGCCCGCTGCTGCCTGCCACTCCGTCGACGATGAAGAAGCCGGTCTTGTTGATCGTCTCGTGCTGGTACAGGGAGAAGTGCAGAGACTTCATGAGGCCGCGGCCGCGGTCTCGTTTGGCCTCACTGGCAAGAAAGAGATGCAGCAGAAGTATCACGAGGACGCACCACAGATCAGTACTTCTTCTTCCGGCCATACCTCCTTCCTGTAGTTGTGAGTGTTGGATGAAGGGTTTCTTTCTCTATTTATGACTAGTGATTCAGCAAACGGACTGGTGGTGAAGAGAGAATCAAAAATGGTGGCTGGGTGTGAGGTGCCTATGGGTCGTTGTGCCGTGCTCTATCATCAAACAAAGTCAAGTTGCAAGTCACACTTTAGTCTTCCCAATGAAAAAAAATTCTTAGGTGAGCAACTGATAGCATCTCTAAAGCACACTAATCTCTAAATTCCGGCTGGAGCCATAGAAATTTCCTTTCAAATATCCTAGAGTAACCCATGAGTTGGTGTGAAAACCGTTGGATATCCCTTAAATCTTTTTAAAGACCTAAATAACAAAAGTCAAGAACCTAAATAGAAAAATAAGTCGACGTGTCATAATATATGACACATCATATTGTAAGTTCTTAAATTTGAGTTTCTGTAGTCAAATTGATTTCCTTTTGGCTGGAACCATAGAAAATTTCTTTTAACTTCAATCATATCCGGCGTCGCAAAGGAATAGTACCCTTCTCAATCTCTCCCATCTTTCATATCCCTCCATTTCAATTGTCCTTCATCTTAATGATACTAACATCAGCCTTCCCAATCTTGATGAATATGTAATTGAACCTAAACACTCTTAGGTATCTATTGTTCATTTGAAATAATCCTTTTTCCTTCAATTTCTCTTTGTTCCATAACTCGGTACATCCTTAATGCTAACAGTGCCAGGCATCCAAATCAATGTCACTCACAGTGCATCAGACATAACTACAGCAATGGGCATCCAAATCAATGTCAGATCAAGATTATCAAAAGAATTCATCTCTCTTGTACACCTCTCCATCAAACAAACCTTCTAAGTATCAGATCCCTCCTGGGGGATTCCAATAACAAGGGTGGCCATTCGAGTATGCACTTAAAAATCCTACTAACAATATCTAATTAAATCGAGGTATGAATTAAAGAAATGCTTACCAGTAAAGAATCCATGCAATTACTACAAAAATAAAAATACAAAATGAGAATCTGGTGAAAGTTCCGTTACATAAATGCATATTTACATAGTACTGAATCTCATATCAATCAAGTAGAAAAAGATCGTGAAGGCAAAAACTTTTGAGGTCAGAATCGTATGGATGCTAGTGGGGTTAACAAAGGGCACGGGAAAGCAATTATGTTACTGAAATAGACATGAACGATCAGAGAGAGAGGGAAAAAAGTGAGCCTATTGCTCTATGTAGCAACGCTGAAGGTATGGATTGTCGACTGGAACAAACTTGGACCAGTATTTCCTGTACTTGGAAATTGCCAGATCTAGCCATGGCTTATAATTTCCATTGTAGTGTATGACGGCTGCTTCCTTGATGTCTGCGGTGTTTACAGCAGGATCATAACCAAGCCCCAGGACATGCCAGTTCCGCTCGAGAGGATATGTCAGGTTGTAAAATGTGATCAAACCTGGAGGCAGGGATCCAAGCTTCCAGAGCTTCCGGTCCTCGTTCTACAACAAGAAAGAATGATGATTAATGATATTGAAATATATATTAACTGACAATCGGGAGTAACAAACACTGGCACAAGCAAAGTTACAACATGATCAAGACTTCTGACTTGTCATGAGAGACCTAGAAATTCAGACAGAAAGCTATCGAAAAAATAAGTATGGATGATACAAAAGTGGATCGCATGATTAAAAGGCTGAAGTGATGGATAATTCATAATGAAACTTAAAGATAGTTTAACAAAAACTTCCTTCAGGAGTATACATGAGCAACTGAAGTTTCATAAAATGTACCAATCGTGCGATATATTTAACAATGTACAGTAGTTTCTGAAAAAAGGTATCCCAGTGCCATGAGGCTCTCGCTAATGCAGGGTCGAGGGAGGGTCAAGATTTATGCAACCTTACTCCCAGTATAAGGAGAGCTTGTTTTCATGACTTCAAACCGCATTCTCCAGAATGCAAGTGCCAAACCTTACCATTGCACCAAGTGAAACCCTCTAATGCACAGTAAAACTTTCTGATAAGATTAATGTATTATGTTAGTAAATCTATCATAATGTACCAACTACATCACAACAGAGACAAAACAGCATATAGGGTTTAGGGGGGATGCTAATTAGGAGATCATCTGCTGGAAAAAGAATACCAACGGGGGTCAAGAAAAGCTTAATGAGGCTTATAATACATCTCATGCTGCTATAGTGTGAAATAGACATGACTCACTTTAGCAAATGGCTACTGGAGAACAATCAAGGATTTGCTAATTTCTAACAAATTCACAATCCTGAAGTGTTCTTAGCAGTGTCACCAAAATCTAAATGCTTGCACACGTAAGTATGAAATATCAAAACTTGGCCTAAACATCAAACCATGCATTTATAAGGAACTGAAAGTATGGCCTAAGCATTAAATGATGAAATATCTAAAGCATAAAGTACGCCCTAAATATTAAAGCAGTTAAAGTGTGAATATAGACATTTATCAGGAATCGGAAGTACAGTAAACATAAAAGAGTGCAAGTATTCATGATACCTGAGAATCAAAAAAGAAAAGGAAGAAATTAAAGAATGCAAATGCAACTATTATAGATAGTAAATTTAATAGACATAAAAATGCAGTAGAACTTAAGAATTTTTTTCTTACCGAGTCTTGCCAATAGTGGTAGATTCCAGTAATATTTCGCTTCTTCCATTCTTTCAAGTCAAAGATGTTCATCCCGAATGCCCATCCACAAGCCTGTGGGTCAAAATTTTCTGATATATTTGGGTTTGAAAAGTTGAGATATGTATCGAACCGATGAAAGCTCTCCTTACAGGTCTCTACTGCACCGTTCACCATCCCTTTCATATCAATAGACCAGAGAGGGGTTAAATCCTTTTGAACAACAATATCATCATCAAGAAATAGTATCTTATCTAACTTTGGGTACACTTCAGGCATGTAGAACCTTAGATGGTTAAGCATAGACAGATACTTGGGATTCCTATATTTTAGATTTTCATTCCCAGCTGAGAGTGATGATGGATGATTGGCTTTGAAGTAATATTCTTTGATCCTATTGGATTCGAGTTGCCGAAGAACTGAGCAATATGAAGAATTAAGCCACTTGAATTCATCAATGTTATCCACATGGACAGTTGCAGGTGAAGGAGAATAGGCAATGAACCACATTTTCATGGCTGCATAATTCAGTTTGTCTGTGACTATATGAAAAATGTGCTTCTCTGGCTCCTTGGCATGTACCACAGTCGAATTGACAACCACAGATGCCGCGAGTACATTATCTGAGAATATAGCATAATGATAGAGGGAATTGTCTACAAGCTTGTCCTTGCCTACTGGTTCTTGACTATGATGGTTATGCAAGAAGTAATCAGTTGCTAGCTGCAAAGGAAGGCAATGTAGAGTTTTAGGGATTGTCTTTGCAGCATGTTGTATCAAGAATGTGTTCTGCTTCTTTGTTGCATGTATACTTCCTTCTGAAGATTGCACCATAACCTGTAACTTCCTAGCCACTTCGTCACAGTCATACAGTATGTCTTTAGCATGGGTTAAAACATGGCCTATTGCTTTTGCTTGCTCAAGTGCTCTGGAAAACAAGGGGGAAGGGAATTTGAGCATTGCAATTGAGAATTGTGTAACTATGTAACATAGAGTGAAGTTGACAAATACCCGAACTGCAACTCAGCATCTGAATTTGCAACTCCAATAGCCTGTTGACTTTCTTTGATGTGTTTCATCAGAGAATCATACATATCGACCTTTTTTAAGGAGGCAGCAATAGTAGCATATACTTTAGCCATAATGATCTGATCTTTCATGAGTTTTACAATTGAATCTGAAGAAGGTGGTTTATATTCTTTCCTCCATATGCTGTACTTTCCTTTTACTGTGTTTTTAAACTGTTTTGTACGCAAAATGGCTGCTGCTTCCATCTGGAGTTCAGTTTCTTTACTCATTTGAATTAACTCTGCACTTCGACGCTCCTTCCTTTTCTTTCTCAGTTGCTGGATAAAAGGAGGAAGAGAACAAGAATTACCAAACCTAGCCAAAATAAACACAAATAAGATTTCCAGAAATTCACCTGACGTCTAAGCTTCACTGGGCTAATAGGGTTGGCCAATTGACTTTGATCAGTAGAAGGGTAATTGATCTCCTCTAATTTATTAATAGTCTGCTGATATGAACCTTCTTGCCCCTGGCAGTTTCAAGAGGAAATAGAACATAAAGAAGTATTAATCCCATCAAACCTACTATTATTTTAATTAAGACAGATAACATGAAACTATAAACAAAAATCTGCGCCCATGCTAAAAAGAGGAGACATGCAAACTTCAAACCTTTTTCATAAAATAAAAACATTACAAATACCATGTCCCTCTTGTTCTTGTAGATTTTGTAAAATGACAACATAAAATTTCTTTTAATACCTTAGAGAATTCTGGATTTATTTCTTTATCAAGCAGCAGTAAAAGTTAAGAATGAGTACCTCTTCTGCGTCTGGGGAAGCATGGTTTCTATCAACAGAGCTTTGCCACGTCCAGGAAGAAGATAAGTCACTAGATTTGACCTTATGAACTTTGAACTTACCAGAAGCGTCCATGTATGTCACTGTTATGTCAACACTCTGTCAAAAAGTAGTAGCCACAACAATAATTAGAACAACAATAAGAAATGCTAGGGTAGATTTTAGATGCACATTCTCTAAATAGAATGGTTCAGGTTACCTCATCTTGCTTACGTGAGTTGAGACCCTGAATGGAGCTCTCTATCCTGTAACTGCTTTCCTGCTTAGCAAAAAATGAATCCCACGCCACGTAAGACAAAAGACAAGTACGTCAAAATACTGACAATTGACCAATTGTTAAGCAGCAGAAGACAAATGAGTGTGAGTTGAATGAAGAAGAATATGTAGCCTGCAGGTATTGGGCTTCCAGTCCCCATGGAACTGTCCTTGACATGAAAGCAGAGTAAGATTGACACAGTGCCAAATTTCCCGTTGGTGACAGTATATAAGGGAAACGTGAAAGTGCAACAGAACAGTCTTACATGATAGGAGGTCATCTTGGAAAACTCTGAAAGTGGAACCGCCGCCAAACTCAATATTTGGGAATCATGGTGGAATTCCTTGTGCACAATTAGCTGATGAAAGTAGTGTAAGTGGGTGAAATAGAACTAGGAAGGTTCATTATGGGTTTCAAATGACGGAGTCCCCAATGGTTTGCTCAGAAGTCAAATAATCACTTTCTGTCTCCTGTTCTGATTTAGTGCATATCAGGATATTTCTTGGTTCCTAATTCATCCACTCTTATAAGAACAAACTACATTAAACATCGCCTTTAAGGCTGGGTTTGGGATTGCTTATCTTGGCTGACTCTACTCTTCTTCTGTTTTGAAAATCAGTTCCAAAAGATGTTTTGTAACATCTGCTTATCAAAAGAAATTCGGAAAGCAACTTCAATTTTAAGGCAGCTTTTGAAAGCAGTTGGGAGGCAACGATCAAAAGCTGCTTCTGCTGCCACTTTTTGAAAGCAGCAGCAATCCCAAACCAAGCCTAAATAAACTCCCATTGTTACAGTAAAATACAATGACCTACATTGTTAATGATAAACTCATAATTTCTCCTCATCTATTTAAATTCTGTGGAACAGATTTCTGCCAGTTGGAACCCCTGACCTTCACTCTCTCAGCCTATAAACTTTAAGTGGCTGAGGTCAAAGCCTATGCGATCATGTGATAACTGTGAGCCTTCACATCTATCCTCTACCTCTTTCCTTTTTCCCATGTCCTCCTCTCGCTTATTAACATATCATTCCACCATAGTTCCATATGACAGCCCAAAATATCGGAATAAAGGCTTTCTTATTGTAGTTAATTAACAATGCCATAATCATCCTTCCTACATATCCAATTCAAACCACCACATCATATTACATCATAGCAATCATTGTTAAATGTGTTGAGTATCAGCTACAAGTACGCATTCAATGGTCTTATTGGACTCCAACATCATATGTTAAACCGAATATCGTAACAGAAATTAAGCTAATAACAAACAAATCATCAAACCTTCAGTTTTGACTCGTAAGTTATAATAGTCCAGACTTCATAAACTATAACAGAAGACTCTTATGCATACTACACCGCAATAAGGAACAAATGTGTGATCCCCATGCTACCTACATACTGTATATAACACAACAACAAACCTCATACATAACTTCCAAAGGATAAACTAAGGCGGCATAATGAACCAACATTTATTAGCCGTAAATGCCCAGCAATGTATAATACAACAACAAAGCTCATACATAACTTCCAAGGATAAACTACGGCAGCATAATAAAACGGCATTTATTAGCCTTAAATACCTCAGCAGTGACTGCTATGTTACTTCATGCCAGCTTCAAAGTACAGAACTCTAAGCTTCATTTGAATTATAGAAGTCTCAGGATATTGTAACTACCAGGAGCCAGATAATTGCAAATTAACATAAACTTATTAAACAAGAAGTGTGAATTCCACGATAAACATCTTAACAACTAGAATTTGTAAAGCACATCCATCCTATAACTCAATCACGAACAAAAGCTGGTTATTAGAGTAACCAGAAAAAGAAAATCATGGAGAATCAAGAAGCAATTCGAACCTTTCCTTTAACGCAGTTGTTACAATATTCTTTGGCACCTCTTTGGCTGGAAAAGAAATTATTGGGTAATTCTCAATTTGGGCCAAGAGAAGAAAGTATAAAACATATTAAGAGGAAATTACAAAACAATACTTCGATTATTGATCACTTTTTACTTCTTCTTTTTTCTATTATTGCATTGCTCCCACAAATAGTTGAGATTTTTGTACTTGTTTCCTTTAATTAGTCTTATGTCACACTTAATAGTCACAAGCAAAACACGTGACAAGTTTTTGATCATTTTCCCATGAAATAATTCAAAAACAATCCATATCCACCCACCCTCGCTCACCGGAACCTTAACGATGGCGCCCTCCAACCCGCACATAGCAGCAGCGCTGCCACCACACTAGAGCAGCAGCATTCGATATTCTCCGCAATGGAGTGATGTTGTCTTGACACCTTGCTTGTTGGGTCATGCAGTTTTGTCATGGATTTTGGTTCTTCTATCTAATTTTAGTGTTTTGGCTCTAGTTTCCTTCATGGAATTCACCTCTTCCAGATCAATTTGGTATTTTAATAGGAGCTCTTTAATTGAGAAGATGGGTTGAGGAGAGAAACATGACAGGAACATTTGTCTTTTTCTTTTCCATTAACTATGTTATGTTGCAAAAAGTGTATTGTAGCAAACTGAACATAAAAATAGTTTCAGGTAGCAAATTGAACATTAAAATAGTTTCTAGTAGCAAGTTGCAAAAAAGTGAAAGTTAAAGGTATTTGAGAGCAAACTAGCCTAAATAAAACAAGGGTAAAATGAAGGACGCCACCCCCTCCCACCCAAACCAAACCCAAAGTTTTTCCAATTGGCAAGTTACCCAATGGCCATTCGGTTAGTTCATTGGCTTAGATAATCCATGTTGTCTATTTAATGTCATTTAACATCTCAGAACTAGTGGTTTCTTCAAAAGATAAGACAACAGGGACCTTCTATGCTAAGGAACTAAAGTCAGGGAGAGAACGATCAACCGGCAAAACTGAAGAAGGGTTTCCTGTATTTTACCCAAAATATAAATTTGTTCTTCAACCTTTTACATAACCGTTACTAAACATAGTTAATGAACTCAAAACTTAACTATTACTACACATTGCTAAGGAACTCAAAACTATAGTTCCAAATACCTTAAATCGTATAGTAAGAGTAAGACTGCCTAAAGATTCAATTTTACGAAGGTTACCACAGTAGATATTGGCATTTTGTTACATTCTACAGCTGTTATGAGAGCAAAGTGAAAACTGCATTATAGTTTAAGGGGTCTTCTTTTATCTTATCTGCCCAAAAATCAATGCCTGTTTCTCCATAGGAAAATATTTTGAGAAAAATCATGCATTTTTGGTAAATATATTGTACAGTTTGTACCTGATAAAGGAAAGTGGATTAAATAATTCCGATCTCACCGAAGTAAGAATCATCACCTGCATAGTCAAAAAAATAAACTGAAATTTAACAACATGAACCTGACTTAAACCCAAATTTGTCCCAAAAGAAATTGATTTAGCAATTATGCTCCAATTCAACTCAAATCCTAGCTCATTATCATTATGCGAGCCTTTTCCCAATAGAATGGGATCAACTACGGAACATAAAAAAGCTCCACAAAATATTTGACGAAGTTGTTATGAATCCATAAAAGATTTTACGAGTTGTTATGACTGAGTGTCGACCTGGCATCTACCTCCTGTGTTGGTTGGTACCAATTTCTTAGCCAAGGTAAATATGAGCGTGAGAGGGTCAAGCCAAAAAACATAGGAGGCATGTTAGCGGATATGTAAACATACCTTTTGGATGTGCAATTTATCCCCAAGACTATAAAGAGCTTAGACTAAGAGGTAAAATGAAACAATTTGCTATAGGGAATTGAATTCATCTCTATGATACATTAAGCCAAAGAGTGAAAAGAATGACAATCCCATAACACATGGGAAAAATATTGATGAGTGCAAAAAATGTAGCGTACAGGTATAACATTTATACCACATCCTGAGTTTTCCTGCACAAGCGCACGAGTGCAAACACAGAGACAGAGACTATTAGAATATTGAAGCTGGGAAAGTCAGCAAGACCCTCAAGAGCATTAGGTTCCTTTTCTTTCTATTATAAACAGCACTGATTCTCCACATCAAACCTCTGATTTTAAAATGCGCATAATAGAAAGTTCCGAAATATTACCAATTAATTGAGTCGGCCTCTTTTGTAAGCCTTGTGCGCCTTGTTGAGCGTTACAACTCATGTTGTCTCAATTGATGATCTTCACTAACTAGGCACGAGAAAAGGAAAGAAAAAGTTGCTCTAGTTTTGTGTTTGTAGGTGCTTCAATAGTGGCCAGAAGTGGTGACCTGGATCCATAGCTTTGCAGCGTATTGGACATACAGAGATGAAGTTGCATTTTTTGTTAAATTGAAGTATTTAAGCCTTCGTCAAAGGGCACTCATATTTAATTAGGCAAGGACTATAAGACAGTAAAGAAAACTCTTATAGACATTATCTTTGTATATTTAGTTCCGAGATTCTTATGTAAGTCGGTTATTCTAATTAGATATGTTATTAGTTTCAGATTTGATCTAGCATGCAAACCTCATAGGGACGTGATAACAGAAAGGTTCCTTGAGCCTTTTCTAGCGGTCGATATAGGAACAAAACCAGACCAAGCATTTCTTGCGTATGTTGCTCTCTCTCAGGTTACTGATACAAGATTAGATGCAATAGTGAGCAACATCGGGCTTCTCAGAAACTTAACGGCAGAAAGAGTACGGTTGTATTGTGGTGATAAATTGCACAAAGTTGAAGGCGTGATGTAGACATGCTAGCATACTGCAATTTGCACTAGATCCTACTGAAAGAATACTCTATAGTTCTTGGGAAATTCAACAGAATGAGCATGGAGAAGATAGCTCCTAAAGCTGCTTCTTGTATAAAAAAATTATCTGCATCTGTTTCCGTATCATTTCCATGTAATGAACTCCAGTCACATCTCATCAAGTTTAACTTCCCTATCAAATTTGACATATAAGCAGTGTACAACAACAACAACAACAACAACGTCTTTATCCCAAATTTGTTGGGTCGGCACAAATAAGTAGTGTATGTGCCCGTGATTTCCAGCATAGGTAATGGGAAAAGTAATTCAACTAACTATCCAAATTTCCAGCATATGCATTACCAATGAAATGAGGCGTGCTCTTAAGCGCACGACAGAAGCTAAAATGACGAGTCATCGGAACTTCCGGACAATGTGAACAACAATATCGTCATCTACCAAAGCCTGTGTTGCACACGCAAGGATAAGTCACAACACAGATACAGCACGTATTTTGGCGTGTCCGATACGTTCCAGTACGTGTCCGACACGATACGGACACAGCAGCAATTAATATATAGAACTTCACCACCAATCACAATCTAAACTTAGAGATTCATAGATCAGAACAACAGCATTAATATATCCCTTATATGCTTCATAAAAAAAGATTAATAACAGGAACAATGAACGAATAGAAAAAAAGCATAGACAAGTTTTTTAACTTTGGGGAATTTCATCGATTCCTAATAGAATTGCATCCGGAACCCTAATCAATCGACCTGGGTGCTTGGAATGAGAAGAAACGGACACGGCGCCGTTTGTCGGCATGTCCGGTCACCGACACGAAAATCGATGTGGGAGGATAATGGAAACTTGCCTCGAGGAGGAAGAAGAAGATGACGAGCAGTGGATCGCAGCTCCGGAAGCTTCTAGAAGAAGACGCCATTGGAGTAGAAGAGTGAGAACAAGAAGAAGAAGAAAACAAATAGTTTAGAGAGGGGGAGGGAGAGAGAATGATCGTGGATTCCGGCACCGTAACTGTAATAAGAAGTATGCTAGCCGACGGAGCCGGTCTATATATATTTTCCATAGGAGCTTATAAATGGCATATTTTATTTTTTAGGTATATTTTTTCAATTTATGGAGATATTTATATTATATAAATAGTGTTTCAATACATAAAAATAAATCTAGGTATATAAATAGATTTTACCAAATCTTGCTTTTCTTACCAAATTATGAAAACAATTCACTAGTGTTTTTTTTTTAATCATACAGAAATAATTACTCATGTTTGTACATGGAATATTAAAAAAAATTCTTCATTTAGTTTTGGTTGGAATCCATGATCTCTTTTTTATTCCTCATCAACATTCAACCTTGGTCAACATTGGTGACACACGAATCGTAACTCAAAATTTATCCTTCCAAAATTATATTTCATTCAACTCCACATTAGAGGTGAGCATTATTCGGTTGTTTTCGACCAAAAATCGAACATAACTGAACAAAATAAGAGATTCGATTCGGTTTGAAAAAAAATCGGTTCGACTTCGGTTTTAAAAATACAAAAATTTCTTATTCGATTTCGATTTCAGTCCAAAACCGAAAATCGAATAAAATTTGTACAATTATATAAATACTCTCAATCTTATGCATATTTTGTGGTTAAAAATATGTATATTTTGAAAACATCCAATTTTGATAATTTAACAAGTAATCTAACTTTTGACACAATTTTAAAATACAACAAATGTGTGTATAAAAATTATAATTTTTAATATAAGTTAACCGTGATCTCAAGATTGGATCGGACCTATTAAACAATATAAATATTTCAACCGAACAAACCGAATTGATTATTCGTTTGGTTTTGGCTAATTTTAATTCAATTTTAAATATTTTTGAACTTCAGTTTATATAATTTTGACTATTTTAATTCGATTTAAATCGAATAAACCGAAAACTCACCCCCTCCTCCACACATAACCCAAAGCAAAATGGTTGTCAGTAGATTTTTACCTTTTCTTGACTAGAATCATAAAACAGTGAGTCCTTGAATATGTGTTTAGATTCTAAACTAGATGATGAGTTGATCTAGAGCTTAGATTGATTGCAAACACAATGTGGACCTAACCAAACCTACAAAACAGAATCTTCCTGAACACGTTATGTGCTTAAATATTAAAAATAAAACAAAGTGAGGTATTCAAGTAACAACTAGAGTCATAACTGGAGTAGTGGTATATCTGCGTACTACCGACGGTCAGAAATTAATTTTTGCAGTGGTTATGTCAATTTAAAGGAAATAACATTCTACAGCCCATATTCATTAGCAATTTCAACGTCCACTGTTGTAATCTACTGACCATGGGCTGATGACAATTGTGATAATAAATTATATATAGTGCAAAAGAAAATACCATGGACCGTGTAGAAAAAGTTTTAGCCCAAAATTGACAATGGGCTGCCATGGATCTGGTATGTTTTTAATATATGTCAATGCATCATTTACCAACAGAGGCACTAAAGACAATATTTAAACATTTGCTATTTGCAACTAAATATTTTAAAAAATTTTCCCAAATCGCTGTAGTTAAATTATTATAATAATAAGTCCCTAGCTAACCTGTTGTCACTACTTGACAATTATGAATAATAATTATTTTTTCATAAATATAGTTTTTAATTATAATAGTTTATAGTAACAAATTGTAAATAAAAAAATGAACATAATATTAACATTGATCGAAAAAAACAAAATTTGTCAAATACAAGAGAACTATTCTTGGTAGTATAAATATATCTTTATTTATAGTAGTTTATGAAACAAAGTATAAATAAATAATAATATTAATTTGTTAATTATAATTGTTTAGAATAACAACATAAAAATGTGAGAAAGTTAAAAATATTTAGAGCCTTAAAGGTAGAAGACATGAATATCAACTTTTATATTGGTTGTTCACATAAACAATTATGTGGATTGAAGAACAGAAAAATACAATAATATTTGCCATGAGAATTTAATGGTATACAATCATATTTGCCATGAGAATTTAATGGTACTACCAGGGCCGACCTTGAGCACTTGGGAGCTTTATGCGAATTTTCAAAATGGGACTGAAAGCACCCTAGAGCCTAGAGGAGTGATGAATAGGATTTAACAAATAATCAAACATAATTAGAAATGGTAATAAGAAATTTAAAACTTATTGTTAGAAAAGAGACAATAATATTGATATATGATGTATTATGCTCCGTAAGGTACTGCAGTCTCAATACTCTCTTCGACTTTATCCACTATTACCCCAAATAGTTACATACGAGTTTTGATTTGAAGGCTCGTCGACTTCTTACAAACGAGCTTTGATCCGAAGGCTCGTCGACTTCTACACTTGTGTTTAATACAATGACTTGCGGACTTCAACATCTTATAAAAAATATTTTGATCTTTTCACAACAATTTGAAGATCAAATTTTACAACTCTATCTCAATATGATTTGGTAAGTGATAGTCCTATTTTTGTGGAGATGTTTGTCTTCTAAAAGATAGAAAGGGAAGGCTTAAGAAGAAGAAGAAAAAAAGTATTAAACAAACGAATGCACTTGGGTTTTAATATCAAGGAGAAAACAACCCAAAGTTTGTTTTGCAGACGGTATATCGTCGATATACCGACATACACAGTAACAATAATAAATGATTAGTTTTATAGCCGTTTGATTGTATTTTATGCACCAAAACAAGCTGAACGGTATGCCCTTTTACACAAGCATACTTGCTGTGACAATAAGCGGTATACCGCTAGTATACTATGGTATACCACCACTATACAAGTCTGATACCACAGTTTCAAATATTTTGAATTTTTTGTTGTTTTCTGTTTTAGCTATCATTTGTCTCTCTCTATTGAGTTATAAATAAACCTAAGGATTAAATAATAAAGAAAGATGCAAGTCTTCATAGTTTGACTTCTTTTGTTTGAATGATGAATTTTTTTTTTTTTAGAAAATTTGAGTTACACTCCCACTTTATTTATCCCATATTCAAGGTGCATCCCACGTGATTACTATAATATATTACACCCTCCACTTTGATAGAAATCGTCTGCAACTAACGGTCAACTCCTTTAACCAAGAAATTTGGACAAAAATACCCCCCCTTCGTACATAGCAGAGGAGAGGGGCGGGGTGGGAAGGTGGAAGGGGTATTTCGGTCAAAAATTAATAGCCAAAGCAGTTGACTGTTAGTTTTCGTTAAAAGTTGGGGGTGTCATACATTATGGTAATCGTGTAAGGTGCATCTTGAATATAGGTAAATAAAGTGGGGTACAACTCAATTTTTTTCTTTATTTTCTATGTCCATGATTGATCTTGTTTATTACTTTTATACAAATAAATATTAGACGAACAAAGCAATACAAATAGTAGCAAGTATGATATTATTAGTGCAAATTATGACTATGCTAAGTTTAAATATAAACACTATAGTGATTGTATGGTCATTAGTGATATTATAAAACTAAACTTAATCGACTAATCAAAATATATATATATATATATATATATATATATATATATATATATATATATATTGGACTAACATGGCCCCATACATAATGTCAAATAAAATAAAAGTAAATGTAAAAAAATCAATACATTGTTGCAACCAAGAATTGAATTAAGAATCACTAGTGTGAAAGTCTAACATTATAATCAATACATCATAACTATTTTTGTGTTAATAGTGGTCCATTATACATGTTTTATTTTAGATACGTTTTTGTTGGTGTCGTCTTAATCTTTGGATCCTAAACCGTCGTCCAACCTACCCAAGACCAGGGCTGCCCCTGGGTACTACAAATTGGGGGTGAGTTATGACGACATACAGGGTGGTATATTAGCAAATGTCATTAAATTTTATAATGCACAAGCAAATAAGCAATGTATTTGAATTTTGCAATGAATGACAAAAACTGAAAGAATAGTAATCCAAAATATAACCCATTTGATTTGCCTTTGCATTTGATATCAAATGAGATTCTGTATGAAACATAATTATAATTCAATTGGACCCAAAAACATGTAGGCTAGATGTAAGGCGCTATCCTAAGTCCATCTCTAACCCATTCTAAAGAATTCTCTCAATTTAAGGACCCCGAAAGAAATATTTTCATATTATACTATCATCAAAATTTTATAACTCAAACCAATCAATCTTTAAATAATAAACAACTATTATTTATTTATACATAAATTTATTTCGTCACAGTTATTTGATATATTCATATACATTAATATTATTTATCGTCATAATATTATTTTATATTGTTTATATTATTTAATATTATTTACCTAGATAATATTATATTATTTAATATTATTTATCGAGATCAAGTGTTTAGACTGTTTTAATTTTAATGTTATTGTAACGCTTTAAGTTTTTTAAATTTCAATGTTGTTGTAACGTTTAGACTTGTTAATTTCAATGTTGTTGTTGGTGGTGTTATTTTGAATTTTGATGTACTTGTTTATATTTTTTTAAGTCTATTTTAATTTTAAAAAATTGATGTTATTCTATTAATTATGTAAAATTTTATTTAAATGTTATTTGTTGATAAAATGAATCTAATAAACAAAAATAATAATACTAGTAACAAATATATTCAATATTAGTATTGGAAGATCTGAAGAAGAACTTTTTAATAATATAATTATTATATTATTTATACTTATAAATAAAAAAATATAGTAAGTTAATTAAGTGTTTATCATATGTAGGATATATTAGTAATTAATTACAATTTACAAGGTAAAATAGTTACGAATAATGGATTATCAAATTTAAGAAAATTTTCTTTTCTTTCAAATTTGAGGATCAAACACCCTTTCCTCAAAGGAAGAGGGGAGGGGGGGGTTTGGAGATGGTTTTACATATTTGATGACTAGAATTAGAGATGGCCTGTATTTATTGAAATTTGAGACAAAAATGTATATTAAAAGGGGGCGATGTTAGATTTTGTTGGATCCATTTTGAAGGGCCAACAACCATGTATGTGGTAATGCCTGGTTGGTAGGCAGATCAGATGGCCTATCCTCTTTTATTCTTCACTATGGAATGTACATCACACATGCTTCTAATAGCATCGCATCATTAGTAATTGGAATTTTCCAATGCAATTTGGAGTCCAAAGTTTCAAAAAAAAAAAAGTTAAATGTAAAATGGGTTAAATTTGTACGAGAATAGTAGTAAATGATAAAATGAATTCCGGTTCCAAAGATTGTGTGGTCAAAAATTGATGTAGAAACATAATAATATAAAATCTAAAATCTAGAAAGTTGACTCCAAATTAGAACTTACTATTCTACAAAACGAGTTCCTACACTCTAGAATTTAGAAATTGGGAGGCCCAATCCTTAGCACCTATGGATGGGATGAGAAAAAAAATCTAGAAATTGGCACTAAGAATGTGACTTACTATTCTACCAAATGAGTTTCAAAATTCTGAATCTAGAAATTGGGCATGATCATGAACCTTAGTAACTCTAATCCATACAACCCTTTCAATTATTTCTCCCTAACCAATCAATCATATAATTGATAACTCAGCCATCTCTAAGTACACATCCTGAACATCCTTATCATCATCATAAAGTGAAGAGTAAACTTTTGGTACCGGATTTGTCTCCGGCATTTTTATGAGACTTGGTTATTTGTTGAGTTAGATTATTACTTTGACTTGTGTTGTATTTAATTAAATTTCTGTTCGTTATCTTATCGTGCTGTAATCCTGTGATTGAGTATGTGTTCGTTTATTTGTGTCATCCGTGCCTCCTTATGGAGATTGGATGTTGTGTGACATTAGCTAGATAGTATCAAGACCTTGACAGCGTTCTACCGCCGACGCTGCGGCGTAGGCTGGACGTACCCACGCACTCGTGCCCCTAAACCGGGTGCGAGTCGTGACACGTTTTTAGTGGTGGCCCATGCAGGTCGGTTTAGGGGCACGAGTGCGTGGGTACGTCCAGCCTATGCCGCAGTGTCGGCGGTAGAACGCTGTCAAGGTCTTGATACTATCTAGCTAATGTCACACAACATCCAATCTCCATAAGGAGGCACGGATGACACAAATAAACGAACACATACTCAATCACCGGATTACAGCACGATAAGATAACGAACAGAAATTTAATTAAATACAACACAAGTCAAAGTAATAATCTAACTCAACAAATAACCAAGTCTCATCAAAAATGCCGGAGACAAATCCGGTACCAAATAGTCTACTTAAAGAACAAACTAAAAATAGAAATTTCCGGCTAGTCCTTCCGGAATCACAACTAGACTACCAAGTCTGCAGCTACTCACCATATGGTCCATAAAGAGTCGGACAACGGTCCTCTAAGGCATAGTCTGGAAAAATGTTTCCAGTCAGGAAGGAGCAAAGCACAATCTCAAATAACAGTTCCATTAAATTGATAAGGTCTATAATACAATAAACATGTCATGCTAGCTACTGAGAAGACAGTGAAATAGGCTGGACGTACCCACGCACTCGTGCCCCTAAACCGGGTGCGGGTCGTGACACGTTTTTAGTGGTGGCCCATGCAGGTTATATAAAGAATAATCTAAAAAGCATGCAACCAAGAAGCAGCTTCTTCACCGCGTATTCTTATTAATCCACGTCTGCTTGAAGGCTCCACAAAAATGTTGACGAATGACATTAAAAACTATGACGTCAATTTTAGATGACATTCACATTTTCTTTCTCAAGCCCTTCAGACTTATCCAAATGTAATGTCATATAGAATCAATAATTGCGCACATGTATTTGAGTTGTTGAACGTAATTGTACAAAAAAAAATGGAGATGATTTGGTCATATATTGAAGTAAAACATTATTGCTTGAACAAAGTTACAATAGTGTCTACTAATACACAACAAATATAGTACCACATTGGGAACTCCTTGAATTGAACCTCTTTTGACTTTTTCTTTTCCCTAACACAACATGGTCAAAATAATGAATGAATCAAATAAGAGAACAAATCCAACTTCTCTAATCGGCAGGATGCATGGATGCTAAGTAAGAGTAGAAGAAGAAACACAGCGCAAGTCGCGCCTTTCCTCTCTGAGAAGAGCACCATCATGTACAAATTTGCCAAGAGAAAACCTTGGCTTCAAGAATCTGTGAAAATGATATTACACAAACTTACTTCCTATAGCCTTTCCCCCCATCTTTTGTGTTCCTATTTTCCCCCTCTTAACTTCTTTTTTTTACAATGTTAGTCAGCTGTCATGGAAGAAAGCCTACGCAAGCAAGCAGGCCTCGGCCGGAGGGGGCTTGGCCTGGAGCTTGGCTTGCTGCTGCGACCAGTAAGCATGGGCCGAAAGGACTCGGTCCAGAAGTTCTTGTGGAACCGGCTCTCCTCTCCTCTGCTGAGGAGAAATCTTGGCTGTGTGCACAAGAGTCTTCCACTTGTCCTGAAGAAACAAAAACCATAAAAGTTTAAAAGACTTCAAAAGTCTCCTATCCCCCTCAAATTGTCAATTGTACAAATAATAATCAATTGGAAGAGTTTCAAGTTTGAAGATTCCAGTATTGATGGTCATTTTTAAGAGCTGTGTCCTGTTGGCGTACACGTTTTATCCGCTTAATTAGAGATGAGCCAAAGATACACAAGGGCAAGGGAAACTAGTTGCGTATGGGCTAAGAACAGCATAAACCATACTAGAGACTAAAGACTGAAAGAACCTTCCTAACATGGGACGAGAAGCTGGCTAACGTTCTTGTTGCCAAATCTGAAGATATAGAATTCTTAGGTGGTTGGTTTTTCATGTGGCCTACCCTGTTATCTTTAGCTGCCGAAAGTGACCAAGACAACTACCACAAACTGCCAACTAAGAATTTCAAGAGGGAGCAAACTGCTTACCTTAAGATCTACATAGGTGCGATGCTTTGCATTATCGAATGCTCTAAGTTTGACGTCTCGCCACCTAATATTGATAGATCCAAAGGATATCCATAATTAGAAAAAAACATAACTATATACAAAATTGAATTTGGTCCAATTCTGGGGTGGAGTTAGGATATGTACCTGCCAGTTCCAAGCTTTTCGACAGCTTGGACGAGAGCTTCTACTTCAGAAACCGAGAATGGACGACGGATCCGGCGCTGGACCAGCTCGGTGTTTTTCGACTTGCGCAGTGGAACCACGGCAAGGGGCTCCACGTTCATGGGCTGAACAGGAACCAGGGCTTTCGAGTCTGCTGTCTTATTTACCGAGGAAGCATCTATAGGAGAGCTAACTGAGTCGTGATCGCTCTCGGGACAGTTTAAGGCCGAGGTCTGAGGTGCTTGTGGTGTGACTTCTGATGCTGCCAGTAGTAATTCTAAAGTAGGAGGTGGAGCTGGGATCCTATTGTAGAATTTAATACGGTTAGAATCAAATTCTGTTATAAAGATTAAGAATGTGCAATTTAAATCTTCAAAAGAAAATTTTACCTCTTGAGTTGTTCAGTAGCATTGCTAGGAATTATATGATTAGGATCTTCTACGCAAAGCAGTGGTGGCGGGGTCGGAGTAGAGTTAGGTTCCAATGTAAAATCCAAATTGTCCATCTTATCATTACGAGAAATCCCAGCTTGGAGCAGAGTCTTGTTGTCATCTCTAACTTTCTTTCCTTGATGAACAACACCAACTCTTAACCCCCCTCCAAGAACAGCAGTGACAGTCTCCATTACTGTCCTCTGAAAAAGAATAGAAAGCAAACACATCCATCTATCATTTAAAGAATCCTGATGTTTGAAGACAGTGAAGAAGAATATTAATTAGACTACTAATATTTACCATAGTCAACCCATATAGACAACTTTATACATGGAAATTTGTAATATTTAACATATTGAAGTTTATTAATACCGAAGCTGTTTAGCTAAAAGTCTATACATGTATCAACTGGAATAGATCTAGTGGGGTTCTTTAACAAAGGGGAAAGCAAAAGAATCAAGATTTATACCTTCAATGAACCAACAGTAGCATTTTCAGGAATCTCAATAAAGAGCTCTGGCACCTTGAAAGACTTAATGCTGAGTTTCACTGCAAACAAGAGGCAGACACTTTTCAGAAGAACCTCATTGTGTTTAAGTTCAGATAGACAACAAGCTTTAACTAAACATGCATTCTTGATTAAAAAAAGAAGCTCCATTATACCATGATAATCTCCAGACTCATATGATGACTTTTGACCAGATGAGGAGGAAGAAGCTCCAGTTGCTGCAAGAGGAAAGGAAACCCCATTAGCTAAACTGATGACAAATATAAGAAAATGTAGCAACCTCAATTAATAACAAACCTGAACTCAAACTGGCATGCGGATCACTTGTTTCCATCTTGATACAACCCAATTTGGGCGATATAGAAACACCTTCATTATAAATATCCAAATTTGATGCTGAAACTGAGCGACGCTCAAACAACTTCCTTCTCTTGAATGAACATCTCTGTGTCCTTTGACGTGTATAGCAAAATTTCCTGTTCTGATAAATAGCCTTCATTTCTGCACCAATAAGCAAAGCCAAAAAAATCATTGTTAGCAGTTTCCCTTTCCTTTCAAAATATGTGCAGATAATATAACAAGAGATTTATAAACAGCAAGCTACTGGCTCTTAATCTCAAAAATATAACAAAGGTCATTGATAACAATCTGGACGAAACAGAGTTCCTATAAGCATACCAGCACTAGAAAGTTCTTCATCCTTTGATGTTGTTGGTGCTACTTTCCAGAATTTGGATGCCAACAGCTTCCTTATCCTACGATCTTCTACACATTGTGGCCTAAAGGCCTTAGAGATATTGACCCTTGGATGTGTGCAACCGGAGGAGTTCTCGTCATCATCTCCATCTACACGAATCTCATTTCCACACTTGGGAAAGGAAGCATTGCGAGGAATGGAGACCTCGACACTGCTGTCGAAGCTGACTAAAGCCGGTGGTTTGGAATCTACATCCATTGGATCCTCCAATATCTCTGAACCATTTCCATTAATCACATTGCCAACCGTTTTCAAATCAGCTTGTACAGGGGTCTTGACGTCAACCTCCAATTTGCATGATCCCTTCAATCCGGGATAAAAGCAATCATTACGTGCTTTCTTAGGGGTGTCAAATCCACCCATTTTGCAACTAATAATTGACTCTCTAGCATCTTTCCCCATTGCTCTCGGAGAGAGAGAACATTCCTTTGAATCATACCTAACCTGCTTTTCAGAACCCAATGGGCTCTCGTTGCAGCTTCCCTGATCAAAGACTTCAGGTTTGAACGGCTTCTCATCACCAACATGCTCCTTCTTAATACCAGCCTTCGCAATAGTAAGGCTAGATGTCCCGCCAACCTTATGTGGAAGCAAAGTATTCTCTCTCTCCAATAACAGCTCCCCGGCAACTGTTGCAAGCAAATCGAATGCGCACATTTGCTTGTCCTCAACCTTGCCCTCAACTTTCTTTCTCGCCGATCGCTTCCCCTATACATAACTTAGCATAAGCCAAACGGAATTCAAATAAGTTAAAGAGAAGAAAGCGAGCAACATTGCATCATATACTTACCCTGGCTGAGCTCGGAACTCGTGGCATCGGAGGGACCTGGTAGCCACTAGATCCATAGTCCAGTCTCTTGTGAAACACCATAACTTAATTTCCCGCAACACTATAAAAAACCCAAAAGCTTAAACCTCCATTACCAGCCTTCGCCTACACAACATCCTGCAATGAAGAAGATCCAAATTCAAATTTCCACTTTTGAATCATAGAAAATATTCTCATAGACATATATCAATATATTCAGAAATTTGAGCAATTCAAATAATTAGATCCATGCTTTACTGTTCATAAAAGTTCTGTGATGGAGAAGAACCGTGTATCAAATTTCCTTTTGGATCACAAAAATAAAAACAATATAATAGGAAACCCAAGATTCCAATTCCACTGTTTAGTAATAATAAAAAAGTACATAATAATAAGAAGAATTTGGATCATGGAAAAAATTACATGCAGATAACTCAATCCAAAATTAGATTAAGCTTTGCTTTCAGATTATAACAAGATATCTACATGCCCAGAAAGTCAAATTTGGGAAGAACAAAAAGGTCATGAAAAGTTACAATTTTATCGTTGATTTGAGAATGGATGGTGATCTAAAACCCAAAACCCCCAAAAAACATGAGATCTCCTTCAGAAAAAAAAATTTGTATTGTTCCAATAAAGAACTCTAAATTTAAGAAAAATTCTACCTTTTTACAGTCGTGAGTATTAAGGAACGTGCATTTGGACGCGTATGGCTTAAGCAACGATGTTTCCTCAACCAAAAGATTAAGAAACTCCATAAGATTCTCTAAAATGTCTCAAAATTAAATAAAATTTCACCACGGCAGATGGGACATTAATCCGATCTTACAAATTACACCAAAAAATCAGAAACAAAAATAAAACCGAACAGAAAAAAAATCCACAAATAAACAGAATTCATCAAAGTCCAAGAAATTCTAGAGAAAAGCCAGATATTTTTTTCAGGACCCGATCCAATTCCTTGGACGTAACGAGAACTTTTACAAGACAACAATGAGTTCAAGGGAATTTGCTTAAATTCATATAAAATGTTTAGAAAAAAATTACATGAATAAATTTTATAAATCTCGCAAAATGGAGATAATTTCATCACATCAGATCGAATCTCGATCTGATCGAACGAATTCAACAAATTCTCGAACAGTTCCATCCAAATTCCTCCTCCAGACTAAAAATCGAGCAACAAAATAACGAGATCATGAAATCTAAGCCAAATTCAAACCGCAATCTCTAAAAAAAGGAAATTTAGAGGTAGCTTTCCTAAAATTAAGATTAGATACTTAAAAGAGAAAGAAAAAGAACGAAAATGTGGTTGAAAATCGAGAAAATTCAAAAAATATCTTAAAATGGACACAATTTGGTTGAATCAAATCGAATCTCGTTCCGATCCGATCAAGTTCACAAGAACATCCAAATTCTCACACACTCCGATCCAAAATCTTCCTCTAGAACAAAAAAATCGCAAAGATCGCGAATTCTACACAAATCCAAACAAAACCTCCAAAAAAAAACAAGAAAATGGAACGGAACTGTAGCAAAAACCACATCCAGTGACTTCGGAGACAAAATGGCACCGAAAACGATGAGCTCACCTTAAAATTCGCCGAATAATTCGCTGAATTCTCCGCTGATCGCCTGAATTCCCACCGATTTCCCACCGTAACTCGATCGGAGAATACGCAAGTATATTCCAGATCAAGAACGAAATATGCAAATTCGCCGAATTTTAACGAATTGTATTTTATTTTTTCCTTTCGCTCTCTCTCTCTCTTTTCCTATCATAACCCCCAAAACCACCTCATTTATTCCTAAAACCCCAAACTCTTATACTAATCCAAGCCAACTACCGGTCCAGCCGGTCAAAAACCCCTCACTAACGGCTGTAGCCAGTATCCCCCTCCCTCTCCGTCCACGTGTCCCTCTATCCGGATCGTACAGCTCAAAATCGACCCGCCGAGATCTCGAGGTTTTGAAACATTTTACCATTTCCGGAAAAACAAAATGCGCCTGTCGTAATTTCGGGCTTCGGGCAGGTTTCTACGTGACAGTCCCGATCTGCCGTTGATTGTGCCACGTGGACATCCGGAAGGGGTTGGGATTTACTTGTTTCTTGTTAATTTGTTTTAGTGGTGATGGGTTTATTAGTAGTTGGCGGTTAGAGAGGGGATACAGGGAAATTGAGAATAAAACTAAGCTGTGTGAAAAATGTGGACGGGAATAAACAAGCATTCAAAATATGGTACACGTTGCGGGACTTGACAGATTGTAGGGGGGTGAGAGTAATTTAACATGTTTAAAATGACGCATCAACCAATAATTATTGGTTCAGTTACTAATAATAATTCAGTTATTAATAGTAATTCCGTTATTGAGTACTAGTTCCTGTCCGAGTTTTCCTACATATGCAAGTTTTGTAAATGAATCCTACAATAAAAATAAATTGTTATAAGTATTCATTTCTTGGGATATTTATTGTAGTCGAAATGACTGTAACATTATTTACGATTTTTTTAAATAAAATAAAAAATTATCAGATAATTGCGCAAAAGGGGAGAGATTTGTTGTAATTGCAGGGAGAGGGATAACTAGCCAACTGAGTTGGTGGTACCCAGAGTTCGAGAAGAACTCGCCAACTCAGTTGGCGGGCTCTGGACAAGCTCGCCAACTTAGTTGGCTGGCCCCTCCCCCTCGGATTCTCTTCCTCCTTCGGAGACCCCCCTTCTCCTCGGAGACCTCCCCTCCCCCCCCCCCCCCCCCCCCCCCTCAACTTCCCTCCTCCCCTCCCTCCAAAAGCTCCCCCTTCTCCCTATAAATAAACCCCAACTCCTCCTCCTCCTCCTCACAACACTCCTCCTCAAAGCACTTCCTTTTCTTCCTATAATTTTTTTTGTAGATGACTAACCAAAATGACGGTCGTATTCCCGGTGGACCGACTACCGACATTATTATTAAGCAACGTGAAGACCATATATCTAGTCGGATATTTACTGGCGAGGTAATTTTTTAAATCATAAGTTTGCAAGTTAAGTAATTTACACACAAAATATAATGCATATATTTTTTATAGTTATACGACCATGATCTTGGTTTACGAACCCGGATCCATGTACATTGGCGGACCGAAAGAAATTATTGTACGTGGGAGCTAAATTCTGTCCAAAAGGCTTTGGTGGAATCCTTTGGATTCCACTATATATATCGTGTTAGATATTTAATCCACGATCATCATTTAGTTGTAAGTCTTGCGGAGCGTTGGTGGCATGAACGCAACACTTTCCAACTCCCATTCGGTGAGATGACGATCACCCTATTTGATGTGACAAATATACTAGGGTTACCTATTAAAGATGACGCTATATATTTTGATCCGCACTTAAAGGGATCTGATCTGATCGGAAGGTATCTGGTGTTACCCCTCTATCTGGTATAAAAGACGGCATTTTTGTGAAGTTTACATGGCTTCGTGGCAACTTCATGGACCTACATCACACTATTGACGGGGTGGTTGATGTAGATGAAATACGGGTATGTATTTTAATTAGTAAGATTTGTTTATGACTTAATTTAGTATTTATATAACACTTAATATTTTTAGGTCATTCGTTGCACTAGAGCGTATCTGCTCTGTTTATGTGGTACAATTCTATTTTTTAATGCATCGAAAAATATAGTAAATGTGCAGCTTCTTGGATGATTTGACAAAACCTACTCAGCATGCATGGGGAGCTGCTACTCTAGACTTTTTATACGCAAATTTGACAGAATTTGTGAGATCCAGTCGCAAGAGTATTTGTGGATGTATTTCACTGATTCAGGTATGAATGAAAGACCTAAATTAGTTAGAGTATTTTTATACGCAAATTTTGTTTGTACTAATGTCATATTTTTGTTTTATAGTTCTGGTCCTACGAGCACTTCTATATTGGTAGGCCAGTTACTAGCATTCTCAGTGATGTTGGAGTATTTTCGGTTGCTATGCGATGGCCCACAGATGTAGTGGATTATCAACACTACCAATACAGGAGTGTATCACTTTATCGTAGCCAATTTGATACAATGAGTATCATGAGATAATTTTTTAAATATCTGATAAATATCTTTAAATTATTACAGTTTTGATCGTAGATAAACGTCACATCTGTTTGATTCAATATCATTAAATAGGTTACCTGGTTACCTTACACATGTGAAGATGATGCTCCAGAAATCAAGAGGACATCATATTCGTTTAGTTTACACAGATCTTATATTATATATGATCGGTTCACCATGTACCATCCGGCAGACCGTGTTCTTCGACAATTCGGGATGAGTCAAATAATTCCCGATGATCCACCGACAGTCGGTTATGAGGCAGCAAATACAATACAACGAATCCTTGGTCTCGTTGCTGATTGGAATAATTGGTTCGAGAATTACAGTGCGAGGGACATGTCTCCCGGACTAAGATCTGCTGAGGAATGTAAGTTCTAAGTTACTCATTATTCGTATTGATTTAGTGTAAATAGTTTGCTAAAATTTTGTTTATATTATGCAGACATTGGTAACCTGGACTATAGGCAATGGTGGGGATGACCTCTTATGAGCAACCGAGTATACTAATATGAGGAGCAAAGGTTCAAGAGTAGATCCGTAGATAATTCTACTCTGCGTGCTTTTGCCGATGGCATGCATGATTTGCTATGACTTCATTATACTTTAAAAATTACATATACATAGATATGATAAAAAAATTAATTTATAATTTTCATATTTCAAAGTGGTGTATACCAACAATATTTGCAACAACTTGAGATAAACCTTCCCCCACAAAGTCGATTTCTTATGGAGGAACTTGTGACTCGTGTTGATCATCTGGGTATTGGGCGGGAACCTGGAATGCCTCCAGTACAATCACGTCTTCCACCAGACTATCCGATCGGCTTTGTACGTGTAAACACCCTGATTTTTCAGAATATTTTTAATATAATTTTTTCTAATTTTTCGGTAAATTTTCTGGAATTAAAACTAAGGTATTTGTGATTAAAAGATTTTTAAATACTGTTAATTGAGATTAAAATATTATGAAAATAATATTTTATGGTGTAAAATGAAAAACCGGACATAGGGTAATTTTCTGTGAATTTATTGGACTCCGAAAACAGTTTTAAAGTCCTAAAAACTAACGTAGAACTAAACCGATTTAAACCTGACTGAACCCGGTTCACTTGAACCAAAATAGACCAAACCAAACCGCTAAACCAAACCAGACCAACCCAGCTTAACGGGTCGGGTCGGGTCGGATCCATGAAACCTGACCCAAACCCGAAACCCGACCGAACCCTAAACCCTCCGCCGGATTCACTGTTCACCGCCTATTTAAACCCCCTCGACTTCTGTGCCCGCCGCCATCGCACTCTCTCTCTCCTCTCCTCACCGCCACAGCCAACAACCCTCGCCTGAACCCTAGGCAGCGCCGCCTCCTCTTTCTTCTTCCACCCGCAGACCTCCCCGCTCGACCCCTCGCCGTCGACCATCACCATCCCTTCACCGCCTCCACAGCCCTCGACTGCTCTGCTCAACCCCTTGCCGTCGATCTCCCCCGACTGCTCCGCTCAACCCCTCGTCGTTGACCTCCCCCAACTGCTCCGCCTTCCCCGCCTATCTCCACAGACCCCAGCGACCCCCGCTCCCCTCCGCAGCAGCGGCCAGCCGAGCCGCCTGCGCCTCGTCGACTCGTCCCCGTTCCGCCCTCGCCGTCGACGGGCTCAGCCGACTAGAACGGCCAGCCTCCAGCAGCCCTAGGCACAGTCGCCCCCGACCCGGACTCAGTTCGTGTCAAGGAGACACAGCCTACACAGGACCAGGACACGAACAGTACCTCGGACACGTGAAATTCAGATTTTACGGAGCCCTGTTCAGGTAGCATTTTCTCTCTTCTCGTTATTCCGTTTTCTGTTCTGTCTGTTGCAACACGTAGACTGTGTAACCCTCTCGATGTTCGTGTAACTCGCTCGGTGCATCGCGTCCTGTGGTGATCGCACACCGCGATCCAAAAACAGGAAAATCAACGCCCTGTTTTACCCCGGAACTGAGTGCGCCCCGCCAAACGGGACGACTTGGTCGCACGCGGTCTTTACTGAAATGTGCGTGTCGTTGATACGGACATGTGAGATTTCATAGAAGTCGATTTGGATGTGCGTGCACACCGGAATCAACGCGTATCCGTCGACAACGCCCTGTATCCGCCCATTCTGGAATATGCTGTAACTTTGTGTACACATGTCGGATCGAGACAAAACTTGCACCATCGGACTCGTAGCAATATGCTAGTCCTGTGACCCAAGTTTGGTTCGATTCTGAGAACGTTAACAAAATCGTGTATCGTGGGCCCCACCGGCTCTACTTGACGGGCGATTTTGAGATCGGCTCATCGAAATCCAATTCTGAAAGTTCCATTGGGTTCGTATCATCGTTCCTGACTTGTTGACACTGAGTTTGAGAAATTTGGAGACCTTTGACCCTGACACGCTTTTTGGTGCAAAGTGGCCCACAGTGGACCCCGTTTTGACCCAAAAATGTTATTTTTGTCCCTGTGTCCAAATTGGACTTAAGGACAGGCGTTTCTAGCTATTTAATATTTTCTGAGACTGTTGGTGATGTTTATTTCAGCTTTTGGAGGAGTACCTACCGGATCCACTGATACAGGGACAACTGTTGGTATTCAAACCCCATGCAAGTGTACCTTGCCAAACCCTGCAGCTTTGCTACTTATTTTCTTGACTTAGTATACATCAGTGGGCAAGTATACCTTGCCAACTTTGCAGTTCTTGTTGCATATTTTCTTATTTTATTTATATTGTTGTGCATACTTAACCTAGGACCGTGTGACTTACTTAGCGTCCGATTATTAGTCGGGTGCCAACACCGTACGCGATGTTGTGTATGTCATCTAGAGATGGACATTCGTGACCCTTTACATTCTCGTACTTGTCTTATCAAGTATATTATACCCAGGACACTTGACACTATTCATGACAGGATCTTCTGAGATATTCATGGTGATTCTGTATAGGATACAGATTTCTGACATTGACATTATATTCCTAGATACTCTATGACTTGCTGCATTAGCTATGATCTTACGTGCCATGTGCATGAGGCGTTATGGACATGAGACGTGTGATTACATTGGGTGGGGAGAGACACACAGGCTACAGACTGATTACATATATATCCCCTATTATTGTGAGGCACAAGACTCTAAAACCCGAGCTTGGCCCATTACTCATTATTACTGCTATCGGCTCCCCGACACAGAGCTTGTAGTGGCTTAGCCTGAGTACTCGTGATGCTCTCATCTTGCATTTCATATAGATGGTTATATAGCTTACCCTATTTATTTTATTATTTGCTGCACTGCATTTATTTTGGCTTGTATTATCTGTACCTTGTTATGTCCCCTGAGGACCTGGATCCGGATTATGTTCCCAGGATTTGCAGACGAGATCTTTCCCGAGGTATATGGGACAGCAGCAGTAGTAGGAGCAGGAGCAGATACAGGAGCTGTACTGACACCCGATGACGAGGTGTTAGCTGAAGACTTTTCCTGAGCACCAATGTTTCATGCTCAGTATTTACTTTATTCAGTCATTTATATTCTGGTCTGTTGAACCATTGTATTAGATTTTATCGGGTTGTTCCCCGAAGCACTTTGTTGAGACTGGTGGATGATTTACATTTCTTATATCTGTGGATCATATTTTATCTTGTGTGGATGAGATTAGTTATGCCATGTTGTCGTAGACTTTGTTTTACAGCTTAAGTACGCCCTGATGGATCCATTAAATTGGGTTTGTCCATCGGTGCGTGCTGCTGGCCATTGCCACGTGTCTAGTCCCTCGGTATTTTGGGACTGGGGCGTGACAGTACGACAGAGACACTCTCATCGTCGTAGGAGGGATGGTGCAGAGGGACCTATTCGCCAGTATGCTGGAGCAGGCCCGAGTGACCAGTATGCTGGAGCGGGCCTTAGTGACCAGTGTGCTGGAGCGGGCCCTAGTGACCATTATGCTGGAGCAGGCCCGAGTGACCAGTATGCTGGAGCGGGCCCGAGTTATCAGTATGCTGGAGCGGGCCCTAGTTACGAGACTGCTAGAGATGAAAGCTACCAGATATTCACACAATTTTTTTTGACTCCATCAGCACAACTGCCTACCCAAACTCAACAAGACGAGGAGGAGGATGAGTAGATAATTTATAACAATGTTTGATTGTAATATTTGTATGATTTATAACAATGTTTGATTGCAATGTTTGGGTATTGAATAATTCTTAAGTAGACTTTCATTATCAGACTCACTATTACAATATTTTTAAGTTTGTATTGAATAATTCTATTTTACTCTCTCGGTTGACTAGTACATCTTCTTCGGTTGCGTCCAATCGCACCACAATTACTGCAACGAAGATCTCTCGTCGATGAATCCCGAGGTTTGATGCGATTCTTCTTTGGTCTTTCGGCTTTGCGTCTTACATCTGGTACCCCAATTTCTTCTCTAACCAAAGAAGCTTGGATCTTGTAGGAAACTGGAATTTGCTTTATTTTTGGTGCGTATACACTTCTCAAGGTCTCCGTCAAACATACTGTAGGATAAAAACTATCAATACTAATATTGCAATATCTACAAACAAAATATGCATGTATACATGGTATATAAGTATGGTACCATCTAAAACATGTACAAGATCTGTCGGTTATATTAACAATATAGGTTCTACTTGTTGCATGGTCTATTATTTTAAACTTATAACTAGCAATAGCTAATATTTCTAGGTGATTTTTCTCTTTGATAATACAAGCCATGGTCTTTAACATCTTCGGACAATAATCTGTGTGTATATTTTCAGCATTCTTTCTACGATTATCATGAAGTGTAATAATCTTGGCTCTAATACCAACGAGAAGTATTGTTATTAGCTTATCTCGTAATTTCTTAATCCAGCTATTAAAACATTCAGCAAGATTAGAAGTGTTAATATCTAATCTAGGACAAGTAGCATACGCTGTTATCCAATGTTCAAATCGACGATTTTCATCGTTTACACCAATAAGCCAATCGTACAACATTATGTTCTCGGCTTTAATTATATCAAACACACTCTCTGCATCCGTTTTATTATATGATCTAGCAAGTGAGTCTAACAAGTGTTGAAATACTGGTTCTTTGGTAACTTTTTTCATGTTTTGTTTAAAATACTGAATAAAAAAATGAGGATATGCAGAAAAAATAGTACGAACAACATTTATTAATCCTTTTTGCTTGTCAGATATAAATAAAATTATACTCCAATGATTAAAATAACTTTCAAAAGATATTTTAAGAGAATTTAAAAACCAAGACCAAGAATCACTATTCTCACCTTCAGCAACAACATAAGCTATATGATATAATTGATAGTTAGGATCGTGAGCACAAGCAATAAATAAGATGCCTTGATATTTAGACGAAAGGAATGTAGCATCAGTACTAATAACCGGTAAACAGCCCCTTAAAAACCCGTCAATACATGACTTAAAACAAATAAAAATTTGTTGAAAGCTATTGTTTCCGAAAGTTTTAATAAAACATGTACTACCTGAATTTGTCTCCATAATTCTATAATAATACTCCTCAAGACTAGCGTATGCCTCATCATAACTACCATTAATTTTAGCTAATGCTGTCTCTCGGGCTCTCCAGGCTTTGGAATAACTAACTTGTATACGGTGCTCCCTATATATATCTTTAACAATTTGTGATGGACTATATGACTGGTTATCTCTAATAATATCAATTATCATGGTCTTAATCCATGCAGCGGTAGCTAGTCGATGACGTCCTGTACTAAGTCTTCCTAAACAATAATGACGATTTTCTAATGTACTAACTTTAACTATATCCCCATTTCCAATGGATTTGACATATACTCTCCAATTACAATTCGGTTGATCACAGCTATATATAATTCCACGAGCATTATTCATAACACTAGCTGAACAACTAAAATTATATTTAATTGTTAAATTACTTATAAAGCTTCTAAAGTGAGAACGGCTAGAAAATGATTGTCCCTTAAATACTTTATCAGTGATAGCTTTTACAACATCATCATCTACCGTATAATCTATATTTTCAACTAAATCATCACTATTTCCATCATCGTTGTCACTATCATCATTATGGTTAGATTCATCTGATGAATGACCTTCTTGGGAAAATCAAACAATTTGTTGAGAAGAACTAGCACCCGAACTAACATACTGATATTCAGAAAAATATTTATTATTTCTATTATCTAATGTTGCTGCTACTTTAATAACATATATTTTTATATACCATGATTGTGAATTAATCTCAAAAATATAATTTCATGCATCTTCACTATCTATCAAAAAATAATTAGAACCAAAAATAGACTTCAGAATAAAATTATAATGAATAGAACAAAGTTCAATAATATGATTACGTATATTTTTAAAACTAATATTCGGATAAGTTAAAAAAATTATACTTTCTTCTCCTTTGTAATTTAACCCATTACTTTACCGCCGTGAGAGCATACAATTCTTACGCTATGATCTACGACGGTTGAGAACTTTTGCTACAAGAAACTCAGATAAACTTTAGCTGCAGGCAGAACTTTGGCTGAAGCTTTGCTAGAGGCAGAGAGACAGAGAGAGTGATGGGGACTTTGCTAGAGGGAAGAGAGGAAACAGAGTGAGAGTGTTGGATGATTTGGTTGAGATAGAAAATATATAGAGTGGGAGTGTTGAATGTAATAGCCATTGTGCAACGGCTATAATCCTCCCCCCCAACCCTCAACGGCTAAAATTTCTCCCTGAGAAGCCAACGGACCCTCACTCGCCAAGTAAGTTGGCGGGCTCAGCCTCTAACACACCCTCCCTCGCCAACTCAGTTGGCGGCCTCTACCTATCTCGCCAACTCAGTTGGCGCACACTTTCATCCCCCAACAATCCGCCAACTCAGTTGGCGAGTTCTCCCCCTCCCTGCAATTTCAACAAACCCCTCCGCTTTTGCGCAATTATCTGATAATTTATTACTTTATTTAAAAAAATCGCATTATTTACTATAAATTTTAATACAATTGTTTTATTTAATGTAAACCATACAACCTGACCATATATGAGTACTGGAAAATATTAATTCATATTCCTATTTTATTCTTTCGGGTTTGTATAGAGTTTATGTGAATTAATCTGTCTATTTGAAAGTCGGAGTCTACTTTTTCGACATCTAAACCTTCAATAATAGTCAGCTCCGTAAAAATTTTAACTACATGCATAGGCTTGTCTAGATAAATTTTGTGTTGTCATAAAACATCCATCAAGATTATAGGCTTGTCTGGATCAAAAATTTGCTTCTTACCCAAAGATAGAAAAAGAATTATAAGATTACGTTCTACAATAAATAGAAGTATTTTGATATAGTTATCATTATGATAAAGTAAAGTAAAATATATGAATAATAGTTTTACAGTTTTAATGAGACATTTTTTTTTCTACTTCTATTAGATTGTGGGTATTTCTAGAACAAGTGATAAGGAAATTAAATGGCACCAAGGAGGCTCGAATCCTCAATCTCCTAGATAATATGCATCAATCTTAACCACTAAGCTAGACATCATTTGCATTATATATATATATATATATATATATATATATATATATATATATATATATATATATATATATATATATATAAGAGAATGCCCCCGTAAGCTCTTCTCTCTATCCTGTGTTACTTTTTAGCTCAGCTGTCCTTTCCTTTCTCCTTTGGTTGGCTACCAGTTCTAGGAGATGGTCTCAGAGGTGCCCCTGGAGTTCATTTGTTTTTGGTTTAATATAGTATCGATAGCTATAACTGTTTTTCCAGTTTGTCTGTCCCCGATTATAAGTTCTCGTTGACCACTTTTTGATTGGTACCGCAGTAGCTCTTTGGTTAGGTACACACACACACACACACACACACACACACACACACACACACACACACAGAAATACTTAAAAATCAGTCGGATGATTTTATATTATGGACTCAACCTATGGTACAACTGTTAGATTTGGATTACAAGACTGAGGTTAAAAGGTAAGAGTATCTTTTAAGTAGATACTCTCACCTTTTAATCTCAACCTTGTAATTAAAATGTTGTAGCATATGTTGGTTCCATAATATGAAACAATCCGACTGTTTTATAGCATTACTATGTGTGTGTAAAAAATTCAAATACTAGCGATATTTAGATTATATTAAGGTAATTTATATCGCAGTATTCACTAAAAATAAACTGATTGTAACTGATTGCTGATCACTTTACAGATATCAGGAAGTTATAGTAACTGAAAACACAATGTGATAAATAAATCACAAGAACAATGAATCTGTAGTTCAAAAGACATAAGAAAACACACACATGGTAGTCTAACGACCCTAGGTGCATTTTGTGCATACAAATACTATGAAGAGTACTCTCATCATGTATAAAGCGTACCACTCATCATGTACAAAGAATACCAAGTAAGTATTATATTGGGAATCAAGTCTGCTGAAGGGGGGTAGAGTTCGGTCCAAACTCGGTCCATAGCCGAGTTCGGGCCAAACTCGGTGTGGTGTTTTCAGAACCATTCTGTCAAGATCAAGCCAAACTCGGTCCGAGTTCGGTGTCGGCAGTGACTGCTCGGATTTTGGAGTTTTTATGTTATATTTTGGACCGTTAGATGCTAGTGGACGACTGAATCTTATGGTTGGCTATTTTTAGGATTTTCTAACCCTAAAATAGATTTTTTATCCTATAAATAAGAAGGAGGGTGAAGGCACAAAGAAGGAGCACAAGTTAAAGATTCGGGGTGCTCGTCCACAGAAAATCTAAGAGAAAGCCCGTGCTTTGCTCTTAGGACTTCGTCATCCAAGACAGAAGGAAGAAGGAGATCTAATAGATGAGTCGTCAACTTCGGTTAGGAAGATTGCTACGGGTTGGTGAGTGATTTCAATTATAATATTCTGCTTTTCTTCTTGAGTGTGGTGAGGGGGTTGAACCTATTAGGGCAAGGGTTTCAACATTAGTTTTTTGCAATCTTGCAATTTTATCTGAGTTATAAAGGTTAAAATTTGTCCAGGTGATGTAGTTACCGCCATATACTTGTCTTTATCTGTGCTTGGTGTTCGTAGATTGGTTGGTCATCTCAAGTGGGTTGGCAAACACTTCTGCGCCATGCTCAATACATGGTATCTGAGCCAGGTTCTTCTCGAGAGGGAAGGTACAACTATGTTTATGAAGCAGATGAACAATCGTATGATCACCCTCACAGGGGAAAACTGGGTGATTTGGAAACCAATGATGGAAGATCTACTCTGGTGCAAGGACTTGCATGGTCCGTTGGAGGGCGACATCGCAAAGCCGACGGACAAAGGTGCTGATGACTAAAAATGACTGGATTGGAAGTGTCACGCCCCAGTCCCAAAATACCGAGGGACTGGACCCGTGGCAATGGCCAGTAGCACACACCAATGGGCAAACCCAATTTAATGGACCCATTAGGGTGTACTTAAGATGTAAAACAATAATAAATAGGTCTACGATACAAGTCACAGTCTAATTCTAATCTCATCCACAGAAAGTAATCATAGATCAAATGCCAGAATAATCGAAATAAAATATAATCTAACAAGTCTCAATAAAAAGTGTCTCGGGGAACAACCCGAGAATAAGTTTGATACATCAATTCAATAGACAGGAAATAAAGTAACTAGAAACAGAAATAGCTGAGTATATAAAACCAATACTCGGGAGAAATCCCCTGGCACGACCTCGTCCTCGGATTCTGGTACTGCTCCAATGTATGCTCCTGTCCCGTATACCTCGGGATAGATCTCCTCGGCTATACCTGGGGACACAATCCGGATCCAGGTCCTCAGGGGACATAGCAAGGTACAAGAATAACTCAAGCCAAAATGAATGCAGTGCAATAATAAATGAATCAATAGGGTAAACTATGTAACCAGCTATGTGATATGCAAGTGAGAGCATTAATCATTCTCAGGATGAGACTACTATAGGTTCTGTGTCGGGGAAACCCATAGCAGCATTTTCTCGAAGGGCCAGTACATGTGCCAAAGCTCTGTGTCAGAGTCTAAAGCACCTCCAGATAACTATATATATATAATATAATCAGCCTTTCGTATGGTAAGTCTCTCCCCACCCAATATAATCACATGTCTCATGTCCACGATATCTCATGTCCATGTCACGCAAGATCATGACCTCTAACTGATGTAGCGAGTCATAATGATAGCTAAGCATATGCAATAAAGTCCATGTCACGCATCCTGTACCCTATACAAAATCACCATGAATAACTCAGGAAGGTTCTGTTACATGAATAGTGTCAAGTTTCCTGAGGTATGACTTACTTGATAATGCAAGCACGAAGATATATATAGTGTCGCAATATCAATCTCTAGTGACGTTACACGACTCCGCGTACGGCGTCGACACCCGAATGTTATTTAGACGCTAAGCAATATCACACCGTCCTAGGTTGAACATTTATATCAAGAGTATATATATATATATATATGTACAAAGAACTCAAGCAAATACTATAACAGGAACCACTGCAAGTTGGCAAGGTACACATGCCTGGTGTTTGGTTTCCAACTGCTGCTCTGGTATTCGTGAAATCTTCAGAAACGTCTCCGGATGCTGAAACAAAATTACCATCATGCTCAGAAGATATCAAATAGCTAGAATTGCCTGTCCATAAGTTCAATTTGGACACAGGGGCAAAAGTGACAGTTTCTGGTCAAAGTGGGGTCCACATGTGGCCCACTTCGCACCGAAAAATATGCCAGAGACAAAGTTCTCCAAATTTGTCAAACTTAGTGTCTACAAGTCCAGAACGATGATACGAACCCAAAGGAATGTCCAGAATTGGATTCCGATGAGCCGATCACAAAATCGCCCGTCAAGTGGAGCCGTGGGGCCCACGATACAGAATTTTGTCAATGTTCTCAGAATCGAACCAAACTTGGGTCACAGGACCATAAAAATGCTACGAGTCCGATGGCACAAGTTTCGTTTCGAAACGACGAGCACACACGAAGTTACAACGAGTTTTAGAACATGGCCGATACGGGGCGTTGTCGACGGATACGCGTTGATTTCGGTGTGCACGCACATCCAAATCAACTTCTGCGAAATTCTACACATCCGTATCGACGACGCATATCATTCGGTAAAGTTCGCACACGACCAAGTCACCTCGTTTAGCGGGGCACACCCAGTTCCAAAAAAATCAGGGTATTTAAATAACCAAGTTTTTGGCCATTTTTACCCTCAAATTAAACACAATCTACAACACCAAAAATTGAACAAAAATAGGGTTTTAAAACTAGGTTATACGGTCTAAATTACTTTTCAAGTGGATTTTGAAAACAGTTAACAGGTTGCACGCAAAATGGTCGCGAACTGGGGAGTTCGGGACCAATTTCTGAATTTTCAGAAAGGGTCTTTTTTTTTTCTGATTTTGCGTCGCGATTTGCGACCGACACCGGACGCGATACCCCGAACGAGTTGCACGAGATTTCGAGAGGGTCACGCGGCCTACGCGCAGGATTCGACAAAACAGAAAATGGTACAACGTACAGGGAGATACAAGGCTGGGAAGACAGGTACCTTGCTGTTGCGAAGGGACGCGACGCGGCGGGGCACAGCGGGGCACGGTGGCGGCGGCGACGTTGTTTTTGTGTTGCGGCGGCGCTGGACTGCGAGGGGAGGGTCGACGACAGGCTGGGACGTCGGCGAGGGCGTCGGGATGGGCCAGCGGAGGCGTGGCGGTGGCTGCGGTGTCGAGATGGCGGTGGTGGCGGAGGGCTGGTGTTTAAATAGGGAAGGGGAGAGGGAGAGGCGGGGGTCGTGGGCGGGTCGTGGCCGCGGGCGGGGCGGCGAAGTCGGCCGGGAAACGCGGGCGGAGCGGGGTCGTGCGGGTGAGGGGAGAGGGGTTTGGGGGCGGGTCGGGTTCGGGTCCGATCCGATTCGACCTGTCACGCCCCAGTCCCAAAATATCGAGGGACTAGCCACGTGTCAATGGCCAGCAGGACGCACCGATGGACAAACCCAATTTAATGGATCCATCAGGACATACTTAAGCTATAAAATAAAGTCTACGACAATCATGGCACAACTAATCTCATCCACACAAGATATAAAATATGATCCACAGAATAATAAGAAATGTAAATCATCAGCTAGTCTCAACAAAATGCTTCGGGGAACAACCCGATAAATATCTAATACAATGGTTCAACAGACCAGAAAGTAAATGACTGAAATAAATAATAAATACTGAGCATGAAACGTGGATGCTCAGGAGAAGTCTTCGGCTAACACCTCATCCTCGGATGGCGGTACAGCTCCTGGATCAGCTCCTGCTCCGGTCCCGTATACCTCGGGATAGATCTCGTCCTCAAATCCTGGGGACATAATCCGGATCCAGGTCCTCAGGGGACATAGCAAGGTACAAGAAAGCTCATGCCAAAATAAATGCAGTGCAGAAAATAAATGGAATAAATAGGGCAAGTAAGTAACCATCTAAGTAAAAATGCAAGTGAGAGCAGCACGAGTACTCAGGCTGAGCCACTACAAGCTCTGTGTAGGGGAGCCGGTAGTGGTAATAACACGTAATGTGCCTAGCTCTGCTACGAGAGTCTACGGCCTCACAATAGTAGTAGATATATATAGAAAACAGCCTGTAGCCTGTGTGTCTCTCCCCACCCAATGTAACCACGCATATCATGACCATAACGTCTCATGTCCATGTCAAGCGAGATCATAGCTAATGCAATAAGTCATATGTATCTATGAATATAGTATCTCTGTCAAGTCCTGTATCCTATACAGAATCACCACGAATATCTCGGGAATATCCTGTCTCATGAACAGTGTCAAGTGTCCTGGGTCAAAGTGTACTTGGTAAGACAAGTACAAGAAGATAAAGTGTCACGAATATCCATCTCTAGATGACCATACACAACACCGCGTACAGTGTTGGCACCCGACTAATAATCGGACGCTAAGTACGTCACACGGTCCTAGGTTAAGCATGCACAGCAATATAATGAAGCAAGAAAAATATATAACAATACTGTAGAGTTTGGCAAGGTACACTTGCCTGGGGTCCTGTTGCTGGTATGAATCAGAGTCCAAGTCATAGTCCAAATAGCCTATGTATTACAAATTTATCACGTCAAAAGATAATTTATTTTAATTTATTTAATTCTGAAATAATTACTCTAAAATCCTCTTTTAATCTTATTATTCTGATTTTTATGTTAATTCCTAAATTTTGTCCAAAGAAACTAAATTTTATCAACTCGAGACTCATGGCACGCAAATCGAGGCGATCTGTTGACCAAAAAGTCAACCGACACAAACTCAACTTTCATGTATGATTTTCTGTAGATTTCAGCATAAAAAACATACTGGAATTTATGGCTCGTCCGAATTCAAATTCGTTTGGGAATTATGGCACATACAAATTTTGTATTGTGCACCGATGGTTAAATTCTAACCTAGAAGTTCTACAGAATTAACAGTATGAAAATACATCGAATTAAATTATGAGAAAAACATATGTCAATTATCTCGACATTATCTTTCTGAAACTTTAAACGGTTCATGATTCTGATTCCTGGTTCTCCCGAAATCGCGAAAACATTGAAACACGTCTATTTTCGGATATGCTGTGCTCTACGAATTTTTCAGAATTTAATACTCATAATTTTGTAAAACAAATTATATAATCAGAAATCTAACCTCAATATCATTCTAACTCAAGAAACTAGCCCTCGTTTGGAGTCCGGAGCTATGCGCAATGGCTTCTGGAAGATGAAAGAACCCTAGATGGCAATTCTCCAAAATCTCTCTCTCTAAAAAATAATGGGATAATTAGGGTTATAATAATAATATATATATATAAGGATATTGAGAGGCTGAATGAAAGTTGATAGGGTGACACATGTCATAATTTGATTTTATGATTTTGGTTATATTATTTATTTATTTTTGATTTGCCTTTATCAAAATATTATTTAAGTCGTTTTAAATCTAAATAACTCAAAATAAAGATTAAAAATAATCATAAAAATCTGAAAAAATTACAAAAAATATATTTTGAACCTAAAAACCCTAAAAAAATATTTGGGATAATTATATATTCATAGATTTTTTACTATAATTAGGAGAAGCTCTAAAAATTAGTTTTGCCATAAAACTAAAAATAAATACTAACATTATTCCAAAAATTCTCAAATAATTTCAGAAAATTTATAATAATATTATAAACCTTAGAAAATAATATGGGTCCATTCTATATTTCTAGGCTTGCACCATAAATTCTACAAGTCCTAAAAATTAGTTATTAGCCTAAATAACTCCCAATAAATACTAAAAATACTCAGAAAATTTCCAAAAACTTCTAGAAAATATATTTTATTATTTATAACCTAAAATAAAAGTTTGAGATATTTTTAATTATATTTGAATCTAAAATAAATTCTTGAAAATCCTAGAAAATTACAGAAAATTATAAAAAATCCAAATTAAAAATTTTTGAAAAATCAGGGGGTTACAATCTATCCAACTTAAAAAAATTTCGTCCTCGAAATTAAAATTAAGCCATGAAAGAAGTCAAGGATGGTCTAAGATTTGTATTGGTTAAAATGCAAGGCTAGGTTTAACGGAGTGGACGATGTTGCACGTTGCACATTCCGAAAATCATGGGAGAAATTCACATGAGTGAAAATAGGTTTCTTCGTGTGTCATGTCCAATAGTGTGGACACCTAAATGCTCTTTTGCATAAAAGCGCCCAACAACTGAAACATTGCACAAAGATGGAAATTGGAGGATGGACATGTCTAGGACAAGGTGTGGAATTTGTAAGAAGGCAGTGACTAGGGAAGTGCTCCAATTATCGAAGCAATGGTAAGACGCGCCGAGGGATACCATGTTGTAAAACTAAATGAAAAATGTCGTGTTCTATTCCTAAGTGGATTCGAGCTAGCCTCAGTCTCACTATCTAAGCCAAGTAGGTCTACTTCTTAGGTGAGGGGGTTTCACAATCCAGCCAACTTAAGACAATGTCGTCCTCAAAATTAAAATAAGGCATAATTTATTAATCCTTCGTGTACATAAGGCAAGTCAATCTCAATCTCCTTGCGACAATTAAAATTCTAATCATATCCATTGCAATCACTTCTAGGTTAAGATGACCACTGATCCAATCAAATTCAACCTATGGTTATCTCTTCTCGCTTTTTCAAATTATCCATATCCAAATTTAAATTAAATCCATATATCATCTTCAAGATTTAAATACGCATATCAATTTTACCTCACGATCTCCAATTATCATAATCTCCTCTAGAAGTAATTCGAGTCTATTATTATTCCTATTTTCACTTATAAATTTTTGTATGCTTCAACTTCTTAAATTCCATTCACATCCTTAATATTTCAAATAGGTAGTCCAACCATCAAGTTTTTTTATTTTAACTCAAATCATTAACTTGAAAAAAATAATTTAAATGCAGTCCACCATTGTTCAAGTCTGAAATTCCATCTTTTTATCCTCTAAATTTCAAGTTGATGATTTTACCTTCATTGTTTAAATCATGTACTTAAGGTATAAATATCGGGTCCTCAATATCAATTCATTAATCCTCATCATCTTAGTCATTCTTCTAAAATTCTCAAAATTAAAATGGCTTGAACCTCTCCCAATTTAATCTTACTCGATCACAATCTAAAAGAAATTTCTCTCGAGTTGACAATGCACTACTACCCAACTTAGAATTTACCCACCTATCACATAAGGCTATATACCTTAAGAGAATATTCCTTAATATGTTTACTCATGTCATTTGATCCTCGAACTTCAATGCCGATCATATCACATATGATATGTCCTTAATTACGAAGAATAATCCTCAAGTATGTGATCGGCCTATGGGGTATATCTAGTATTCTCTGTGTATCAATTTATACCAAGCACGATATTTCGTTTTTCCGAAATAAGGGAAGACGGAGACCAATAATAAAGAGTTCAAGGGCAGCGTAATAGAATAGAAGTATTGGGATCAAGGTGTTTAAAGAATTCAATTGGGAATTGTCAAAGCAGTTGTGGATTGAAATCCTATTTTGGTAATCCTTTGTTCGCCTGCTCGTATTAGTACAGTTATGTAACCGATACGATATGTCAGACATGTCTAGGGCAAGTATATTCATCTACTAATCACTACATATCTTAATCCACGTAAGGCATTATTGCGAGGGCGAATCAAGCGCACTATGGTTGATCAGACCGTAATACACTGATTCTGAAATGTATTATTGTGGGCCTCCCCAATAATACATATGTCATGAACAAGCTCGATAAAGAATAAGCTTGCAAAACTAGGCTATAAAATAGCACAATAAGTCAAGGTAGTATATGAATTATAAGCACGCTAGATGATGATGAAAGGAGGTACAAATTATTCAAGTTCACAAAACGAACAAAAATGAGCAACAATAATAAAAGACTCTACAATCTCTACAGTTATCATACAACCTCCTTGTCTAAGTTGTTAGTCGACCCAATAGGGCATGAACCTCTAAATTCTATTGTCTGAATAAACACTATCATCTTATGCTAGCATACAATTATTGCCATTCAGTTACACTGCCTTGATGGGTCAAGTGGACTATGTGGTACTAGTCTCAAGGGAAAGGGAATATAACTTGTATCGAGGTGGGGGTACAAATTACGTGATTTAACACTAAGGGATAATCATCGGGTCACAATCTACAAGATTAACTCAAACTTATCGAACTCTAACTAGAAAACACAAAATTTTCAAATTCAAGACTACAACTATAATCCTAGCAAATTATGGGTCCTTAACAAGGAATAAAATTATTTGGCCTACTATTAGAAGTGTCAGGTGGCACGAATTGAAAGACGGAGAAAAAAAGAACATATTTTAGTCGTTGTGCATTAGCGAACGTTAAGGTCGCAGACGAACAACGTATAAAATTAAAATATGAGGCTCTAGATAATATCATAGTTTCCTAAGGTGAAGGTGGCGAGCAATTCTCCGTGTTTGAGGTATGATCTCATGGGAATGTCATACTCGTTGCTCTGGGCTTCCTGAGGTACCGTCTGCTAATATCACGACAAGAACCTATATCCTAACACTATCTCACTATGCACACTAGGTTCTGTTCTAACATTCGATCTCAGATTTCTATTGGTTCCTCAAAACTGGGGTCAACCACTAGGGTCAAACATTAGGGTCCAATCTCTAACTAGCTCTTAGCAGTGCCTATACTACTCTTAGGTCATTTATGACTATAATAAGAAATAATGGTAAATTATTCTATAGGTAAGGGACGCTAGGGTTCATTAAGCATTCTACTTAGGGGTGTGTCAATATCCTAGCTGTACTTTTAGTAGGAAGGTTACCCTACCTATCTTTCTATCAACAGGGACTTCTATATTCTAGAAGAAAGCTATACTCAAGGAACTAATGAGAAGGCACATGAATCAAGCAGGATGCAATTTTTCAACGGAATAGATTGGAAGGAGAAGGAGGAGAAGCCATAGTCAGTTGTGGATGAGATCCTATACTCTAATCCTATTTGCAGGCTTGCTCGGTCCCTAAGTTGAAACCGAACAATTTTGTCGTGGACCTGCATGGGCCACCACAAAAACCATGTCACGCCCCAGTCCCAAAATATCGAGGGACTAGCCACGTGTCAATGGCCAGCAGGACGCACCGATGGACAAATCCAATTTAATGGATCCATCAGGACATACTTAAGCTGTAAAATAAAGTCTACGACAATCATGGCACAACTAATCTCATCCACACAAGATATAAAATATGATCCACAGAATAATAAGGAATATAAATCATCAGCTAGTCTCAACAAAATGCTTCGGGGAACAACCCGATAAATATCTAATACAATGGTTCAACATACCAGAAAGTAAATGACTGAAATAAATAATAAATACTGAGCATGAAACATGGATGCTCAAGAGAAGTCTTCAGCTAACACCTCGTCCTCGGATGGCGGTACAGCTCCTGCCCCTGTCCCGTATACCTCGGGATAGATCTCGTCCTCAAATCCTGGGGACATAATCCGGATCCAGGTCCTCAGGGGACATAGCAAGGTACAAGAAAGCTTATGCCAAAATAAATGCAGTACAGAAAATAAATGGAATAAATAGGGCAAGTAAGTAACCATCTAAGTAAAAATGCAAGTGAGAGCAGCACGAGTACTCAGGCTGAGCCACTACAAGCTCTGTGTCGGGGAGCCGGTAGTGGTAATAACACGTAATGTGCCTAGCTCTGCTACGAGAGTCTACGGCCTCACAATAGTAGTAGATATATATAGAAAACAGCCTGTAGCCTGTGTGTCTCTCCCCACCCAATGTAACCACGCATATCATGACCATAACATCTCATGTCCATGTCAAGCGGGATCATAGCTAATGCAACAAGTCATATGTATCTATGAATATAGTATCTCTGTCAAGTCCTGTATCCTATACAGAATCACCACGAATATCTCGGGAATATCCTGTCTCATGAACAGTGTCAAGTGTCCTGGGTCAAAGTGTACTTGGTAAGACAAGTACGAGAAGATAAAGTGTCACGAATATCCATCTCTAGATGACCATACACAACACCGCGTACAGTGTTGGCACCCGACTAATAATCGGACGCTAAGTACGTCACACGGTCCTAGGTTAAGCATGCACAACAATATAATAAAGCAAGGAAAATATATAACAATACTGCAGAGTTTGGCAAGGTACACTTGCCTGGGGTCCTGTTGCTGGTATGAATCAGAGTCCAAGTCATAGTCCAAATAGCCTATGTATTACAAATTTATCACGTCAAAAGATAATTTATTTTAATTTATTTAATTCTAGAATAATTATTCTTAAATCCTATTTTAATCTTATTATTCTAATTTTTATGTTAATTCCTAAATTTTGTCCAAAGAAACTAAATTTTATCAACTCGAGACTCATGGCACGCAAATCGAGGCAATCTGTTGACCAAAAAGTTAACCGACACAAACTCAATTTTCATGCATGATTTCCTGTAGATTTCAGCATTAAAAACATACTGGAATTTACGGCTCGTCCGAATTCAAATTCGTTTGGGAATTATGGCACATACAAATTTTGTATTGTGCACCGATGGTTAAATTCTAACCTAGAAGTTCTACAGAATTAACAGTATGAAAATACATCGAATTAAATTCTGGGAAAAACATATGTCAATGATCTCGACATTATCTTTTCGAAACTTTAAACGGTTCATGATTCTGATTCCTGGTTCTCCCGAAATCGCGAAAACATTGAAACACGTCTATTTTCGGACATGCTGTGCTCTATGAATTTTCCAGAATTTAATACTCATAATTTTGTAAAACAAATTATATAATCAGAAATCTAACCTCAATATCGTTCTAACGCAAGAAACTAGGTCTCGTTTGGAGTCCGGAGCTATGCGCAATGGCTTCTGGAAGATGAAGGAACCCTAGATGGCAATTCTCCAAAATCTCTCTCTAAAAAATAATGGGATAATTAGGGTTATAATAATATATATATATAGGGATATTGAGAGGCTGAATGAAAGTTGATAGGGTGACAGGTGTCATGATTTGATTTTATGGTTTTGGTTATATATATTTTTTTTTGATTTGCCTTTATCAAAACATTATTTAAGTCGTTTTAAATCTAAATAACTCAAAATAAACATTAAAAATAATCATAAAAATCTGGAAAAATTACAGAAAATATATTTTGAACCTAAAAATCCTAGAAAAATATTTGGGATAATTATATATTCATAGATTTTCTACTATAATTAGGAGAAGCTCTAAAAATTAGTTTTGCCATAAAACTAAAAATAAATACTAACATTATTCCAAAAATTCTCAAATAATTTCAAAAAATTTATAATAATATTATAAACCTTAGAAAATAACATGGGTCCATTCTATATTTCTAGGCTTGCACCATAAATTCTACAAGTCCTAAAAATTAGTTATTAGCCTAAATAACTCCCAATAAATACTAAAAATACTCAAAAAATTCCCAAAAACTTCTAGAAAATATATTTTATTATTTATAACCTAAAATAAAAGTTTGAGATATTTTTAATTATATTTGAATCTAAAGTAAATTCTTGAAAATCCTAGAAAATTATAGAAAATTATAAAAAATCCAAATTAAAAATTTCTGAAAAATCAGGGGGTTACACGACCCGTTAGGTCTTGGGTCGGTTTAGTAGGGTTTAGGCCGGTCTGGTTCGGTTCAGTTGGACCGGGTTCAGTCCGGTTCAACCTGGTTTAATTAAAATGGTGGTTTTAAGCAATTTAAAAATAGTTTTTGAGCCCAATAAATTCCAGAAAAATTACACAACATCCAATAATAAATAATACACCCAAAAATATAATTTTTGTAATATTTTAATAATTATTTTAATCCATAAAAATATTAATCCCTGAAGGACATTTTTAATAATTAATTAAAAATTATCGAGATTTCCAGAAAATTTATTTTTAAAATTTTTAAAAAAATAGGGTGTTACAATCTACCCACCTTAAAAGAATTGCGTCCTCGCAATTAAGAAAATAATCGACAACAGAGATGACGCTGTTGCAAGACATGTTCGAAGCACGACTCAAACAAAGAATCATGATCAAGGAGAAATCGAAAGATGAGGGTTAAGCAAAACACCTAAAGTATTTCCCTAAACAATGAAAGTTAGATAATTCAAGAGTAAAGAAATCTGGTTAGAGCAAAAAAAAACTACAGCTTAGGAAAACTTAGGTTATCAATCACTAACAAGTTCAAAATACTAGGTTTAAGGCTAAGGAAAGGAATTAACAGGCACGTGCTATGGCATCACTAGGAATAGATATCTATGAATAACTTAAATCTTACGTGCATTCGCTACTCCACGAGTCTGTGCGTCCTCCATCGTCATCGCATAAGCTTGTCCGCGTCCTTGTGGTGGTACCCTCTGCTGTTGCTGGGCCTTAAGAGTGCTACTTGAGGTGCCAAGGGTGACCTCGGCTGATATCCTTTCAGTGCTGGTGAAGCTTGTCGATTTACTATCGCTGCTTCTTCTCGGGGCTTAGGGCAATCCCTCACTGAATGCTGATTGGATCCGCAAGCTAAACATAATCCCAATTTACGTCGGTATTCCTTGGCAAGATGGCCTGCCTTGCCACAATAGTGGCAAGAAGGTAGGACTAGGGATTTGGATGCAGCTTCCTGTGGTGCTTGATGCAGGTGAGGTTTCTTTACAGCTTCTCCATGCGGTGCTCTTGCTGGTGCTGATGTGAAAGGCCGCTTTAGGTTGGACTCTCTCCTGGTGGCGCGCTCCATGCATCGGGCTGTAGCAAGGACGTCCGTGTATAAAGTAGGTGCAACGGATCCGATCAATCTCTGTAGCTCAAAGTTTAGTCCGTCGAAGAACTTGTCAGCCTTCTCCTCTTCGGTCGAAATCAGAGTAGGGACAAAGCGACCCAAACGGATGAATTCTGCATTGTACTCCTTCACTGTCATCTTGTCTTGAGTGAGGCGATTGAACTTGTCCCGAAGTTCCGATTGAGCAGTAGATGGAATGTACATCTCCTGAAAGAGTCTGGAGAACTCCTCCCAAGTAACTCGGTCTGGTCTGAGCCGTGTCTCCTCAGATAGCCACCAATGATGCACATTGCCCGTCAACTGCATCCTGACGGCAGTCATCCAGCGCTCTCTTGGAAGCTCAGCTGCTTTTAATTGATATTGAGTGTTTGTGAGCCACTCATGAACTTCAGTGGGCTCCTCCTTGTCTGAAAAGGTGCGGGGCTTCAGTTGGCAAAAATCGGTGATAGAGCCCGTCGATGGCCGTCGAGCTGGTAGGTTCGCCTGCTCCAGTACAATAACTATGATATTTATCAGATTCTCTGCCTCATGACGCTGAGCCTCTTGATGAATCTGTTGTTGAGCTTGCATCATTGTGCAGAACATTTGAAAGATTTGCTGACCATCCATAGGCTGTCATGGTGGAAAGGTAGGCATCTGTGGAGAAAACTGCGACGGTGGTAGAATATCGTCTCGCCGAAATCTTGAGGTAGGTCGACCTGCATGATGGCTTTGTTGAGCTGATTGACCTCCACCTACTGGTGTTACTTAATCGTCGTAGGTGACATCCGCAACTTGTGGTGTTCCTGCGGGAGTCTCGTTGCATGCTTGTGAATCCATTACTTTGCATCCAAAATAAACCATGAGAAGCGTACAGAAGAATCAATGCAGGATGTAAGTCAATAAATTATTTTGAAGTCGATATAGAGGTCAATAACGATTCAAACAAGTGGATGAGATCCTATAACTTATCCTATCCTTATCGCAGGCTTGCTCGGTCCCTTAGTTGAAACCGAAACAATTTAGTCGTAGACCTGCATGGGCCACCACAAAAACCATGTCACGCCCTATGTCACGCCCCGGACCCGCCCGGGTCGTCGCTCCGTCCTGTCCCGCCCCGTATGGCCGAAATTATCGAACCGGGCACGAATCACCGTGCCTCGGCGTGCCGGACGCGAATCACCGCACCCGTCTTGCGGGTGCGAGGAAGGAAGGGAGTTAATGGAGTGGCCCGTTCGAGCTTTCGGGGGACGTGATGCCGCACGGGCCTGGGGTTGCGCCCGTACAAGGCCAATCGTTTAAGTTGATAGTTGGCTATCATCGCATCAATCGAGTAAGCAGCGGAAAGGGACTTGTTACAATGCAATGCATTTAGCCAACTGAGTATTCGGGACAATCGAGGCAACTTGGGTTCCTTTAGCAAAGGCATACGTTCGTTCCATACATTATGCCCCTTTATACGATAGCATTCTCGGGGCAACAATCGAAACCAGGATTCCGGGTCTTAGGGACTGTGGCACACCTATCGCTCCCTCGGACGATCTAGTACCTGCAAGCAAGTAAACTGTTGGTGGGTCAGCACTTTATACAAGTACTGGTGAGATAAAATAACTAAACAGAAACAAGCATTCACTCAAACCAACACTAAGTAATCATGTTATAAAATATTACATTACTAGTGATCTTTCTAGTTTTACCTAGGTTCGTTTTATGCAGTTCTAGCAGAGTCATATTACATTATTTGGAAACATATTTGGAAACAGAGTTTCATATGCAATAAGCAAGACAAGCAATCGTTCATGTTTCAGGGTATGTGCAGCATGTCTCGTGCGACTCGAGGGTCTGATGCAAAGCTAGACACACGATGCACAATCTTAGGGGCAGTCATTATCCAAGCCAACACAATGACTTAGCTATATGCAGGGCGGTCCCCGAGTATCTCAGGACCGGCAGGTGGTTGTACATCATACCAATAACTCTTTATCTGATGCTAGAGGCAGCTGTGACTCATGGTTGCTTTCCACTATCTCTATAGCAGCCGTGACACATGCAGTTCATCTCTCCACCAATAGTCATTGTCCGACCGCATGCGAATGCATGAAACACTATCAAATAAACTCTAGTATGCAGATAAGACGAACCATCAGAATATAATCATTGTTGCGGGACAATCTGACTTATCACTTGAACACATTCAGGCACAGTATGGTTCTCTCGAAGCATAGACGATAGTGAACATGTTCATGCACTCTAGGCAAGCATTTCAGGATTCTTGTTTAGCAGACATTGTTTCAAATACAAGCTAGGTGAGTTCGTTCATTTACATGCAAGGAAGCTTCTATCATTCTCTTATAAAAATATTGCAAGCAAAAACTCAGGTTATTATTAAGGCGTGCAAGAATCAGAGAACGAAGTTCTGCCCACTTGTAAACCCCCATTCCTGAAAACCGTATTAGTTATTATTTAATTAATTATTTAAACTATTTATTAAAGTATAATTCCTATTATACTAAAACCGTAACCCGTTAATCATCCCAGCGTAAACCTCACTTAGCGAAAACCCTACAGAACTCTTTCATGCATAAAAACCCAACCTGCCCAAATCCCTTTCTCTACGCACAAAACCAATTCCGCACGTAAAGTAAGGAATTAACATCAACAATTCATCTCGTGTAAAACAGTCAAATAGCAAACTCCTCACCATACCGCGTATATTTTCTCTGTGCGTAAATATCAAAAGCAATAACAAACTACCCAGCATAAACCACTGCCGCAGCAGCAGTAACTAAACCATCGCTTATTTACCCAGCGTAAACTCTTCTTTTCTTCCCTCTGCGTAGAATTCAACCACAAATCATTAAGAAAGAAATATCTGTATCAGAAGCAAAACTCAACTTTGCTTTGCTTTGTTCTTTTACACATGTAAGTTTCTTATTCCACCACTCTTTAGAAAATATCTACAGCCGCACACCTAAACCAATAAGAAGAGAACAACAGCAAGAGTTTTCTTAACCATTAAGTAAATTCCACCGCCCCCTATTCCTATATATAATTAATTACAAAGCAATAACTCCTTCCTCTGATCACAACAACAACTTTAGACGTGCACTTTACTTGGCAAGTATACCTTGCCATAATACTGTTATTTTACCTTTCATATTGGTACATGCATGTTTTATTCTGCCTATATAGATGTATATTTTGTAGATTTATGACCTAATTATGAGACCACCCAGTATTAAAAAGCATCATTAGGTTCATTAACCATGACACAGTAGTTTACACGGGTGTGTGTCTCATATAGATCACGGACGGCGTGACAGGGATGGCCTCCTGAACGCATGGCCGTGCGTTAAGAGTGACTGCTGATAAAAACTTTGTATGCTAGTAGACCTGGCAGTTATTTAGGGTATTAGCATGTGGTGGAGGCAACATGCATAGATCATTGGGACAGAGAGGACAACTCATAAGTGTACGGGACACCCACTTTCTTATGTAGTTATTAATCTTGTTTACCGTGCGCCCCTGGGATGGGGGGCATATGTGGCATATACTAGCCAGTTGTCACGATTGGTGAATTACGTCAGCATATGTCTAGCCTACACTTTCTCTTACACTCAAAGTTGTCCTCAAACTGCATTCACTTAGATGGTTAGGCGACCCGATGGATGTTTATATTTCAGTACTTATTGGCATGCTTCTATGTATCTTGTTATGTCCCTCTGAGGACCTGGTCCTTTTCCAGATATGGACGATCAGGAGTTTCCACAAGAGTATGGACCTGGACCGGATGCTACTTACGAGACTGAGGAGCTCCTACCAACAGAGTTTCTGTGATTATGATCATTGTTTTAGGAATTTTTGTGTCTACTTTAGTATAGTCATTTTGTAGTGGATTTGTTTCCACCAGACTATAGACTCTATACACTTTGATATCCAGTTATATGTCAGTTTTGCTCCCACTGAGTATTTTGTGCTGTGGATGAGATATAGATGGTGTGTGACTTGTTATGACAGTATATTACCACTGATGGATTGCATATTCATTTACATCGTACGTATGTATATGGTTTTCCATATACTGGAATTCATATACATACGGCTGGGCGTATTACGTATTCCTGGTCCTACGTATTTTGGGACTGGGGCATGACACATTTGTAGTGGTGGCCCATGCAGGTCAGAATATATTGTCTTGGTTACGTAACTGTGCCAAACAAGCCTGCATATAGGAAAAGATTTTAAGGATCTCATCCACACTTGACTAAAACCTCATTCATCCTTCAACCTATCCTATATTTTATTTTACGCCATCAACCCTTTACTCTTGTTAGCGTATATTTTATGCTCCAAGAGATTACCTATTTTTACGCCATAGTTAGGTTCACTCTACGCTGCAGTTATAACAAATTGTTTTCCCATGATCCCTTAGTTTTTTTAAAAATCTGCGTATACCATGACATAGGTAAATAGCCTGATGATCCCTGAACCCAGCGTACTAGTTGATCAGGAGGATAAGCGTATTTGTTATTATCTTAGCCATTAAGAAATCAATCTTTGCATTAAATACAGAGATATGCTCCGAGCCCTGTATAGTAGCAGTCTTTGGCGTGGCGTCTGACTCTGTCAATAAACAACAAACTCAGGTTTCTGTGCAAATCATCATCACAACCGTCCTCTCGATTATCGTACGGTACTTTTGTCAGATGTCAGGTTTTCTGACAAATCCATCCAAGGAAAACGAAAAGTTTTTCATACGACTTTACGCTGCCAAGTATGCTATACTTTACGCAGACATATTTCGAGCTCAGAATTATGCGCAGATCTTTTACGCATATTATATGTAGATTTTACGCATAGACCTTTATACAGATAAGTTTTGAACTATGTTTTACGCTGGCGAATTAAAATCTTTACTTTACGCCAAAAAAAAACTTCCTTGGAGCCCTGCTCTACGCAGCTAGCTCAGAAGTTACGTTTTACGCAGATAACTCTCCAGCGTAATACAAACTCATACCCTGTTTGATTCCTATATTTTGCCTAAACGATTATATACATTAACTGCAGAAAGATGGATATGCAGAAAGAATGTACTATCACTAATAATGACACAACTCCTGGAGTCAATGGTCAGACTCAAGGGGGGACTTCAACAAATCCTAGACCTTCCAGGTCAAATGGACAGACTCATAATCCAGCTCCATCTGACTTTCCCATTCCACCTAATGGGACCCTTCCAGTCTCATCAATACCGCAGGACGGCCAGGCCCAATTGTTCCAATTCTTCCAGATGATGATGCAGGAACAGAGGCAACAGGCAGCCGAGCAACGACAAGAATTTCTGGAAGCACTTGAAAGGATGGCTGCTCAGGCTGCTGTACCAGCTCAAGCACTAGCATCAGAACCTCGAGCTAGAGTTGGTTCAGTAAAGGACTTTGTACAAATGAGTCCAAGGACGTACAAAGGTACTGAGAGTCCAGAAGAAACTACCAATTGGATTACTCACACTCGAAAGTTATTAGAAGCATCACAGCTACCTACAGAGCTGTGGATGACGGGTATAAGAACGCTTCTAGATGATAATTTCCATCACTGGTGGGAATCCATGGAGCGCCAGCTGGGTACATACCAGACATGGGAGCAATTCCTGGAATGCTTTGAAAGAAAGTATTTTCCGGACACTGTCAGAGATGCATTATACGATAAATTTCTCCATCTAGAGCAGGGAAACCGAACAGTAGACGAGTATGATGCTGAATTTAGCCGCCTTAGCAAATATGGCGTTGCTTTGATACCAGATGACTTAGCCAAAGCTAAGAGGTTTCATCGTGGATGGACTCAGGAGCTCCAACACTATACAAGCTCCCAGTCCAGAATCTCTTACACTGAACTACTAACCGAAGCCAGAGTGCAAGAAACTATCAGCAGAGGAAAGGGAGGACAATTGAGAACACAACAAGGACCAGCAAGAATACAGCAGGGACCGGTCAGGACACAACAAGGAGGACCTATCAGACGTCATTTAGCTCAGCAACAACAGTACCAGCAAAGAGCGGGACCATACCAGATCCCAGAGAAGCCCCTCTGCTATCATTGTGGCAAACATGGACATATCAGAAAAGACTGTCGAGCTCGCCTCGGACAGTATATGAGATGTGGTTCTGGACAGCATATCTTAAAAGATTGTCCTATGCCACAAGCATCAACACTTCCACCACCAGCACAGAGGCTAGCACTCCCAGCACCAAGACCAGTTCAACAGATGGCTAGACCAGGAGCACCTCGACCTCCAGCGGCAGGAGAATTTCAGCAAAGGCCACCGCTACCTACCCAGGAAGATCAGTACCTGAGAGCTAATCATGGACAGCCACAGAGGAATGGACAAGCTTTTGCTATGGAAATAGACGACATGGATCAGAAAATTGATGTTATAGCAGGTATCACTATTGCTTTTACCTTTCCTGCGGTGACATTATTTGATACGGGAGCCACTCACTCATTCATATCATCTAGTTTTACTACCAAACACAACATTACCACTACACATTTACCTAGTTGTGTTAGAATTCTTACCGAAGGAGGAGTAGTACCTATTAGTAGAATTTGTAGATCGTGTCCTATAGCAATACGTGGCAGAGAGATGAATACCCGACTCTTAGTTCTTCCTATGCCTACTTTTGATATTGTACTTGGGATGGACTGGCTGAGCAAGTACCATGCTTTCTTCGATTGCTTTGGAGGAAGCATTCTTTTTAAGGTACCAGGCCAGCCTGAACTTGAGTTTGCACAAGGATCCACAGAAATTCTTGATGGTATGCAGCTCACAATGGATGACATTGTCTATCATTCCATTATTTCAGAATTTTAAGACGTTTTTCCAGAGGAATTACCAGGACTACCCCCAGATAGAGACGTAGAATTCTTAATTGAATTAACACCAGGAGCAGCACCTATAGCATCACATGTTTATAGACTGACAAAGAAGAAGATGGATGAATTAAAGACACAATTGAAGGAACTAGAAGAGAAAGGTTACATCCGACCAAGTGCATCACCCTGGGGAGCACCAGTGTTGTTTGTACCAAAGAAGGATGGGTCAGTACGTATGTGCATTGACTATAGTGCCTTGAATGCCGTAACAGTAAAGAATAAATATCCATTACCACGCATTGATGACATATTTGATCAGCTTAGTGGAGCCAAGGTGTTCTCAAAGATAGATTTGAGATCAGGATATTACCAGGTGAAGGTACGGAAGGAGGACATTCCTAAGACCGCATTCCGAACAAGATACGGGTATTACGAGTTTTTGGTCATGCCATTTGGATTGACCAATGCTCCAGCTATCTTTATGGACTTAATGCATCGAGTCTTCCACCAGTATTTGGACCAATTCGTGGTTGTCTTCATAGATGATATACTTATCTATTCGAAGAACCATAAGGAGTACGAGAAACACCTGCGGATTATTCTAGAGACTTTAAGAAGAGAGCAATTATTTGCGAAGCTCAGTAAATGCGAGTTCTTTTTGGAAATAGTCTTATTTCTTGGACATGTTATCACGGGAGATGGTATTTCTGTTGATCCAGGGAAGATCTCGGCAGTCGAGACATGGCCTGTTCCTAAATCAGCAGCAGAGGTGAGAAGTTTCTTTGGACTTGCGGGATATTATCGACGGTTTGTGGAGAATTTCTCAAAGATAGCAACACCTATGACTCGGTTGACTTGCAAAGATCAAGAGTTTATATGGACCAACGAGTGTCAAGCCGCTTTTGAGGAGTTAAAGAAGCGACTGACTTCAGCACCAATATTGGCTATTCCATCAGGATCAGGAGGCTATGTGATCTACAGTGACGCATCAGGGAAATGTTTGGGATGCGTATTGATGCAGCATGGCAAGGTAATTGTATATGCATCTAAGCAATTACGATTACATGAGAAGAATTATCCAACTCATAACTTGGAACTTGCAGCAGTTGTATTTGCTTTGAAGCTATGGAGACATTACTTATATGGGGAACGAGTAGAAATCTATACAGACCACAAAAGCCTCAAGTATGTCTTCACACAAAAAAAGTTAAATATGAGGCAACGTAGATGGCTCGAATTGATGAAAGATTTTGAGATAGAGCTACATTATCATCCAGGCAAGGCTAACATCGTAGCAGACGCGTTAAGCCGGAAGCCAACAGCTTACTTCTTAACAACGCAGAGAGAATTATTGGAAGACTTACAAAATCTTGGCATTAAAGTGATATTACCCGGAGCAGATGGGATACTAGCCAATTTACAAGTACAATCATCACTAGTAGAGAGGATCAAGGCGGCTTTGCCTACAGATGCCAGATTCAGAAGATTAAAGGAAAGGACAGAGGCCAGAGAACAGACCGGACTGCACATTCATGATGACGGGACACTACGATGTGGTAATCGTCTTTATGTTCCCAATGGAGAGATTCGACAGGAGCTGATGACAGAAGCTCATAGTTCGATATATTCTATTCATCCTGGAGGCACCAAAATGTATCGTGATTTACGACATCACTTTTGGTGGCATGGAATGAAAAGAGAGATAGCTCGCTTTATAGCTAAATGTCTGGTATATCAACAAGTAAAGGCAGAGCACCAGAGGACAGCAGGTTTATTGCAACCACTCCCGATTCCAGAGTAGAAGTGGGAACATATCACTATGAACTTCGTCATAGGTTTTCCCAAAAGTCCAAGTGGAAGAGATGCAGTATGGGTAATAGTGGACCGACTCACCAAGTCAGCACATTTCTTACCTTTTAGAGTTGGCCAAACTACAGAAGCTTTGGCTGACTTATACATGAGACAGATCGTGAGATTTCATGGCGTACCAGTCAGCATTGTATCCGACAGGGATTCGCATTATACATCATATTTCTGGAGGAGCATGCAAGAAAGTCTTGGAACTCGTCTAAAATTCAGTACGTCTTATCACCCGTAAACAGATGGGCAGTCAAAACGCACTATTCAGACATTGGAAGATATGTTGAGGGCCTGTATGTTAGACTTTGGAGGATCATGGGAGAACCACCTACATCTTGTGGAATTTTCTTACAATAATAGTTATCAGGCAAGCATCCAGATGGCTCCATTTGAAGCATTGTATGGAAGGAAATGTAGATCTCCTGTATGTTGGAGTGACGTAGGAGAACGTCAACTTCTGGGACCAGAGTTAGTAGTCAATACTATTGAGACAGTCAAGAAAATACAAGGACACTTGCGAGCAGCGCAAGATAGGCAGAAGCAATGGGCAGACCTTCATCGTCCTCCCTTAGAATTTAAAGAGGGCGATCATGTCTTCTTAAGGATATCACCTACCAGAGGCATCATCCGGTTTGGAGGGCGCGGCAAATTGAGTCCAAGATATATTGGACTATTTGATGTACTAGAAAGAGTGGGAGAAGTGGCATATCGACTTGCGCTACCACCTTCACTTGAGGGAGTGCATAATGTATTCCATGTATCATAGCTCAGGTGATATATGGCAGATAACAGTCATATTTTTGACCACTCGGAGATCACTGTTGGACCAAGCTTGACATATCAAGAGCAACCCGTCGGAATCCTTGATCGTCGAGAGAAGATATTGAGAAACCAGTCTATTCCCTTAGACCGTGTGGCATGAAAACATGGCTCGCCAGGAGAATCTACTTGGGAACGCGAGGATGACATGCGAGAACGTTTCCCGAACCTATTTTTAGACCAAGGTATGAATTACTTTGTTAATTTATATCTTGTACCATTCTTGACTTTCTACCATGCTTAGTTCTAATTTCGAGGACAAATTTTTTATAAGTTGGGTAGAATATAAACCCCCATTCCTGAAAACCATATTAGTTATTATTTAATTAATTATTTAAACTATTTATTAAAGTATAATTACTATATACTAAAATTGCAACCCGTTAATCATCCCAGCGTAAACCTCACTTAGCGAAAACCCTACAGAACTCTTTCATGCATAAAAACCCAACCTGCCTAAATCCCTTTCTCTATGCACAAAACTAATTCTGCACGTAAAGTAAGGAATTAACATCAATAGTTCATCTCGTGTAAAACAGTCAAATAGCAAACTCCTCACCATATCGCGTATATTTTCTCTGTGCGTAAATATCAAAAGCAATAGCAAACTACCCAGCATAAACCACTGCCGCAGCAGTAACTAAACCATCGCTTATTTACCCAGCGTAAACTCTTCTTTTCTTCCCTCTGCGTAGAATTCAACCACAAATCATTAAGAAAGAAATATCTGTATCAGAAGCAAAACTCAACTTTGCTTTGCTTTGTTCTTTTACACATGTAAGTTTCTCATTCCACCACTCTTTAGAAAATATCTACAGTCGCACACCTAAACCAATAAGAAGAGAACAAAAGCAAGAGTTTTCTTAACCATTAAGTAAATTCCACCGCCCCCTATTCCTATATATAATTAATTACAAAGCAATAACTCCTTCCTCTGATCACAGCAACAACTTTAGACGTGCACTTTACTTGGCAAGTATACCTTGCCATAATACTGTTATTTTACCTTTCATATTGGTACATGCATGTTTTATTCTGCCTATATAGATGTATATTTTGTAGATTTATGACCTAATTATGAGACCACCCAGTATTAAAAAGCATCATTAGGTTCATTAACCATGACACAGTGGTTTACACGGGTGTGTGTCTCATATAGATCACGGACGGCGTGACAGGGATGGCCTCCTGAACGCATGGCCGTGCGTTAAGAATGACTGCTGATAGAAACTTTGTATGCTAGTAGACCTGGCAGTTATTTAGGGTATTAGCATGTGGTGGAGGCAACATGCATAGATCATTGGGACGGGGAGGACAACTCATAAGTGTACGGGACACCCACTTTCTTATGTAGTTATTAATCTTGTTTACCGTGCGCCCCTGGGATGGGGGGCATATGTGGCATATACTAGCCAGTTGTCACGATTGGTGAATTACGTCAGCATATGTCTAGCCTACACTTTCTCTTACACTCAAAGTTGTCCTCAAACTGCATTCACTTAGATGGTTAGGCGACCCGATGGATATTTATATTTCAGTACTTATTGGCATGCTTCTATGTATCTTGTTATGTCCCTCTGAGGACCTGGTCCCTTTCCAGATATGGACGATCAGGAGTTTCCATAAGAGTATGGACCTGGACCGGATGCTACTTACGAGACTGAGGAGCTCCTACCAACAGAGTTTCTGTGATTATGATCACTGTTTTAGGGATTTTTGTGTCTACTTTAGTATAGTCATTTTGTAGTGGATTTGTTTCCACCAGACTATAGACTCTATACACTTTGATATCCAGTTATATGTCAGTTTTGCTCCCACTGAGTATTTTGTGCTGTGGATGAGATATAGATGGTGTGTGACTTGTTATGACAGTATATTACCACTGATGGATTGCATATTCATTTACAGCGTACGTATGTATATGGTTTTCCATATACTGGAATTCATATACATACGGCTGGGCGTATTACGTATTCCTGGTCCTACGTATTTTGGGACTGGGGCGTGACACCACTCACCTGATACATAACGCCGACGCGGAGCGGGGCGTTACATACTTACCAACCAACAAAAAGTTTCGTCCTCGAAACTTCAAGGATAAACTTCTCGATATTCCAAGCAGCGATAGTGCCGTCCCTCACCGTACTCAATCGAAACAGTCAAGCAATTCAAGTTCAAAAAACATTTGCACTTTGAGAATATCTATGGACTTATTGTATGGAACGCTCTATTGCAATACCATATCGATCAAACTCAGAGTCAAAGCAACGGTTTGGGCCAGAAGATCGATTTTTGCTCTGATACCATTCTGTCACGCCCCGGACCCGCCTGGGCCGCCGCTCCGCCCTGCCCCGTATGGCCAGAATTATCGAACCGGGCACGAATTACCGTGTCTCGACGCGCCGGACGCGAATCACCGCGCCCGTCCCGCGGGTGCGAGGAAGGAAGGGAGTTAATGGAATGGCCCGTTCGAGCTTTCGGGGGACGTGATGCCGCACGGGCCTGGGGTTGCCCCCGTGCAAGGCCAATCGTTTAAGTTGATAGTTGGCTATCATCGCATCAATCGAGTAAGCAGCGGAAAGGGACTTGTTGCAATGCAATACATTTAGCCAATTGAGTGTTCGGGACAATCGAGGCAACTTGGGTTCCTTTAGAAAAGGCATACGTTCATTTTATATATTATGCCCCTTTATACGATAGCATTCTCAGGGCAACAATCGAAACCAGGATTCTGGGTCTTAGGGACTGTGGCACGCCTATCGCTCCCTCGGACGATCCAGTACCTGCAAGCAAGTAAACTGTTGGTGGGTCAGCACTTTATACAAGTACTGGTGAGATAAAATAATTGAACAGAAACAAGCATTCACTCAAACCAACACTAAGTAATCATGTTATAAAATATTACATTTCTAGTGATCTTTCTAGTTTTACCTAGGTTCATTTCATGCAGTTCTAGCAGAGTCATATTACATTGTTTGGAAACATGTTTGAAAATAGAGTTTCATATACAATAAGCAAGACAAGCAATTATTCATGTTTCAGGGTATGCGCAGCGTGTCTCGTACGACTCGAGGGTCTGATGCAAAGCTAGACACACGATGCATAATCTTAGGGGTAGTCACTATCCAAGCCAACACAATGACTTAGCTATATGCAGGGCGGTCCCCGAGTATCTCAGGATCAGCAGCTGGTTGTACATCATACCAATGACTCTTTATCTGATGCTAGAGGCAGCTGTGACTCATGGTTGCTTTCCACTATCTCTGTAGCAGCCGTGACACATGCAGTTCAGCTCTCCACCAATAGCCATTGTCCGACCGCATGCGAATGCATGGAACACTATCAAATAAACTCTAGTATGCAGACGAGACAAACCATCAGAATACAATTATTGTTGCGGGGCAATCTGACTTATCACTTGAACACATTCAGGCACAGTATGGTTCTCTCGAAGCATAGACGATAGTGAACATGTTCATGCACTCTAGGCAAGCATTTCAGGATTCTCGTTTAGAAGACATTGTTTCAAAGACAAGCTAGGTGAGTTCGTTCATTTACATGCAAGGCAGCTTCTATCATTCTCTTATAAAAATATTGCAAGCAAAAACTCAGGTTATTATTAAGGCGTGCAAGAATCAGAGAACGAAGTTCTGCCCACTTACCTGATACATAACGCCGACGCGGAGCGGGGCGTTACACCCCAGTCCCAAAATACCGAGGGACTAGACCTGTGGCAATGGCCAGGAGCACACACCAATGGGCAAACCCAATTTAATGGACCCATTAGGGTGTACTTAAGCTGTAAAACAATAATAAATAGGTCTACGATACAAGTCACAGTCTAATTCTAATCTCATCCACAAAAAGTAATCATAGATCAAATGCCAGAATAATCGAAATAAAATATAATCTAACAAGTCTCAATAAAAAGTGTCTCGGGGAACAACCCAAGAATAAGTTTGCTACATCAATTCAATAGACAGGAAATAAAGTAACTAGAACAGAAATAGCTGAGTATATAAAGCCAATACTCAGGAGAAAACCTCTTGCACGACCTCGTCCTCGGGTTCTGGTACTACTCCAATGTATGCTCCTGTCCCGTACACCTCAGGATAGATCTCCTCGGCTATACCTGGGGACACAATCCGGATCCAGGTCCTCAGGGGACATAGCAAGGTACAAGAATAACTCAAGCCAAAATGAATGTAGTGCAATAATAAATGAATCAATAGGGTAAACTATGTAACCAGCTATGTGATATGCAAGTGAGAGCATTAATCATACTCAGGCTGAGACTACTATAGGTTCTGTGTCGGAGAAACCCACATCAGCATTTTCTCGAAGGGCCAGTACATGTGCCAATGCTCTGTGTCAGAGTCTAAGGCATCTCTAGATAACTATATATATATATAATATAATCAGTCTTTCATATGGTAAGTCTCTCTCCACCCAATGTAATCACACGTCTCATGTCCATGTCACGGAAGATCATGACCTCTAACTGATGCAGCGAGTCATAATGATAGCTAAGCATATGCAATAAAGTCCATGTCACGTATCCTGTACCCTATACAGAATTACCATGAATAACTCAGGAAGGTTCTGTTACAAGAATAGTGTCAAGTGTCCTGAGGTATGACGTACTTGATAATGCAAGCACGAAGATATATATAGTATCGCGATATCAATCTCTAATGACGTTAAACGACTCCGCGTACGGCATCGACACCCGAATGTTATTCATGTGCTAAGCAATGTCACACGGTCCTAGGTTGAACATTTATATCAAGAGTATATATATGTACAAAGAAATCAAGCAAATACTATAATAGGAATCACTGCAAGTTGGCAAGGTACACTTACCTGGTGTTTGGTTTCCAACTGCTGCTCTGGTATTCGTGATATCTTCAGGAACGTCTCCGGATGCTGAAACAAACATTACCATCATGCTCAGAAGATATCAAATAGCTAGAATTGCCTGTCCATAAGTCTAATTTGGACACAGGGGCAAAAGTGACAATTTCTGGTCAAAGTGGAGTCCACATGTGGCCCACTTCGCACCAAAAAATATGCCAGAGATAAAGTTCTCCAAATTCGTCAAACTTAGTGTCTACAAGTCCAGAACGACGATATAAACCCAAAGGAATGTCCAGAATTGGATTTCGATGAGCCGATCACAAAATCGCCCGTCAAGTGGAGCCGTGGGGCCCACGATACGGGATTTTGTCAACGTTCTCAGAATCGAACCAAACTTGGGTCACAGGTTCATAAAAATACTAGGAGTCTGATGGCTTAAGTTTCGTTTCGAAACGACGAGCACACACGAAGTTACAACGAGTTTTAGAACATGGCCGATACGGGACGTTGTCGACGGATACACGTTGATTTTGGTGTGCACGCACATCCAAATCAACTTCCACGAAATCCTACACATCTGTATCGACAGCGCGCACCTTTAGGTGAAGTTCGCACACGACCAAGTCCCCTCGTTTAGCGGGGCACACCCAGTTTCGAGAAAATTAGGGTATTTAAATAACCAAGTTTTTGGCCATTTTTACCCTCGAATTAAACACAATCTACAAAACCAAAAATTGAACAAAATTAGGGTTTTAAAACTAGGTTATACGGTCTAAATTACTGTTCAAGTGGATTTTGAAAACAGTTAACTGGTTGCACGTAAAACGGTCACGAACTGGGGAGTTTGGGACCAATTTCTGAATTTTTAGAAAGGGGAGTTTTTTCTGATTTTGCGTCACGATTTGCGTCCGACATCGGACGCGATACCCCGAATGAGTTGCACAGGGTTTCGAGAGGGTCACGCGGTCTACGTGTTGGATTCGACAGAAAAAAAAATGGTACAACGTACAGGGAGATACAAGACTGGGAAGACAGGTACCTTGCTGTTGCGAAGGGACGCGGTACGGCGGGGCACGGCGACGGCGGCTGCGGCGCTGTTTCTGTGCTGCGGTGGCGCTGGAATGCGCGGGGAGGGTCGACGGCAGGTGGGGACATTGGCGAGGGCGTCGGGGTGGGCCGGCGGAGGCATGGCTGCGGTGTCGAGATGACGGTGGTGGCGGAGGGCTGGTGTTTAAGTAGGGAAGGGGAGAGGGAGAGGCGGGGGTCGTGGGCGGGTCGTGGCCGCGGGCGGCGGAGTCGGCCGGAAAATGCGGGCGGAGCGGGGTAGTGCGGGTGAGGGGAGAGGGGTTTGGGGGCGGGTCGGATTCGGGTCCGATCTGATCCGACCCGTTAGGTCTTGGGTCAGTCCAGTAGGGTTTAGGCCTGTCCGGTTCGGTTCAGTTGGACCGGGTTCAGTCCGGTTCAACCCGGTTTAATTAAAACGGAGGTTTTAAGCAATTTAAAAATAGTTTTTGAGCCCAATAAATTCCAGAAAAATTAAACAACATCCAATAATTAATAATACACCCAAAAATATAATTTTTGTAATATTTTAATAATTATTTTAATCCATAAAAATATTAATCCCTGAAGGACATTTTTAATAATTAATTAAAAATTACCAAAAATTTCAGAAAATTTATTTTTAAAATTTTGTAAAAAAATAGGGTTTTACAGGATGGCTGTTGGATTCATCCGCCAATGGCTGGATGACTCGATGTTTCACCATGTGTTATGGAGAATTCTATAAAAGCATTGTGGGAGAAGCTGCATTCGTTGTACGAAAGGAAGACGGTTGGCAACAAGGCATTTCTGATTCGCCAACTCGTCAACTCAAAGTACACGGAGGGTGCACCAGTGGCGCAACATCTGAACGAGGTTCATGGCATCATCAATCAGCTGTCTGCGATGAAGATGGTGATTGAGGATGAGCTTCAGGGCCTTCTTCTTTTGAGTTCTCTGTCAGAAAGCTAGAAAACATTGGTGGTGTCAGTGAGCAACTCGCTCCTGATGGAGTTGTTGTCACTACCACATTTTCAGAATAGGAGTATTTTTATTATATATTATTATTATAAATATTGTTTATATTTTATTTATTTATAATGTGCATGTTATATATATTGTTACTATTATTATTGTTAGTTGATTAGTCTATTTTATTTAGACTTGACATTAATGGACCACACTAGACTTGACCCATTGACTCAATTAAATAGTTAGTCATGACTAGATTAATTCCATTAACCCTATTTAGACTCAAGAATAGAATATTTCTCCAATGGTTTAGTAGATCCTATTCGTGAAGGAATAAGAGGGGCACTTGAGTCAATTCAAACATTCCTCAACCTAACCCTAACCCTAGAGGAAGTTTATATAAACCTCTTCATTAATGAGTGACCTCCATTTATTTCTATTTGTTCATCCCCAACTTTGAGAGTAAACCCTAATTTCTCTATTTTCAAATTTCATCCCTCTCATTCTCATTCCAATGAGGGTAAGGAGCTTGGCATTGTTAGAGGAGCACTTGAGGAGGGAAGCATTGGCTTGAGGGTTGTGTCCAACTTTTATTTGTATCCATTTGGTGGAAGACATTGGGAATCCATCTCCCAATATGTAATAACCCTATTTTTCTTTGTCATTTCAGTTTTTAATGGTGAAATAAACTCCTAGAAATCTACCCATGGCTAAGGACTACCCATAGGAAGAAGAACTAGGTTCTTTGGAGACCTATTGTGAAAGTTATATTGAGTTTTGTGCTAATTTAGAAAAAACTCCAAATTTGGACCACTAGGTGTTTGTAGAAATATTTCATAAAGGATTGTTGAGTGTGATACATGATTTGAGAGGGTATACGTGTCCACAAATGGACACAGAGAGTCCGTATCATGAAACTCCATGATACGGAGTCGTATGAGGGGTCTTTCCATGTGTATTGGGTTATAGCATGCCAATTTTTCATAGTATATTATAATAGTTATTACATGTGCTATTTATACTATAATTGATGTTTTATATGTGTTCTCATAGTTTTAGTGGTGTTTGGTGATGTTTGGAAGGAGTATCTTGAGTGTATCACAAGAGTATCATAGAACTAGTGTGATACTAGTGTGGTGCACCCCTAGTGTTTGTTATATTGCCATAGTGTATGAAATGTATGTATCCTAACATATTATAGATGCTAATTGATACATTAGTTGTAATATATATATATATATATATATATATATATATATATATATATATATATATATATATATATATATATATATATATATATCCATAAACTTAATTCATATGTCATTAGTATATATATATATATCTGTGTCATTTGTGTGTGTCTGTGATTGTTATAATTGTACACAGATGTACCTGTGTTGAGGGTGGATTGCATGGAAGGTTAAGAGGCTCAGATTGCTTGGACTGTGTAGTGCAAACTGCATGTGTGTGCAGCAGACATTACACTGCACATTGCAAACTGCTGTGCAAGGGTTGAGGACAGTGGTGTGTGGTATGTATTGGGGTTTAGAGGGGCTCAGGATTTAGTCCATTAACAACAGGATTTGAGTGTAAGCAGGTGACAGTTGGTTCAGAGGGGAATGTTAGGTGTTACATTGGACTGCAATAGCTAGGAAGTGACTGTGTATGTGCAGTACAAGGTCTGAGTGTAGTACTCAGTTACAGAGAAATGAGAAGAGTTTCAACAGTATCAAGTAGAGGTATCAGCAGCTGTGGGCACTGCTTCCAAGCAGTATGTATTGGATGAGTAGTTATGCACATGAGATGTTTCAGTGTGAAAGTTTAAATGTCTATATCAGTTGGGCTTGACTGGAATATTAGAAGACTTAAAGAATGTTCTCAGATGTGAAGTGTCTGTGAGTACAAAGAGGAATCAAGCATCATGTATCAGTTGAGGGACAGTAGGAGTAAGGGTGAGAGAAGTGATGAGTATTGGTAATACTCGAATTACCTGAGAGGGAAGGGAGTATCAGTGACATGGGTTAAGTGTATCTGTCCATATTTGGACTGGGGAGGGGGAAGAGTATATTCAAAGTTCAGATCATGGGGAGTTGATGCATCGGTGTATCTAGGTATAGATGATGGTGCATCTGTGTGGTCTGTTTCAGACCTGGGATTTTACAGTAACTACTAGTAGCAATTTTGGGAGTGTATAGGTGTTACCTGGGTATTGAACACATGTGCACATGTATAAGTATAATGTTAAAAATATAATGATACTAGGTATCTTAGTTATCAGGTATCAGTGAGGAATACATGGGTGCTAAGGGACAAATATAATGTTTAATGATATGAAAGTGTTCTTGAGTTAGAGTACATTAGTGTTATAGGGGACTTATGAATAGTATGTGTAGTAGTGTAGTGGTCTTGGAGCAGGTGTAAGGGTGCAGGGGTACACTTAGCATGTATTAGTGACTGTGGGGGGAGGTGTTAAGTGAGATGCCAATGCATGAGCAAGAGTAAAGGTGCAAATGTGGTATGGTTTGGTGCACTTAGGGAATTCTGGTATGCAGTTAAGTATAGGTATTAAGTCTGTAAAACCCCTCGACCAGATTCCAGTATTTTAGGAATATTTTTGTTTTTTTAGGATTTGTTGCAATAATTTATTTTATTTTGCTTACATATCCTATTGACTTGTGCACCTGTCCGTCTCCAAATTATTTGGAGCTTTACCTTGACTATTATCTCCGAACGAAGTTCACATACCTCTCCTAGACATGCCAGTCTACTATCCTGCACTTTGTGCAACTCCCAGATACTTAGTTTTGAGCCTCGTATGAGACGCACAAATCTCGTTACAAACGCCCGTATTTAATTCCTATTTTAATTTCCAGACCTGTACCCATCCCTGTTCCAATAGAGATTGGAGGCCTAACATCCACCTGTTTTGCCCAGACAAAATACGTTAATATTCTACATTGAGTATACTACATTTAGTATATTGACACCGTAGAAAAATTATGGCCCTACCTGCCTCTAAATAATTAGAGAACACCGTGCGCAGTATTTATTTATTAAATAAATACGATGACCCGTATCACCCAGAAACCAGACCCAACCCCTGCCCAGACTCACCCTCACCCCCTTGGGACCCTCACACAGCTTTTTCCTTCAATCCTGTGAATTTTAGTATTTTTTGGAATCGGGTGTTTTTCCAGACAATTTCGTAATTGTGCAATTTCCCAAAACTAGGACCTTACGCAATTTATGAAATTACAGGGACTTTCCTGCAAATTTCAGTGCGAGGTGTCACCCCCTCACTGGCCGGTGAACCTGCACCGTCCATTTGGAGACGGGACCCACCCGAAAAGATCCCGGAAAATATCCCAAAATATCTTGTAAATATCTTTAGATATTTTACATATTTTATTAATATAATTTTCTATAAAATAAAGAAAAAGGAAAATAAAAGAAAATAAAACAAAAACCCTAACCCTACCCTGGCCGCAGCCACCCCCCCTGCCGGAGCGGCAACCCCCCCGCCGCCGGCTACACCCCCCACGCTGGAGTAGCCCCCGCGGCGAGCCGCTCCCCGCCGCAGCGAGCCCCCCCCACGCTGGCCCGACCCTCTCCTTCCCCGACTTCCTCCTCCCCCTCTTCCCCTGACCTCGCCCCCCCCCCGCTGCGAGCCCTCGCCGGCGTAGCACCGTGCCGACCTCCTCCTCCTATTCTCCTCCATCTCCTCCTCCCGATCTCCTTCCTCCCCCGCCGCTCCTCTTCCTCCTATTCTCCTCCACCCCCACGTCTCCACCACCACCGCTACCCCATCACAGCCGAACCCCCCCTCTTCCCCAGCCGGAGTTGCCCCGCCGCCCCTGGCCGGAGTCGACCCCTCTCCGCCGCTCCTCTCCTTCCCGAGCCACCTCCTCTTCTCCTCCAGCCGCTCACCACCACCCTCCACCACCATCACCGGTCACAGCCACCACCACCACCATCATCACCCACATCTCATCCTCTTCCTCCTCCTCCTCGCCACAACCGCCACTCGAGCTCCGGGCCGACGCCCCAGCGACCGGAGCAGCAACTTCCCCCCCAGGCGAGCTCCTCCTCTCTCTCCTCCACTTTTCCCCCTGGCCTCGGCAACAGCAACCCCAGAGCCCTGACCACAGCAGCTCCGGACCACCTAGCGATGACCCCGACTCGAGCAGAACCGGACACAGCAGCTGGACACGGCTCGGACACGTCCAGGACACAAATCCTGTGTCAAGACGACTCACGGACACGCGGAATTCAGACTTCTCGGAGCCCTGTTCAGGTAACCCGTTCTATCTCCTCGTAGTTCCGTTTTTAATTCCGTCAGTTGTGACACGTAGGCTATGTGACCCTCTCGGTGCCCGTGCAATCCGCTCGGAGCATCGCGTCCTGTGGTGATCGCAAACCGCGATCCAAATACAGGAAAAACAACGACCCAATTCACCCCGGAACTGGGTACGCCCCGCCAAACGGGATGACTTGGTCGCATGCGGTCTTTACCAAAACGTGCGCGCCATTGATACGAACGTGCGGGATTTCGCAGAAGTTGATTTGGATGTGCGTGCACACCGGAATCAACGCGTATCCGCCGACACCGCCCCATATCCGTCAATTCTGGAACACGTTGCAACTTTGTGTACACACGTCGGATCGAGACGAAACTTGCGCCATCGGACTCGTAGCAATACGCTGGTCCTGTGAGCCAAGTTTGGTTCGATTCTGAGAACGTTGGCAAAATTCCGTATCGTGGGCCCCATAGGCTCTACTTGACGGGCGATTTTGTGACCGGCTCATCGGAATCCAATTCTGGAAGTTTCGTTGGGTTCGTATCATCGTTCCTGACTTGTTGACACTAAGTTTAGCAAATTTGGAGACCTTTGACCCTGGTACGTTTTCCGGTGCAAAGCGGCCCACATGTGGACCCCGCTTTGACCAGAAACTGTCATTTTTGCCCCTGTGTCCAAATTGAACGAAAGGACAGGCGTTTCTAGCTATTTGATATTTTCTGAGACTGTTAGTGATGTTTATTTCAGTATCCGGAGACATTCATTCTGAGATCAGAGTTTCTGACACTTGGTACTTGACATCGGGACGTTACATATTTGCAGCTCTCTTGCCAGGCAAGTATACCTTGCCTTATTATACTGTGTAAATTCAGTTATTACTAGTTACATATTTATTTATTTTAATATTATATAAATGTGCACGTCCGAGCAGACTCGGGTGCAGTCAACGAAGGCGTTAACGTTAGGACTTGTGTCTGACCCAGTGTCAAGTAGACCCACCTAAAATTGTGAAGTTATTGATATAACTTCCTAGGTCTTGACACATATCATTACACGTCACCGAGTGAGTACATGTAGGGACGCGTGCCTCATGCGCGACTGGCCATCAGTGTGAGCAACACGTGTAGAGGTATTTAGCTCAGTTGTTTATTTTATTGAGACTTGCATCATAGTAGGAGGTGTCCACGTCGTTTTTATGACTTGTACATCTATATTGGGCGGGAAAGACATCTAGTAGGCGTATGGGACACCCCCCACTGATATATACTCAAGTTACCATGCTCTTCGGAGATGGGGATTACGGTATATATAGCGAGTTACCATGCTGCTCGGAGATGGGTATTGGTTTTCTTGTTCCCATTACCATGCTCCGAGGAGGATGGGGTATTATCCTTCGTTCTATGCTCTGCAGGGATGGACGATTGCAGAGTTACCCGTGTGATCGGGGGCATATGATACATATACTAGCCAGTCATGACGATTGGTGAATTACGTCAGCATATGTCTAGCCTACACTTTTCCATGCGTACTACAAGGTCTTTAAATTGCATTCACTTAGATGGTTAGCACACCCCCTTTATTTATTCAGTATTTATATTATGGCATATCATTTTTATGTATCTTGCTATGTCCCTCTGAGGACCTGGTCCCCTGCCAGGTGTATATTTTCTTGAGTATTCGCAGGAGCACAGATCCGGACATGTTACGCTTATTCCGAGGAGGTCTTCTCTTCGAGCCTCGTGACTGTCAGATGTTGTTCTTTTATGGTGTGTATTCTGGTTCCTTTTATATTCTATTTCGGCAGTCGATTCGTTCCATCTGACTGCCATTCTTAGATATCTGTATTGAGATCTAGTTATATGTTTATTAGTTATTCATATGTTTATGTGATTTCTGTGGATGAGATTTAGATATTACACTGTGACTTGTGATTAGTTTTACCACTTATGAATCACTGTTCATTATACAGCGTACGCTCGTATATATGGTTTCCATATATTGGAGTTGCTATATATACAGGCGGCTGGCATGCTTACGTGTCCTGGTCCTACGTATTTTGGGACTGGGGCGTGACATGTTTTTAGTGGTGGCCCATGCAGGTCAGAGCATATTGTCTCGGTTACGTTACTGTACCGAGCAAGCCTGCACCTAGGATTAGAGGATAGGATCTCATCCATAATTAACTATGACTTATCTTCCTTCCAGTCTGTCCTACTTACATAATTGCATCCTGCTTGATTCATGTGCTTCCCTGATAATTCCTTAAGTATAGCCCCTGCTAGAATATAGGAATCCCTGTTGATAGGATGATACTTAGGATAATATTCCTACTTAGAATACAACTAGGGCATTGACATATAATTAAGTTCAGACTACTTGATGAACCCTAGTCTTCCATACTACCTAGTGAACCCTAGCATCACTACCTATAGATTAATTTACCAGTATCCCTTGACATATTTTTATATATGACTTGAGAGTAGTATAACCACTACTAGGATTAGTTAGAGACTTAACCATAGTGTGACCCTAGTCTTGAGGAACCCATAGAAATCTAAGGATTAAATACTAGGACTGAAACCTCATTATGTGGGATAACAAGAGTTTTATGCCAGAGACCCTTTACCCTTGTTAGCGTAAAACCTAGTTGACCATTATTGGCATAAGAACCAAACAACTGCCTAGTTGGCGTAAAAGCCAAATGACTTTCCTGTTGGAGTAAAAACCAAAATTATGCAGGAGATTATCTCCTTTATGCTGCAGTTATAATAACTGCTATCCACTTTTCCTTAGTATTCCTTATCCTGCGTAGGAGACATCCTAAAAGCCACGTAGGTAACTGCCCTGCATAAACCTGATGATTTGAAAAATAGATAACCAGCGTAGAATAACCTGATTAGGCGTAAAATTTATAGATAGGATGTGAGCGTATTTGTTACAGCCTTGGTTTTCCCCAGCCATGACCCAATCTCGTGCATTAAACACAGAGATACACCTCGGGACCTGTGCAAAAAGAAACAACTATTGACAGGACCTCTGGTTTTGACTCACCTCGAGCGTAAATGACTTGTATCCAATAAAGTCACTGAACGACAATCTGGGTCCCCGTGCAAATTCATCATCACAACCGACCACTCGATCGTTGTGCAAGTACTTTTGTCAGATGTCAGGATTCATTAATTTTGACTGACAAACTCATGAGTTCCTTGTACATTTTTACGCTGCAACGAATGTTAGACTTTACGCAGGAGACTTTACGCGCGCTAATTTTATGCGCAGATTTTAGCGCAAAACTTTTACGCTCAGACTTTCACCCAGACTTCTATGCGCAAATTTCTACGTACAGACTTATTACGCAGACAGCTCGGAAGCTCTACCTTACGCTTTCCTGTTTTACGCGGATAGCTCTGAAGCCATGCGTTCCGCCCAATTATTTTTATCTCCGCTATACGTAGACAACCTCAAACCCCTACTTTACGCGGACTTCCTTAAATCTCTGTTTTAGGCAGACAACTTATAGTGTATAATATTAAGATTGTAGAACTTAGAAGGCCATACCTCTTTTAGGTCAACTAGCGACTTAGACAAGGAGTTAGAATAATAACTATAGATATTGTAGAGTCTTGTCTTTTTGTGAATTTGAATTGTTTTGTTTATTCTCATATCATAATCTAGCATACTTATAATTGCTGTCCTACCTTGACTTATGATGCTATTATAGCCTAGTTTTGCAAGCTTATTCTTTATCGAGCTTGTTCATGACACCTGTGTTATTGGGGCCTGATCCACCCCACTAATACAATTGTCTATTCAGAATCAGTGTATTACGGTCTGATCAACCTTAGTGCATTTTGATTCGCCTTCGCATAACTACTTTACGTGGATTGAGATATATAATGATTAGTAGACGGATGTACTTGCCCTCTAGATATGTCTGAGCATATCGTATCAGTTACGTAACTGTACTGATACGAGCATGTGAATATGAATTACTAAAAATAAAAATTTTAATCCACGACTGCTTTGACAAATCCCATTGAATTCTTTAAACGCATTGATCCCCACACTCATAATCTATTACCTTTCCCTTGAACTCTTGATTATTGTTTTCCGTCTTCCCTTATTTCGGAAAGACGAAACCTCGTACTTAGTATAAATACAATAAGTGTATTGTTTCTGTAGCCATTCTGTTTGTTTCTTGGGTAATTACCAAACCCTATTATTAGATTAGATTGCAGTTTAAAACTGTACTATCTTTAGAATGACCTTCTCTACCTACCTACTTTCCTGGTACGTGCATCACTATGGCAGCATAAGATTTTTATTTTTGCCTCGTAACTTGGGTCAAGTTCAGAACTCAAGTATTACGATGAAGAAAATATCATTTGGCTATCAGGAGTCTAAATGGATTTTACCCGGATGAATAATTGACTGACTCCTGAGAGGATAGCAGCACCTATGACTAGGTTGACTTATTAGGATTAAGAATTCCTATGGACCATCGAGTGTCAAGCCGCTTTCAAGGAGTTGAAGAAGCGACTGACCACAACACCGTATTGACTATTCCATCCGGATCAGGCGGTTGTGATCTACAGACGCATCAGAAAAAAGTTTAGGATGCGTATTAATACAGGATGGCAAGGTAATGGTATATGCATCTAGACAATTATGAGTACATGAGAAGGATTTAGAACTTGCAACCGTCAGGATTACTCTGAAGATATGGAGACATTACTTATATGAGACAAATCGTAAGATTGCACGGCATACCAGTCAGTATTGAACCAGACAAGGATTCGCGTGACCAGAATTGGTGGTCAACACCGTAGAGACAGTTAAGTAATACGAGGACACTTGCGAGCAGTGCAAGACAGACATAAGTAGTGGACAGACCGTCATCATCATCCCTTGGAATTCAAAGAGGACAATCATGTCATCTCGAGGATATCACCTACTAGAGACACCATTCAATTCGGAGGATGCAGCAAGTTGAGGCCAAGTTATATTGGACCATTGACGTGCTAGAAAGAGTGGGAGTAGTGGCATATCAACTTGCGCTACCACCTTAACTTGAGGAGTACTTGATGTATTCCACGTGTCGCAACTCAGGCGATATGTGACAGACAGCAGTCATGTTTTCAACCATTCGGAGATCGCCATTAGGCCGAGTTCGTCGTACCAAGAGCAAACCGTGGGAATCCTTGATCATCGAGAAAAGGTATTGAGGAATCAGACTATTCCCTTGATCCATATGGCATGAAAGTATGGCGCGCCAAGAGAATCTACTTGGAAGTGTACAGACGACATGCGTAAACGTTTTTCGAACCTATCCGTAAACCAAGATATAAATTACTTTATTAAATTATATCTTATGCCGTCTTTGACATCTATCCCGGCTTAGTTTTAATTTCGAGGATAAAATTTTTATAAGTTGGGTAGATTGTAAACCCCCTCGACCAGATTCCAGTATTTTAGGAATATTTTTGTTTTTTTAGGATTTGTTGCAATAATTTATTTTATTTTGCTTACATATCCTATTGACTTGTGCACCTGTCCGTCTCCAAATTATTTGGAGCTTTACCTTGACTATTATCTCCGAACGAAGTTCACATACCTCTCCTAGACATGCCAGTCTACTATCCTGCACTTTGTGCAACTCCCAGATACTTAGTTTTGAGCCTCGTAAGAGACGCACAAATCTCGTTACAAACGCCCGTATTTAATTTCTATTTTAATTCCCAGACCTGTACCCATCCCTGTTCCAATAGCGATTGGAGGCCTAACATCCACCTGTTTTGCCCAGACAAAATACGTTAATATTCTACACTGAGTATACTATATTTAGTATATTGACACCGTAGAAAAATTATGGCCCTACCTGCCTCTAAATAATTAGAGAACACCGTGCGCAGTAATTATTTATTAAATAAATACGATGACCCGTATCACCCAGAAACCAGACCCAACCCCTGCCCAGACTCACCCTCACCCCCTCGGGACCCTCACACAGCTTTTCCCTTCAATCCTGTGAATTTTAGTATTTTTCGGAATCGGGTGTTTTCCCAGACAATTTCGTAATTGCGCAATTTCCCAAAACTAGGACCTTACGCAATTTATGAAATTACAGGGACTTTCCTGCAAATTTCAGTGCGAGGTGTCACCCCCTCACTGGCCGGTGAACCTGCACCGTCCATTTGGAGACGGGACCCACCCGAAAAGATCCCGAAAAGATCCCGGAAAATATCCCAAAATATCTTGTAAATATCTTTAGATATTTTACATATTTTATTAATATAATTTTCTATAAAATAAAAAAAAGGAAAATAAAAGAAAATAAAACAAAAACCCTAACCCTACCCTGGCCGCAGCCACCCCCCCCTGCCGGAGCGGCAACCCCCCCCGCCGCCGGCTACACCCCCCACGCCGGAGTAGCCCCCGCGGCGAGCCCGCGGCGAGCCGCTCCCCGCCGCAGCGAGCCCCCCCCCCCCACGCTGGCCCGACCCTCTCCTTCCCCGACTTCCTCCTCCCCCTCTTCCCCTGACCTCGCCCCCCCCCCGCGGCGAGCCCTCGCCGGCACAGCACCGTGCCGACCTCCTCCTCCTATTCTCCTCCTCCCGATCTCCTTCCTCCCCCGCCGCTCCTCTTCCTCCTATTCTCCTCCACCCCCACGTCTCCACCACCACCGCCACCCCATCACAGCCGAACCCCCCCTCTTCCCCAGCCGGAGTTGCCCCGCCGCCCCTGGCCGGAGTCGACCCCTCTCCGCCGCTCCTCTCCTTCCCGAGCCACCTCCTCTTCTTCTCCAGCCGCTCACTACCACCCTCCACCACCATCACCGGTCACAGCCACCACCACCATCATCATCACCCACATCTCATCCTCTTCCTACTCCTCCTCCTCGCCACAACCGCCACTCGAGCTCCGGGCCGACGCCCCAGCGACCGGAGCAGCAACTTCCCCCCCCAGGCGAGCTCCTCCTCTCTCTCCTCCACTTTTCCCCTGGCCTCGGCAACAGCAACCCCGGAGCCCTGACCGCAGCAGCTCCGGACCACCTAGCGACGACCCCGACTCGAGCAGAACCGGACACAGCAGCTGGACACGGCCCGGACACGTCCAGGACACAAATCCTGTGTCAAGACGACTCACGGACACGCGGAATTCAGACTTCTCGGAGCCCTGTTCAGGTAACCCGTTCTATCTCCTCGTAGTTCCGTTTTTAATTCCGTCAGTTGTGACACGTAGGCTATGTGACCCTCTCGGTGCCCGTGCAACCCGCTCGGAGCATCGCGTCCTGTGGTGATCGCAAACCGCGATCCAAATACAGGAAAAACAACGACCCGATTCACCCCGGAACTGGGTACGCCCCGCCAAACGGGACGACTTAGTCGTACGCGGTCTTTACCAAAATGTGCGCACCATTGATACGGACGTGCGAGATTTCGCAGAAGTTGATTTGGATGTGCGTGCACACCGGAATCAACGCGTATCCGCCGACACCGCCCCGTATCCGTCAGTTCTGGAACACGCTGCAACTTTGTGTACACACGTCGGATCGAGACGAAACTTGCGCCATCGGACTCGTAGCAATACGCTGGTCCTGTGAGCCAAGTTTGGTTCGATTCTGAGAACGTTGGCAAAATTTCGTATCGTGGGCCCCACAGGCTCCACTTGACGGGCGATTTTGTGACCGGCTCATCGGAATCCAATTCTGGAAGTTCCGTTGGGTTCGTATCATCGTTTCTGACTTGTTGACACTAAGTTTGGCAAATTTGGAGACCTTTGACCCTGGCACGTTTTCCGGTGCAAAGCGGCCCACATGTGGACCCCGCTTTGACCAAAAACTGTCATTTTTGCCCCTGTGTCCAAATTGGACGAAAGGACAGGCATTTTTAGCTATTTGATATTTTCTGAGACTGTTAGTGATGTTTATTTCAGTATCCGGAGACATCCATTCTGAGATCAGAGTTTCTGACACTTGGTACTTGACATCGGGACGTTACATATTTGCAGCTCTCTTGCCAGGCAAGTATATCTTGCCTTGTTGTACTGTGTAAATTTAGTTATTGCTAGTTACATGTTTATTTATTTTAATATTATATAAATGTGCGCGTCCGAGCAGACTCGGGTGCAGTCAACGAAGGCATTGACGTTAGGACTTGTGTCTGACCCAGTGTCAAGTAGACCTACCTAAAATTATGAAGTTATTGATATAACTTCCTAGGCCTTGACACGTATCATTACACGTCACCGAGTGAGTACATGTAGGGACGCGTGCCTCATGCGCGACTGGCCATCAGTGTGAGCAACACGTGTAGAGGTATTTAGCTCAGTTGTTTATTTTATTGAGACTTGCATCATAGTAGGAGGTGTCCACGTCGTTTTCACGACTTGTACATCTATATTGGGCGGGAAAGACATCTAGTAGGCGTATGGGACACCCCCCCACTGATATATACTCAAGTTACCATGCTCTTCGGAGATGGGGATTACGGTATATATAGCGAGTTACCATGCTGCTCGGAGATGGGTATTGGTTTTCTTGTTCCCATTACCATGCTCCGAGGAGGATGGGGTATTATCCTTCGTTCCATGCTCTGCAGGGATAGACGATTGCAGAGTTACCCGTGTGATCGGGGGCATATGATACATATACTAGCCAGTCATGACGATTGGTGAATTACGTCAGCATATGTCTAGCCTACACTTTTCCATGCGTACTACAAGGTCTTTAAATTGCATTCACTTAGATGGTTAGCACACCCCCTTTATTTATTCAGTATTTATATTATGGCATGTCATTTTTATGTATCTTGCTATGTCCCTCTGAGGACCTGGTCCCCTGCCAGGTGTATATTTTCTTGAGTATTCGCAGGAGCACAGATCCGGACATGTTACGCTTATTCCGAGGAGGTCTTCTCTTCGAGCCTCGTGACTGTCAGATGTTGTTCTTTTATGGTGTGTATTCTGATTCCTTTTATATTCTATTTCGGCAGTCGATTCGTTCCATCTGACTGCCATTCTTAGATATCTGTATTGAGATCTAGTTATATGTTTATTAGTTATTCATATGTTTATGTGATTTCTGTGGATGAGATTTAGATATTACCCTGTGACTTGTGATTAGTTTTACCACTTATGAATCACTGTTCATTATACAGCGTACGCTCGTATATATGGTTTCCATATATTGGAGTTGCCATATATACAGGCGGCTGGCATGCTTACGTGTCCTGGTCCTACGTATTTTGGGACTGGGGCGTGACAAAGTCAGTGCACCATTGTAGGCTGATGTTAATTGCAGTAAGTAGTTTAGGATGTGCTAGGTAGAGGTTTCAGTCAAGATGAACTAATGTGACAATTAAGTTAATATAGACAGTTCAGAATATCAATGGATATTGGTTAAGGGGTTTGTCAGTGTTAAGTTAGGTTCATTAAACACTAAGTATCGGGTCATAGTATGGGTTAAGGTAGATACCAAGGTTTTGTATTTACCTTAGAGTTAAGCAAGGTATTAGCTTGGTACCAGTATAGCAATATGCTGTAAATATTAAGTAATAACTATATACATATTATTCATAAGTATTAAATTAGATATCTGGAGATAAACTAATGCTAGTAGTATCTAGTATAACTAGTATTAATTAGCATTGACTTGTATACCTTAAAATGGCCTAGAAGACTTAGTGTAGCAAGGTTTTAACCTAGTATTAACTAGTATCCCCTTAGAAGTGGCCTAAAAATATTATCCTTAGCTGGTTAAATATGTTTATCTTTTAATTCACCAATTAACATTGATACTCCATCTTTAGGACTCTTGGACTCTAGTTGTGCACTAATTACTGTTCCCTACTCCGGACCACAGGCGAGTACATTCTCTAATAGTTTTCATTATTTGATAATTTCTATATTTCAAGCACTTAGAAATGTTACATTTGATTCTTGACACTTTGGTACACGGACTAGTATGTAGCATGGATCTTCAGTCATGAGATGTTACAATGGTTATCGTATTGACATCGTACACGATATTGATATTAGACATTGACAATGATCGTGTATCGTAACGTGTCATGGTTGGATCCACTGTACTAGTTGGGGGCAGGAAAAATTGCTAGTAAGAGATGTGATCATATTCCTATTATAAATTGTAAATCATTGTTAGTGTTAATCATACAATTCACGTATGATTAGCCATGCCATATAGCTATTGTACAAGTTTCCAAGCTGATCACATATCGAAACTAGTATTTCAAACACTTAGAATAGTTGCAGTTCTCCATATTCAGTTACATAGATCATATTGCCTTGAATCTGATATTATAGTTCCTTTTCTCTTTATTTCATATATGCACTGGCTATACCTTATTGCTTATATTGCATTTTCTCTTTATTATTTGTTATTGCATCAGTTTATTATTTTCTCTCAGTATATAATATCATATATTTATTGTTTTATAGATTTTGTCAATTAATTTTGAACTGTTATTGGGCTGTACTTTGCTCTAATCCTGACTGGATTTATTTTTCAAACTACAACTTAGAGGAATGGTGTCCGACATATTATGGACCACATAGAGAGTAGCTGCAGCCTTGGACCTTATAGCTCAGGTGTGATTACCGGGAGTCTAGCCGGAATCACTAGTTATGTTAGTTAGTTTTTTTAGCAGATTTTGGTACCAGATTTGTTTTCGGCACATATTGAGACTTGGATGTTATTGTTTGAAGTTTAGATTATGTTATTGTTTAGACTTTGTGGTTGTGTTTTGATTATTTTCTTTCGATATCTTATCGTGCTTTAGTTCTATGGTTGAGTATTTAATATTATATTAATATATTTGTGTCTCCTTATGGAGTTGGATATTCGTGTAAGATTGATTAGATATTATTGTGACCTAGATATCGTTCTACCGTCGATGCTGCGGCATAGGCTGGACATACCCGCATACTCGTGCCCTTATATCGGATGCGGGTCATGACAGTTTTCATGATGGAGGCATTCAAAAGCAGCTTGTTGAACGAGGAGGAGATCCGATGTAAGCAAGTAGAATCGTCGTAGGAGTCCGCTCTGATGGATTCCTACGGAAAGGGAAGACCCAAGTCATAGGCGAGGACAAGAGGGAGTTATCGGGATCTTGCGACTGTGGATCGCAAGAAGGGCTGCTATCACTGTGGAGAAATGGGTCATATCAAGAGGAACTGCATGAAGCTCAAAGTTGAGAAGGCCAAAGGCAAGAATGATCAGGAGTATCTCACGGATATGGGAGATCTCATCATCGCAGTAACCGACGCAGAGGACCTTGTGGTATATGTCATGATGACGACTGGGTCATGGACACGGGGGCATCGTATCACGCCACTCCATATAGGAGGATCTTTATGTTATACCGCGGTGGCAGGTTTGGAAGTGTGAAGATGGGAAACAAGGGGACGACTGCAGTTGTAGGCATCGGTGATGTGCACTTGACAACGGAGCTTGGTGAGAAGCTCGTTCTCAATGATGTGCGATATATACCGAGTTTGCGCTACAACCTGATTTCGGTAGGGAGGCTGGCGGATGATGGCTGTCGCAGTTTTTTTGGGGACAAAGATTTGATGCTTACGAAGGGTTTCCAGCAGCTAGCTCGAGGAGATTTGTGTTGTGTCATGTACATGCTTGCGCCGCTGAGGTATACATGCAGGTCACTAACACCGGATAGAGGCTTGAGGGGTATTCGACAAGAGGTGGATCATTGGAAACTTGTCGTGGAGGGGCTTTGAGATACTTTAAGGGATACAGAGGATTCGGTTCGTCGAGACAAAGCGATGAATGATGATGAGTCAAAGATTGATGATCAGTTTGTCGGTCCCATGACAGCTGGTCGGTCTCCAGGTTAATGTTGTTCCATGGACCCGGTTTTGGCGACTGGTGGTTTGCCAAAACTTCACTGAGCGATATTGGTTTCAGCAGTTCGAGGCCATAGAGGAGATCAAGATTTGCAGCAAACTCAATTTGAGGCAGGAGCATCATCACTCACATAGTTCAGGGGAAGTTGTGGGTCATCGATGACATGCACAGTGCGTAATGTTCTGCTCGAGGACGCATGTGTATGGGGAGAGCTTCAGGTTCAGAAACGAAGGTGGAAAGATTCAGGATTTCGAATCTCGGGAGAATTACACCGTCCGCTTGGTTGGGCTAGCGAAGGGTGAAGAAGCTCGTCGGAACGTTAACACGTTCCGGTGGAAGACGAAAATCGGGGACATGTAGCCAAGACTCACGGTAAGGGTAACCGTCAGGAACTTCGGTCTTGGCCGTGTCATCGATATCAGCAGGATCCCAGTAGTGCATGAAGTGCTACACATGGCAGCTAGCGTCGACGTGACAGTCAAGGAGCTGGAGATAACGGAAGATGCAAAGTAACTTGGGGGATCGGAGATCGGTGGCATGGGGGAGCATAATTTCTATTACGGGGAGACAGGCATGGAGTCTAGTTGAGGAGCCATGAAGCCAATACCTCTCATCATACTGGAGAAGAGATTGTTGGGAATCAAGTTTGCTGAAGAGGGGCAGAGTTCAGTCTGAACTCGGTCCATGGATGAGTTTGGGCTAAACTCGGTGTGGTATTTTTGTCACACCCCAGTCCTAAAATACCAAGGGACAGGGCAACCCAATTTAATGGACCCGTTATAGTGCACTTAAGCTATAATAAGTATAAATACAAGTCTATATCATCTAACTCAGTATAATTCTAATCTCATCCATAGAAAATAATCATAATACAATATGATAGACCAATCAAAATAATAGATAACATAAAATAGTCCATCATCAAGTCCAAATAAGTAGTGTCTCGGAGAACAATCCGTCACCATAACGAAAAAAAAACATCAAATACATATGTCTAGAAGTCCAAGTCCAAATATAAAATAACACTAAGCATAAATAACTAAATAGATAACTGAGTACTCAGAAGAAATCCTTTGGCACAACCTCATCCTCTGGTGCAAATACCGCTCCAACGTCAGCTCATGTCCCGTAAACCTCAGATAATGCTCCTCTGATATACCTGGGAAGATAATCCGGATCCAGGTCCTCAGGTGACATAGCAAGGTATAAGAATAACTCAAGCCAAATTAAAGTAAATAAAATAAGTATGCTCAGGGTATCTAACATAATCCATATAAGTGAAATACAAATGAGAACGTACTCGTCCGCTAAACCACCGGGTCCTGTAGGTCTGCATACACACAACTATAGGTAGTATTAATAGTAGTAGTAGGTACGCACATGCCCCGTTAAGGTACCTGCAATACTATAGGGCCCGAAGTGCAAGCATCGGTAGTTAGTAGTGTGTGGTAGCCCAGCGGTATAGTAAATTATTTCCAACCCCATGTATCTCACGTCTCATATCCATGATACACAAGACAATCACTATATATTTCTCAAGTCCAAGTATGATTATGTAAACCCCCTAATTTTTCAGAATTTTTAAAAATATTTTTCACACAATTTTCTGTAATTTTCTGGAATTAAAACTAAGGTATTTTGTGATTAAAGGATTTTTAAATGATATTAATTAATATTAAAATATTATGAAAATAATATTTTTGGGTGTGAATTAAAAAATTAGGCATAGGGTAATTTTTCGAGAATTTATTGGACCCCACAAGCATTTTTAAAGCCCTAAAAACTAATGTATATTTAAACCAAATTAAATCCTGACTGAACCCGGTTTATTTGGAATTAAACCAAACCAAACCACTGTCAAACCGAACCGAACCGAACCCAGCCTTAACGGGTCGGGTCGGATCCGAATTGAACCCGACCCGGACCCGAAACCCTCACCGAAACCCTAATCCTAATCTCATCCAGAAAAACTGTTCTGGCGACCTATAAAGCGTCTCGAATTCCAAGCCTCGCCTGAACCCTAGCCATCTCTCTGCTCCTCCGTCCAGCCTCCATCTCCTTCCCCGACCCTGAGCCGCTGTGCTTCGCCGGACTCGACCACCACGTTCACCCCTCATTCTCCCCCTCGCCAGAGTAGACGACCCACAATCCTCCGGCCAGCCACCCGACCACCGCCTGAACCCTAGACCTCCCCGTACCACCACCGTCGATCTCCCAGCCCCCTCGACAGCCCTCGATGATACCCGCTCCGTCGTCGTCCCCATCACGACGCCCTGAGCCTCCGTCTGAACTGTGACCTAGCCGCCTCTTCTTCCTCCGCCATCGTCCCAGAGCAGCGCCCCGTCTCCTCCCCTCTGCATCTCCATTACCTCTCCGCCTACCTCCTCCTTGCTCTGCCCAGAGCCCACGACCCCCTCGCCTTCATCCCCGACTACCTCCACCATCTCCAGTTCCATCCTCCGCCGACTCGAGCCCCCAGCCCGATCATCTCCTCCGCCCTAGCAGTCGACAAACCGTCGACTCGAACCTCGCCGTCCTCCACCCAGCCCCGCGCAGCCTTGACGACCAGCTGTCCTAGCCCGGACACGACAGACCCGGACACAACAGTATTCTAGAACCCGGACACGGCAGATTCGAACCAGGACACAACACAGTGACCCGGATACGAGAAATCCTCGTTCCACGAAGCCCTGTTCAGGTAACCCGTTCTTTCTCCTCGTTGTTCTGTTTTTCGTTCTGTCAGTTATGATATATAGACTGTGTAACCCTCTCGATGTCCGTGCAACCCTCTCGGTGCGTTGCGTCCTGTGGCGATCGCGAACCGCGATCCAAAAATAGGAAAAATAATACCCCGTTTCCACCCGGAACTGAGTACGCCCCGCCAAACGGGACGACTTGGTCGCGCGCGGTCTTCATCAAAAGGTGCACACCGTTAACATGGACGTGCAGGATTTCACAGAAGTTGATTCTGATGTGCGTGCACACCGGAATCAACGCGTATCCGCCGACAACGCCACGTATCCGCCTGTTCTGGAACACGTTGTAACTTTGGGTACACACGTCGGATCGAGACAAAACTTATGCCATCGGACTCGTAGCAATATGCTGGTCCTGTGACCCAAGTTTGGTTCGATTATGAGAACGTTGACAAAATCGCGTATCGTGGGCCCCGCGGCTCCACTTGACGGGCGATTTTGTGATCGGCTCATCGGAATCCAATTCTGGAAGTTCTGTTGGGTTCGTATCATCGTTCCTGACTTGTTGACACTGAGTTTGATGAATTTGGAGACAATTGGTTCTGACACATTTTTCGGTGCGAAGCGGGCCACACGTGGACCCCACTTTGACCCGAAATTACTGTTTTGTTCCTGTGTCCAAATTGGATGAAAGGAAAGTGCTTTTTAGCTATTTTGCTTATTCTGGGAACATTGGTAATATCTATTTCAGCATCCGGAGATATTTGTTCGGAGACCATAGCTTCTGATCCTGTGTGCTTGACTTCTGGACAGTACACCTTGCAGCTTTCTTAGCAGGCAAGATACCTTGCCAAATTGCTTACAGTATTTTGCATGCTTAGTATATTTCTGTATATTTATTGTATTTATGTATATTTCTTGCATGTATAGTTTTTTTCAGTCATTACTATGTATTAGATATGTTGACACACACATGGCACTTAGTATCATCGAGGACAATCATTAGGCGTATGGGCTTTTAACCACTCTGGTAAACCGTAGTAACTAGCATGCACTATGGTGGTCGTGTCCGATGGTCGCTACCCCCGAGGTATGTCGATTGATGGAGTCCGAGGGTCGCTACCCCAGAGGTATGTTGGCTGATGATGTCCACTGACGAGCGTATGAGTTGTGAGGATTAGATCGAGTAGCCTACCCTTGCCCATACGTCAAAAATTTGTCCTCATTTGCATTCCTATAGATTGTCTTGTACAGCATACTTATTTATTTTCAAATTATATGCATGTTTACTGTATTCAAGTTGGCTTGCTTTTCTGTATCTTGTTACGTCCCTCTGAGGACCTGGTCCTCTGCCAGGTGTATCTGTTCTTGAGTATTTACAGAAGCGCAGATTTGGATGGTTATATATGTTTCGTGGATGTCCTCTATTCGAGCCGTGATTGCTAGCTGATATTCTTATATGGTGTTGTTGTGTTGTACTTATTTTGTATTTGCTCTTACATTCGAGTTGGTAGTGGATTTGTTTCCATCCAACTATCATCCTTAGATACTTATGTTGAGATCTAGTTATATAGATGCTGGTTATTCATTTATATTAATTTTTTGTGGATGAGATTTAGATTGTACCCTGTGACTTGTGACATATGTTTATACCACTTGTGGATTTTATATTCATATTACAGCGTACGTATGGATTTGGTTTCCATATATTAGAGTTGCCATATCCATGCGGCTGGCATGCTTACGTGTTCCTAGTCCTACGTATTTTGGGACTGGGGCATGACATGTTTTTGTGGTGGCCCATGCAGGTCGAGAGCATATTATTTTGGTTACGTTACTGTACCGAGCAAGCCTGCAAATAGGAATAGAGTATAGGATCTCATCCAGAATTGACTATGTTCGCTCTCCTTCCAATCTATTCTATCTGAATAATTGCATCCTGCTTGATTCCTGTACTTTCCTAATAGTTCTTTGAGTATAGCCTTCTGCTAGAATATAGGAACCCCTGTTATTAGGATGATAAGTAGGGTAACCTTCCTATTAAGAATACGACTAGAGTATTGACACCCCACTAAGTTTAGAATAATTAGTGAACCATAGAATTCCTTATCTATAGACTGGTTTACCATTACCCCCTGATATATTATGAAGACTTGAGAGTAGTATAGACGCTACTAGTGTTAGTTAGAAGTTTACCATAATATTTGGCCCTAGTATTGAGGAACCAATAGAAAACCAAAAATTAAAATTTAGGACTGAACCCGACCTTCATAGTTAGATAGTATTGGAGAATTATAAACTTAGATCATTGACTTATTATTAGTAGACAACACCTTTGGAATCCTAGAGGAATGTAATCAAACACTTTTTCCTTGATCATGCCTCGAACATAGCAACTAGCATACCACCCCCTTAGAGAACCATGATGCTATCTAGAGCCCTCTATTTTAATTTCATACATTGCTCCTCTGCGACCATAGCACTCGCTAGTGTGCGACGACTGATTACGTTTTTTCTCTTCATTTTTCAATTCGTGCCATCTGACACCTCTAATTATAGACCAAGTGATTGTGTTCTATGATAGGATATATAGTTTGCTAAAGTTATAGTTGTAATCTTGAATTTTGAATTGTGTGTCTTGTAGTTAGAACCTGATAGTTGAGTGTTCAATTAGATTGTGATGATTACCCCTAGTTGTAGATCACGTAATTGTACCCCCACCTCGATACAATTTGTATTCCCTTCCCCTTGAGACTAGTAACCTTTCCATTCTTAATGTTGGCACATGTTCTATGAGCACTATGATTAAGACTTAAGGTGACCCTTACCTATATAATGCAATAGGAGACCCTAATAAGTACCAAGATCTTTTCTCATATATCCTAATAAGAGTTTCTATTTTATTTACATGTGCAAGATTATTTTGCAGGATCCTCTTAAGACTATCACAGTATTAGTTTAATTATTTTAAGTTGGGTAGTATGCCTCACAACCTAGTACCACATAGTCCACTTGACCCATCGAGATAGTGTAACTGAATGACATTAATTTCATGCTAGCATAAGACGACAGTGTTTATTCAGACAATAGAATTTAGAGGTCCATGCCCTATTTGGTCGACTAGCGACTTAGACAAGGAGTTGTATGACAACTGTAGAGATTGTATAGTCTTAACTTCTTGTGGACTTGAAATATGTTGTGACTTCTTCCATCATGATCTAGCGCATTTATATTTCATATACTACCTTGACTTATGCTGCTATTTTATAGCCTAGTTTTGCAAGCTTATTCTTTATCGAGCTTGTTCATGATATATATATTATTGGGGAGGCCCATAATAATATATTTCAGAATCAGTGTATTACGGTCTGATCAACCATAGTGCGCTTAATTCACCCTTCGCAATAATACTTTACGTGGATTGAGATATATAGTTGACTAGTAGATACATGTACTTGCCCTCTAGATATGTCTGAGCAGATCGTATCGGTTTCATAACTGTACTAATACGAGCATGTGAATAGGAATTACTAAAATAAGATTTCAATCCACAACTGCCTTGATAATTCCTATTTGAATTCTTTAAACGCCTTGATTCCGATACTTTTATTCTATTACCTCTCCCTTGAACTCTTTATTATTGATCTCTGTCTTCCCTTATTTTGGAAAGACGAAACCACTTGCTTGGTATAAGTTTGATACACAGAGAGTACTAGATATACCCCATAGGCCGATCACATACTTGGGGATTATTTTTTTTATAATTAAGGGCATATCATAGATGTTATGTTTGGTGTTAAAAACTTTGAGAATTAAATAACATGATTAAATAATTTAGAGCATAGCCTTCTTAGATGTATAGCCTTAGATGATAGATGGGTAAATTCTAAGTTGGGTAGAAAGTGCAATGTTAACTTAAGGAGAAATCTTTAGACTGTAATCAAGTGAGGTTAGATAGAGAAACCCTACCATAGTTTAATTTCGAGGACGAAATTGTTTTAAGTTGGGTAGATTGTAAACCCCCTGATTTTTCAGAATTTTTAAAAACATTTTTCTCATAATTTTCTGTAATTTTCTGGAATTAAAACTAAGGTATTTTGTGATTAAAGGATTTTTAAATGATGTTAAATAATAGTAAAATATTATGAAAATAATATTTTTGGGTGTGAATTGAAAAACTAGGCATAGGGTAATTTTCCGAGAATTTATTGGACCCCAGAAGCATTTTTAAAGCCCTAAAAACTAATGTATATTTAAACCAAATTAAACCCTGACTGAACCCGGTTTATTTGGAATTAAACCAAACCAAACCACTGTCAAACCGAACCGAACCAAATCCAGCCTTAACGGGTCGGGTCGGATCCGAATCGAACCCGACCCGGACCCGAAACCCTCACCGAAACCCTAATCCTAATCTCATCCAGAAATACTGTTCCGGCGCCCTATAAAGCGTATCGAATTCCATGCCTCGCCTGAACCCTAGCCATCTCTCTGCTCCTCCGCCCAGCCTCCATCTCCTACCCCGACCCCGAGCCGCTGTGCTTCGCCGGACTCGACCACCACGTTCACCCCTCATTCGCCCCCTCGCCGGAGTAGATGACCCACAACCCTCCGGCCAGCCACCCGATCACCGCCAGAACCCTAGACCTCCCCGCACCACCACCGTCGATCTCCCAGCCCCCTGGACAGCCCTCGACGAGACCCGCTCCGTCGTCGTCCCCATCACGATGCCCTGAGCCCCCGTCTGAACTGTAACCTAGCCGCCTCTTCTTCCTCCGCCATCGTCCCCGAGCAGCGCCCCGTCTCCTCCCCTCTGCATCTCCATCACCTCTCCGCCTACCTCCTTGCTCCGCCCTGAGCCCACGACCCCCTCGCCTTCATCTCCGACTACCTCCACCATCTTCAGTTCCATCCTCCGCCGACTCGACCCCCCAGCCCGACCATCTCCTCCGCCCTAGCAGTCGACAAACCGTCGACTCGAACCTCGCCGTCCTCCACCCAGCCCCGCGCAGCCTCGACGACCCGCTTCCCTAGCCCGAACACGGCAGACCCGGACATAGCAGCATTCTAGAACCCGGACACGGCAGATTCGAACCAGGACACAGCACAGTGTCCCGGACACGAGAAATCCTCGTTCCACGAAGCCCTGTTCAGGTAACCCGTTCTCTTTCCTCGTTGTTTCGTTTTTTGTTCCGTCTGTTGTGACGTGTAGACTGTGTAACCCTCTCGATGCCCGTGCAACCCGCTCGGTGCGTCGCGTCCTGTGGCGATCGCGAACCGCGATCCAAAAATAGGAAAAATAATACCCCGTTTCCACTCGGAACTGAGTATGCCCCGCCAAACGGGACGACTTGGTCACGCGCGGTCTTCACCAAAAGGTGCGCGCCGTTGACACGGACGTGCAGGATTTCGCAGAAGTTGATTCGGATGTGCGTGCACACTGGAATCAACGCATATCCGCCGACAACGCCATGTATCTGCCTGTTCTGGAATACGTTGTAACTTTGTATACACATGTCGGATCGAGACAAAACTTATGCCATCGGACTTGTAGCAATACGCTGGTCCTGTGACCCAAGTTTGGTTCGATTCTGAGAATGTTGACAAAATCGCGTATCGTGGGCACCACGGCTCCACTTGACGGGCGATTTTGTGATCGGCTCATCGAAATCCAATTCTGGAAGTTTCGTTGGGTTCGTATCATCGTTCCTGATTTGTTGACACTGAGTTTGATAAATTTGGAGACCATTGGTTCTGACACGTTTTTCGGTGCGAAGCGGGCCACACGTGGACCCCACTTTGATCTAAAATTACCGTTTTGCCCCTGTGTCCAAATTGGACGAAAGGGAAGTGCTTTTTAGCTATTTTGCTTATTTTGGGAATGTTGGTGATATCTATTTCAGCATCCGGAGACATTTGTTCGGAGACCATCGCTTCTGATCCCGTGTGCTTGACTTCTGGACAGTACACCTTACAGCTTTCTTACCAGGCAAGATACCTTGCCAAATTGCTTACAGTATTTTGCATGCTTAGTATATTTCTGTATATTTATTGCATTTCTGTATATTTCTTACATGTTTAGTTTTCTTTCAGTCATTACTATGTATTAGATATGTTGACACACACATGGCACTTAGTATCATCGAGGACAATCATTAGGCGTATGGGCTTTTAACCACTCTGGTAAACCGTAGTAACTAGCACGCACTATGGTGGTCATGTCCGATGGTCGCTACCCCCGAGATATGTCGATTGATGGAGTCCGAGGGTCGCTACCCCAGAGGTATGTCGGCTGATGATGTCCACTGACGAGCGTATGAGTTGTGAGGATTAGATTGAGTAGCCTACCCTTGCCCATACGTCGAAAAGTTGTCCTTATTTGCATTCATATAGATTGTCTTGTACAACGTACTTATTTATTTTCAAATTATATGCATGTTTACTGTATTCAAGTTGGCTCGCTTTTCTGTATCTTGTTACGTCCCTCTGAGGACCTGGTCCTCTGCCAGGTGTATCTGTTCTTGAGTATTTGCAGGAGCATAGATTTGGATGGTTATATATGTTTCATGGATGTCCTCTCTTCGAGCCGTGATTGCTTGCTGGTATTCTTATATGGTGTTGTTGTATTGTACTTATTTTGTATTTGCTCTTACATTCGAGTTGGTAGTGGATTTGTTTCCATCCAACTATCATCCTTAGATACTTATGTTGAGATCTAGTTATATAGATGCTGGTTATTTATTTATATTGATTTTCTGTGGATGAGATTTAGATTGTACCCTGTGACTTGTGACATATGTTTATACCACTTGTGGATTTTATATTCATATTACAGCGTACGTATGGGTTTGGTTTCCATATATTGGAGTTGCCATATCTATGCGGCTGGCATGCTTACGTGTTCCTTGTCCTACGTATTTTAGAACTGGGGCGTGACATGTTTTTGTGGTGGCCCATGCAGGTCGAGAGCATATTGTTTCGGTTACGTTACTGTACCGAGCAAGCCTGCAAATAGGAATAGAGTATAGGATCTCATCCAGAATTAACTATGATTCGCTCTCCTTCCAATCCATTATATCTGAATAATTGCATCCTGCTTGATTCCTGTACTTCCCTAATAGTTCTTTGAGTATAGCCTTCTGCTAGAATATAGGAACCCCTGTTATTAGGATGATAAGTATGGTAACCTTCCTATTAAGAATACGACTAGAGTATTGACACCCCACTAAGTTTAGAATAATTAGTGAACCATAGAATTTCTTATCTATAGACTGGTTTACCATTACCCCCTGATGTATTATGAAGACTTGAGAGTAGTATAGACACTACTAGTGTTAGTTAGAAGTTTAACATAATGTTTGGCCCTAGTATTGAGGAACCAATAGAAAACCAAAAATTGAAATTTAGGACTGAAACTGACCTTCATAGTTAGATAGTATTGGAGAATTATAAACTTAGATCATTGTCTTATTATTAGTAGACAGCACCTTCGGAAGCCTAGAGGAATATAATCAAACACTTTTTTCTTGATCATGCCTCGAACATAGCAACTAGCATACCACCCCCTTAGAGAACCATGATGCTATCTAGAGCCCTCTATTTTAATTTTATACATTGCTCCTCTGCGACCATAGCACTCGCTAGTGTACGACGACTGATTATGTTTCTTCTCTTCATCTTTCAATTGGTGCCATCTGACACCTCTAATTATAGACCAAGTGATTGTGTTCTATGATAGGATATATAGTTTGCTAAAGTTATAGTTGTAATCTTAAATTTTGAATTGTGTGTCTTATAGTTATAACCTGATAGTTGAGTGTTCAATTAGATTGTGATGATTACCCCTAGTTGTAGATCACGTAATTGTACCCCCACCTTGATACAATTTGTATTCCCTTCCCCTTGAGACTAGTAACCTTTCCATTCTTAATGTTGGCACATGTTCTATGAGCACTATGATTAAGACTTAAGGTGACCCTTACCTATATAATGCAATAGGAGACCCTAATAAGTACCAAGATCTTTCCTCATATACCCTAATAAGAGTTTCTATTTTATTTACATGTGCAAGATTATTTTGCAGGATCCTCTTAAGACTATCACAGTATTAGTTTAATTGTTTTAAGTTGGGTAGTATGCGTCACAACCTAGTACCATATAGTCCACTTGACCCATCGAGGTAGTGTAACTGAATGGCATTAATTGTATGCTAGCATAAGACGACAGTGTTTATTCAGACAATAGAATTTAGAGGTCCATGCCCTATTTGGTCGACTAGCGACTTAGACAAGGAGTTGTATGACAACTGTGAAGATTGTATAGTCTTAACTTCTTGTGGACTTGAAATATGTTGTGACTTCTTCCTACGGTTGACTTTTAGGGCAAATTTGTGTTTGGCTCACCGGAATCCAAAATTGGACATACCGTTGAGTTCATACTGACGTTTAGAATTTGTTTGACCTATAATTTGTTCCATTTAGAGACCTTTACCCCTGGTACGCATTTCGGTACAAAGTAGGCTACATATGGACCCGCTTTGACCCAAAATTACCGTTTTGCCCCTGTGTCCAAATTGGACGAAAAGGGTAGTATTTTCTAGCTATCTCGCTTATTCTGGGAACGTTGGTGATATTTATTTCAACATCCGAAGATGTTTATTTGGAGGCCGTAGTTTCTGATCCTGTGTGCTTGACGCCTGGACGTTTACACTTTGTAGCTTTCTTGCCAAGCAAGTATACCTTGCCAAATTGCTTACAGTACCTTACATGTTTATTATATTTTTATATATTTATTGTATGTGTATTTTCTTTCAGTCATAATTATATACTATATATATGTTGACACACACTTGACACGTAGTATCATGGGAGGGGAGGACAATCAGTAGGCATATGGGCTATAACCACTCTGGTAAACGGTAGTAACTAGCACACACTACGGTAGTTGTGTCGCGATGGTCGTTACTCTCGCAGTATGTCAATTTCTGGTGTCGCACTGGTCGCTACCCTCACGGTATGTCAATTTCTGATGTTCCTGACGTGTGTGTGAGTTGTGAGATTAGATGGAGTAGCCTACCCATGCCCATACGTCGAAAGGTTGTCCTCATTATGCATTTCATATAGATTGTCTTGTACAGCGTAATTATATATTTTCTGTCTATTGTGTATTTTTACTGTAGTCAATTGGCATGCTTCTATGTATCTTGTTACTTCCCTCTGAGGACCTGGTCCCTTTCCAGGTGTAGACGATCTTGACTATTCGCAGGAGCACGGATCAGGACTAGCTACTCCATTCACTTTCGAGGAGGTCTTCTCTTCGAGTCTCATTGTTCATTAGATGTACATTATATGGTTTCTCTTATATTCTAGTGGGTAGTGGATTTGTCTCCACCCGACTATCATTTTTGGATTATTCAGACTCATTATTCTGGTTTAGTTATTTTTTTACTATGACTTGTTTTATGGATGAGATTAGTATTTACTGTGACCTGTGACAATATATATACCACATGTGAGTTAACATTCATATTACAGCGTACGTGTGTATTATGGTATCCATATATTAGAGTTGCCATATATATACGGCTGACATGCTTACGTATTCCTAGTCCTACATATTTTGGGACTGGGACGTGACATATTTTTGTGGTGGCCCATACATGTCGAGAGCATATTGTCTCGGTTACGTTACTATACCGAGCAAGCCTGCGCATAGGATTAGAATATAGGATCTCATCCACTGATTTAATCATCTCCCTTGATTTTATTTCTCATTCTTATTTGATTGCTAGCATTGCATCTTGCTTGATCCTTTCACAACGTTAATCTTATCTCTTCTTTCGTGCTTGATAGGGGTTAGGAAGATGACTGGTACTAGGTATATACGCTCTATTATTCAATAACACTATTAGTTAAATTCTTGTAAGTTTGGTAATATGCCTCATAACCTAGTATCACATAGTCCTTGTGAACCATTAATGAAGTATAATTGAATGACACCAACTATAGGCTTGCATAAGAAGATAGTGGTTATCTAGACTGTAGAACTTAGAGGCCCATACTCCCATTTGGTCGAATAGAGACTTAGACAAGAAGTTAATATGGCAATTGTAGAGGCACAACATCGGACGAGTCTTATCGTCTTGGTGAACTTAAATTATTTTGTACTTTCCTTCCTCATAATCCAACGTACTTATATTTTCTGGACTACCTTCGCTTATGTTGCTATTATAGCCTAGTTTTGCAAGCTCATTCCTATATCGAGCTTGATCATGATATATGTATTATTGGGTATACACACTAATACATTATCTAAATCAGAATCAGTGTATTATGGTCTGATCAACCTTAGTGAGCTTGGTTCACTCTTCGCATAACTACTTTACATGGATTGCGATACAATTGACTTAGCTTGTTAGATGAATATACTTGCTCTCTAGACAGGTCAGAGCACATCTTATCGGTTACATAACAGTACTGATATGAGCATGTGAATAGGAATTTACCAAAAATAGATTTTAATCCACAACTGCCTTGACAACTCTTTTTTTTTGAATTCCTTAAACGCCTTGAACCCCGTACTTGTATTCTATCACATCTTCCTTGAATTATTTATTATTGTTCTCCGTCTTTCCCTATTTCGGAAAGACGAACGCTCGTGCTTGGTATAAGTTTGATACACATAGAGTACTAGATATACCCCATAGGCCAATTTTAATACTTGGTGACTATCTTTTGTAATTAAGGGCATATCATAGGTGATATATTTGGTGTTAAAATTTTTGAGGATTGAATAACATGATTAAAAAATTTGAGAAAATTTTCTTATACGTATAGTCTTATGTGATAGATGGGTAAATTCTAAGTTGGATAGAAGTTGCATTGTCAACTTGAGATAATTTTTTTTTGATGGTGATCAAGTAAGATTAGATTAAGAGATTTAAGTCATTTTAAATTTTGAAAATTTTTAGAAGAATGATTAAGACGATGAGGATTTAATGAATTTTGATATCTTGATATTGTGAACCAAATATTTATAATTTGAGCACATGATTTAAATTTTGAATATTGAAGGTTGAATCATCGATTTAAATTTTGAGGATAAATATATAATTTTAGACTTGAACAATTGTTGAATTAGATTTAAAATTTTAAAATTTGATGATTTGAATTAAAAGTTGAATTTTGATTGTTGGATCACCCCTTTGAAATGTTGAGGATGGAAATTGAATTTAAAATTTGAAGAGTAAAAAATTCTTAAGTTGAAAATAGGAATAAGATTTGATTAGAATTGTTTATTGTTCAAAGTCTAGAGGAGATTATAATTGTTGAAGATCGGGATGTAAAATTTGATGTAGGTTATTTAAATCTTGAAGATGTCATATAGATTTAGCTTAAATTTGGATGTTGATTATTTAAAAATTGAGAAGAGATTATAATATATTGAATTTTGATTTAAATAGTTGTTATTTAAATTTTAAAGTGATTGCAATGGATTTGAATAGATTTGGTTATTTAAATTTTTGGAAGATACTGCGAAAGACTTGCCTTATATACGAATGTGAAGGATTTAAAGAATTATGCCTTATTTTTAATTTTGAGGACGAAATTCTTTTAAGTTGGGTAGATTATAAACCCCCTCACCCAAAAATAGGTATTTTGTGTGTATTTTATATTTCTTGTATTTGTTTTAGATTATTTTTTAAATCAATTAAAATTCAATAATTTTATTAGGACACTTCACCATGGTTTGAACATTAATAATATAGGATGGCCCCAAAATCTGTATATTCCTTCATAAGAAGTAGCCTACACATAAGACACTAATTGTAGGATCTTTTCGTGGCACTGAAATTCGATCCCTTGGCATTAGTATGACTTTAGTGTAACGACCATAGATTAATTATTAAACATTAGGTATTATTTATATATAATTTAATTATGGTTATTTTTTTATCCCAACTTTCTACAATTAACATCCCATAATTATCCGTGTCAAATTAGGTGAACTCCCTTTTTGTAAGATGTGCATATTATTTACTATTAATCTATTTTGCGGATATCCATTTAGTTATTTACTTAGTTAATTAGATAATATAATTATTTAATTTATATAACTAGATAAATATCTAATTATTAAATTATAAAAATATTTTATAAAATATTTTTGAGTTTAAAATATTATTAAATCTTTACAAAGTAATTTGCTAGAATTTATTTTGTGTACAAATATTACTTTTAAGATTTTTAACATCATCTATAAATATAAATATATATATGTTAATATATGTAGTTAATAATAATAATAATAATAATAATAATAATAAAAATAATAATAATAATAGTAATAATAATAATAAATAAAATAGAAAAGAAAAATAAAAGATAAGAAAAGAAAAAGAAATAACAATTAAATAAAACCTAAAACTAATTAATCTTAAGCAATAAAACCTAATTCCTAACAACTTAACCAACTAAAGCAAATCCAAATCCCATTCCCACAAAATACCCCAGCGCACAAGTATCTCCCCCCTTCTCTCTACCAATATATATACATATATATACATTACACATAAATAAACTACAACCCAAACCCTAACGCAAACCCTAACCCTAACCGTAGCCGGCGCCCCGACGACCGACCGTCGACCACGCTCGACCGCTGGCGCCCCCGCCTCCGTGCCGTACCGCTGTCGCAGCCGCCCAGACCGCCGCCGTCCCCGCGCATGCGAGCCGCGTGCAACAGTACAGTTTTTGTACCCATCTTCTAGGTATTGTATCTTCTTCATCTGTGATCCATTTTGCGTGCGGTTTATTTATATACGTTCACAACCTAACCCTCTCGGATTTTCATTCAAGATGGACAAGTTTTCGTGTCTCGGATTGGTCGAAAATTCGACCGGAAAATGACCGAAAAACGACCGAAAAACTGATCAAAAATAATCTAGAATTTTAACACCAAACCCCCATGTTCACACCCGATTTGCCATCAACTTGTTTAATATTTTAAAAACTAATTAAAGGGTTTTTCTTCTCCATATAACCGAGAATTTTTCTGTTCTTTTAATTTTTGTTAATTTGTTCTGTGTGTTAAATTATTCGGCCTCCAAATCGACAAAAAACTTGTTATTTCAAAATTAAAATTTTGTGATACGGAGTGCTCTCCGCCAAACGGGACCGTCTCATCGTATACCAATTACACCGAAAGGCGCGTATGGTATATCTTGACGTATGGGTTTTCACGAAAACTGATTTGGACGTGTGTGCGCGTCGAAATCAACATGTATCCGTGAAAAGTCTCCGTATCGTAACTTTTATAAAATACCGCACCATTTAGTGTACGCTTGTCGGAATGTGACAAAACTTGTGCCATTAGATTCGTAGTATCACGTTGGTCCTGTGACCCAAGTTTCACGCAATTCTGAGACAGTTGACCAAGTCGCCTATTTGCGGGCCCCACGGTTGACTTTTAGGGCAATTTTGTGTTCGGCTCATCGAAATTTAAAATTGGATATACCATTGAGTTCGTACTGACATTTAGAATTTGTTTGACCTATAATTGGTCCTATTTAGAGACCTTTACCCCTGGCACGTATTTCGGTGCAAAGTGGGCCACTTGTGGACCCCGCTTTGACCCAAAATTATTGTTTTGCTCCCGTGTCCAAATTGGATGAAAAGGTAGTGTTTTCTAGCTATCTCGCTTATTCTGGGAATATCAGTGATGTTTATTTTAGCATCCGGAGACGTTTATTCGGAGGCCGTAGTTTCTGATCCTGTGTGCTTGACGCCTGGACGTTTACACTTTGCAGCTTTCTTGCCAGGCAAGTATACCTTGTCAAATTGCTTATGCATGCTTATTATATTTTTATATATTCATTGCATGTGTATTTTTTTCAGTCATAATTATATACTATATATATGTTGACACACACTTGACACGTAGTATCAAGGGAGGGGAGGACAATCAGTAGGCGTATGGGCTATAACTACTCTGGTAAACCGTAGTAACTAGCACGCACTATGGTAGTTATGTCACGCTGGTCGCTACCCTCGCGGTATGTCAATTTCTGGTGTCGCGCTGGTCGCTACCCTCGCGGTATGTCAATTTCTGATGTTCCTGACGTGTGTGTGAGTTGTGAGATTAGATGGAGTAGCCTTCCCATGCCCATACGTCGAAAGGTTGTCCTCATTATGCATTTCATATAGATTGTCTTGTACAGCGTACTTATATATTTTCTGTCTATTGTGCATATTTTACTGTATTCAATTGGCATGCTTCTATGTAGCTTGTTACGTCCCTCTGAGGACCTGGTCCCTTTCCAGGTGTAGACGATCTTGACTATTTGCAGGAGCACGGATCATGACTAACTACTCCATTCTCTTTCGATGAGGTATTCTCTTCGGGTCTCATTGTTCATTAGATGTACATTATGTGGTTTCTCTTATATTCTAGTGGGTAGTGGATTTATCTCTACCCGACTATCATTTTTGGATTATTCAGACTTATTATTCTTGTTTAGTTATTTCTTTACTATGACTTATTTTGTGGATGAGATTAGTATTTACTGTGACCTGTGATAATATATATACCACATGTGAGTTTATATTCATATTACAATGTACGTGTGTATTATGGTGTCACACCCCAATCCCAAAATATCGAGGGACCAGACACGTGGCAATGGCCAGCAGCACACACCGATGGACAAATCCAATTTAATGGATCCATCGGGGCATACTTAAGCTGTATTACAACTATCAGGGTCTACTATTCTCATCCACAGAATGAACACAGAAATATCAATAGAAAGTATTAAACAACATCCAGTCAAAAGTAAATAAAATCGGAGAACAACCCGATATTAAGTCTGTTACAAATGTTCTCTAAAACAGAAAATAAAGAGTTTATTTGCCAATAAAGAAACTGAGCATGAAGAAGTAGTTGTTCAGGAAAAGTCCTCAGCGATCACCTCGTCCTCAGGGTCTGGTACTGTTCCGAGAAGTGCTCCTGTTCCGTACACCTCAGGATAGATCTCGTCTGCTAATCCTGGGGACATAATCCATTCCAGGTCCTCAGGGGACATAGCAAGGTACAGATAATACAAGCCAAAATAAATGCAGTACAGAAATAAAGGAAACAATAGGGTAAATAAATAAACCAGCTAAGTGATATGCAAGTGAGAGTTTTAGTCATACTCGGGCTGAGACTACTACAGGATCAGTGTCGGAGAAACCCATAGCAGTATTTTCTCGAAGGGCCAGTACGGTACCAAAGCTCCGTGTCAGAGTCTTAGGCACAATCCATTAAAGTATTATATATATATATATATATATATATATATATATATATATATATATATATATATATATATATATATATATATATATATATTCAGCCTTTTGTATGGTAATCTCTCCCCACCCAATGTAATCTCACGTCACAGTTTTATAATGTCTTATGTTCATGTCACGCAAGATCAACTAATGCAATAAGTCATATATTAAGATCTAAGAAAATAATGTCCAAGTCATGAAATCTGTATCCTATACAGAACCACCTTGAATATTTCAGGAAGATTCTGTCTCATGATCTGTGTTAGGTATCCCGGGTATAATATACTTGATATGGCAAGTACGAGAATGTAAATGTCATGATATCCATATCTAGTTGACCTTACACAACCCCGCGTACGGTGTTGGCATCCGACTATTAATCGGACGCTAAGTAAGTCAAACGGCCCTAGGTTTAAGCATGTACAACAGTTATAATTAAGTCCAAGTAATATATAACAAAACTGCAAGTTGGCAAGGTACACTTGCCTGGGGTTCCGGCTCCAATTGTAGCTCTGGCAGCAACGGGATTTGCAGGCAGTACTTCAGTTGCTGAAATAGACATCACCATCAGATCCAGAAAATATTAATCAGCTAGAAACGCCTGTCCTTGAGTCCAATTTGAAGACAAGGGCAAAATAGATAATTTCGGGTCAAGACGGGGTCCACATGTGGGCTGCTTTGCACCAAAAACTTGTCAGGGTCAAAGGTCTCCAAATTCGTCCAACTTAGTGTCAACAAGTCAGGAAGGATGATACGAACCCAACGGAACTTCCAGAATTGGATTTCGATGAGCCGATCACAAAATCGCCCGTCAAGTAGAGCCTGTAGGGCCCACGATACGTGATTTTGTCAACGTTCTCAGAATCAAACCAAACTTGTGTCACAGGACCAGCGTATTGCTATGAGTCCGATGGCGCAAGTTTTGTCTCGATCCGACGTGTGTACACTAAGTTACAGCGAGAACCAGAAAGTACAGATACGGGGTGTTGTCGGCGGATACGCGTTGATTCTGGTGTGCACGCACATCCAAATCAACTTCTGTAAAATCTCGCACGTCCGTATCAATGACGCGCACGTATTGGTGAAGACCGCCCGCGACCAAGTCGTCCCGTTTGGCGAGGCGTACTCAGTTCCGGGGTGAAACAGGGCGTTGGTTTTCCTGTTTTTGGATCGCGGTTCGCGATCGCCACAGGACGCGATGCACCGAGCGGGTTGTACGGGCATCGAAAGGGTCACGCAGGGTTCGCGTCACAACTGACGGAACGAGAAACAGAGCTACGAGGAGAGAGATATGGGTACCTGAACAGGGTTCCAAAAACCGAGATTTTGCGTGTCCGAGTCATGTCCGTCTAGGTTAGGGTTAGGGTTTGGGCTTCTGTCGGTGCTGCGGCGACCGGAGGCGGGCCGGAGGAAGACTGGGGACGGAGGAGGCTATCGAGGGGGAGGCGACGGCGCGCTGGAAGGCGGCGTAGGCGGCCGGGCGGAGCGGAGCGGGCCGGAGGACGCTGCTGCGGGCTGCTGCTGGGTCGGGGGAGCCGCAGGAGGAGGCTGAGACGACTGGGGACTCGGGGAGACGGCGGGGCTGGGCACGGCGAGGTCATCGGCGGCGAGGCGATGAGGCGGGAGGCGGCGTGGTGGTGAAGGGATCGAGGTTGGCCGGAGGAGGAATGGGGCTTTATAGGGAGAGAGGGAGAGGGGAACGGCCGGAGGTTACGCGGAAGATGAAGGGGAGGGGCTGGCGAGCGTTCGGGGAAGACGAAACGGGAGGGTCGCCGGCGGCCACGGCGTGGGAGGCGGCCGGAGTTTGAGCGGGCGGGGGTCGGTTACAGAGAAGGGGAATGGTTAACGGGTTTCGGGTGGACGGGTCGGGTCGGGCGGATCCGGCCCGATCCATTAAAAATTGAATACGGGTCGGGTCGAGTTTCGGGTCGCGGGTTAGACCCGGATCCGACCCGCTAGGCTTAAGTTGGGTTGGGTTTGGTTCGGTTTAACAGTTTGGTTTGGTTTGGTTTATTTAAAATAAATCCGGTTTATTTCAGGGTTCATTTTGGTTTAATTATAACTTGGTTTTTAGGACTTTAAAAATGCTTCCGGGGTCCAATAAATTCCCAAAAAATTATCCTATGTCTAGTTTTTCATTTTACACTAGAAAATATTATTTTCATAATATTTAAATATTATTTAACATCATTTAAAAATCATTTAAATTCAAAATACCTTAGTTTTAATTAATAAAAATTTCAGAAAAATTCCAAAAAATTGTGAAAAAATCCAAATTAAAAATTCTTGAAAATCAGGGGGTTTACAATCTACCCCCCTTAAGAAGATTACGTCCTCGCAATCAAAGAATAACCGGTCAACAGAGATGACCCGGTTGTAAAATTTATTCGAAGCACATCACGATTAAGAAAAGTCAAGATTGAGGGTTTAAACACCTAGGGAAAATCATTTCCCTAAGCAATAGAAGTTATGCAATTTCCCAAATATAGGAAATCTAGAAAATTACAGTTTCTTGGTTATTCTTTAAAAACATAACAGGTTAATATTTATAAAACATACTAGGTTATCATTAGGTTATCAATTATTAGCAAGTTAAAACTACCAGGTTAAGTCTAGGATCACGAACCAGCAGGCACGAACTATAGCAATACTAGAAACAGAACTACAAAAACTTACGCGCATTAGCTACTCCAAGAGTCTGAGCGTCCTCCAAAGTCATAGCAAAAGCTTGTCCACGTCCTTGAGGTGGTGCCCTCTGCTGTTGCTGGGCTTGCTGGTAGGGTGCTGCTTGAAGTGCCAAGGGTGGCCTTGGTTGATGTCCTCCTGGTGCTGGTAGAGCTTGTTGGTTTGCCCTTGGTGCTCCTTCTCTACGCTCAGGGCAGTCTCTCACTGCATGCTGTCTGGATCCGCAACCTAAGCATAGTCCTAATTTACGTCTACACTCCTTCTCAACATGGCCTATCTTGCCTCAGTAGTAACAAGTAGGAAGAGTCAGGGATTTGGATGCAGCTCCCTGTGGTGCTTGATGTAGATGAGGTTTCTTGGCAGCTTCTCCATTTGGTGCTCTGGCTAGTGCTGTTGTGGAAGGCCTCTTCAGGTTGGATTCTCGTCTGATGACACGCTCCATACGTCGAGCTGCAGCAAGGACGTCCGTGTACGAAGTAGGTACGACGGATCCGATCATTCTTTGTAGCTTAAATTTTAGCCCATCAAAGAACTTCTCAGCCTTTTCTTCTTCTGTTGGGATCAAGGTAGGGGCGAAGCGACTTAGACGAATGAACTCAGCGTTGTACTCTTCCACCGTTATAGTATCCTGAATGAGGCGATTGAACTTGTCCCGCAGTTCTGATCGAGCGATAGCTGGAATGTACATCTCTTGAAAGAGTCTGGAGAACTCCTCCCAAGTGACTCGGTCTGGTCCGAGCCGTCTCTCTTCAGATAGCCACCAGTGATGTGCATTGCCCGTCAATTGTATTCTGACGGCAGTCATCCAACGTTTCCTTGGTAGCTCAGCTGCTTCTAATTGATGTTGAGTATTGGTGAGCCACTCATGAACTTCTGTGGGCTCCTCCTTGCCTGAGAAGGTACGGGGCTTCAGTTGGCGGAAATCAGTGATGGATCCCATCGGTTGCCGTCGAGATGGTAGGTTGGCCTGCTCTAGTGCATTTACTAGGCTGTTCCTCAAGTAATCAGCCTCGCGACGCTGAGCCTCGTGTTGGACTTGTTACTGGGCTTGCATCATTGCGTAGATCATTTAGAATATCTGTTGCCCGTCAATAGGCTGCCCTTGTGGGAATACATGCATTGGTGGAACGAACTGCGGAGGCGGCGGAATATCATCACGCCGAAATCTAGAAGCTTGCTGTTCTGCTTGGCTGCTTCGGTAAGTAAAGGGATCTCCACTCAATGGCGTCACTTTCTCTTTTACGTAGGTGGCTACAGCACCTATTGGTATTCTTGCTGGAGTTCCGTTGTTTGCTCGTGAATCCATTATTCTGCATCAAAATAAACTATAAGAGGCGCACAGGAATCAAGGCAAGATGCAAGTCAAAAATTAATTCGAATACGATATAGATATCAAGAATGATTCAAGCAAGTGGATGAGATCCTAAAACTTATCCTATTCTTATTGCAGGCCTGTTCGGTCCCTAAGTTAAAACCGAACAATTTAGTCGTTGACCTGCATGGGCCATCACAAAAACCATGTCACGCCCCAGTCCCAAAATATCGAGGGAACATACACGTGGCAATGGCCAGCAGCATGTACCGATGGACAAACCCAATTTAATGGATCCATCGGGGCATACTTAAGCTGTATTACAACTATCATGGTCTACTATTCTCATCCACAGAATGAACACAGAAATATCAATAGAAAGTATTAAACAACATCCAGTCAAAAGTAAATAAAATCTTGGAATAACCCGATATTAAGTCTGTTACAAATGTTCTCTAAAACAGGAAATAAAGAGTTTATTTGCCAATAAAGAAACTGAGCATGAAGAAGCAGTTGTTCAGGAAAAGTCCTCAGCGATCACCTCGTCCTCAGGGTCTGGTACTGTTCCGAGAAGTGCTCCTGTTCCGTACACCTCAGGATAGATCTCGTCTGCTAATCCTGGGGACATAATCCATTCCAGGTCCTCAGGGGACATAGCAAGGTACAGATAATACAAGCCAAAATAAATGAAGTATAGAAATAAAGGAAACAATAGGGTAAATAAATAAACCAGCTAGGTGATATGCAAGTGAGAGTTTTAGTCATACTCGGGCTGAGACTACTACAGGATCAGTGTCGGAGAAACCCATAGCAGTATTTTCTCGAAGGGCCAGTATGGTACCAAAGCTCTGTGTCAGAGTCTAAGGCACAATCCATTAAAGTATTATATATATATATATATATATATATATATATATATATATATATATATATATATATATTCAGCCTTTTGTATGGTAAATCTCTCCCCACCCAATGTAATCTTGCGTCACAGTTTCATAATGTCTCATGTTCATGTCACGCAAGATCAACTAATGCAATAAGTCATATATTAAGATCTAAGAAAATAATGTCCAAGTCATGAAATCTGTATCCTATACAGAACCACCTTGAATATTTTAGGAAGATTCTGTCTCATGATCTGTGTCAGGTGTCCTGGGTATAATGTACTTGATATGGCAAGTACGAGAATGTAAATATCACGATATCCATCTCTAGTTGACCTTACACAACCCCGCGTACGGTGTTGGCACCCGACTATTAATCGGACGCTAAGTAAGTCAAACGGTCCTAGGTTTAAGCATGTACAACAGTTATAATTAAGTCCAAGTAATATGTAACAAAACTGTAAGTTGGCAAGGTACACTTGCCTGGGGTTCCGGCTCCAATTGTAGCTCTGGCAGCAGCGGAATATGCAGACAGTACTCCGGTTGCTGAAATAGATATCACCATCAGATCCAGAAAATATTAATCAGCTAGAAACGCCTGTCCTTGAGTCCAATTTGGAGACAAGGGCAAAAATGACAATTTCGGGTCAAGGCGGGGTCCACATGTGGGTCACTTTGCACCGAAAAATGTGTCAGGGTCAAAGGTCTCCAAATTTGTCCAACTTAGTGTCAACAAGTCAGGAACGATGATACGAACCCAACGGATCTTCCAGAATTAGATTCCGATGAGCCGATCACAAAATCGCCCGTCAAGTGGAGCCTGTGGGGCCCACGATACGTGATTTTGTCAACGTTCTCAGAATCGAATCAAACTTGTGTCACAGGACCAGCGTATTGCTACGAATCCGATGGCGCAAGTTTCGTCTCGATCCGACGTGTGTACACTAAGTTACAGCGAGAACCAGAAAGTACGGATACGGGACGTTGTCGGCGGATACGCGTTGATTCCGGTGTGCACGCACATCCAAATCAACTTCTGTGAAATCCTGCACATCCGTATCAATGACGCGCACGTATCGGTGAAGACCGCACGCGACCAAGTCGTCCCGTTTGGCGGAGCGTACTCAGTTTCGGGGTAAAATATGGCATTGGTTTTCTTGTTTTTGGATCGCTGTTCGCGATCGCCACAGGACGCGATGCACCGAGCGGGTTACACGGGCATCGAGAGGGTCACGCAGGGTTCACGTCACAACTGACGGAACGAGAAACAGAGCTACGAGGAGAGAGATATGGGTACCTGAACAGGGTTCCAAAAACCGAGATTTTGCGTGTCCAGTCGTGTCCGAGTCGTGTCCGTCTAGGTTAGGGTTAGGGTTTGGGCTTCTGTCGGTGCTGCGGTGACCGGAGGCGGGCCAGAGGTAGGCTGGGGACGGAGGAGGCTGTCGAGGGGGAGGCGACGGCGCGCTGGGAGGCGGCGTAGGCGGCCAGGCGGAGCGGAGCGGAGCAGGCCGGAGGACGCTGCTGCGGGCTGCTGCAGGGTCGGGGGAGCCGCAGGAGGAGGCTGAGGCGGCTGGGGACTCGGGGAGACGGCGGGGCTGGGCACGACGAGGTCGTCGGCGGCGAGGCGGAGAGGCGGGAGGCGGCATGGTGGTGGAGGGATCGAGGTTGGCCGGAGGAGGAAGGGAGCTTTATAGGGAGAGAGGGAGAGGGGAACGGCCGGAGGTTACGCGGAAGAGGAATGGGAGGGGCTGGCGAGCGTTCGGGGAAGACGAAGCGGGAGGGTCGCCGGCGGCCACGGCGCGGGAGGCGGCCGAAGTTCGAGCGGGCGGGGGTCGGTTACAGAGAAGGGGAATGGTTAACTGGTTTCGGGTGGACGGGTCGGGTCGGGTCAGGCGGATCCGGCCCGATCCAATAAAAATTGAATACGGGTCGGGTCAGGTTTCAGGTCGCGGGTTAGACCCGGATCCGACCCGCTAGGCTTAAGTTGGGTTGGGTTTGGTTCGGTTTAACAGTTTGGTTTGGTTTATTTAAAATAAACCCGGTTTATTTCAGGGTTATTTTGGTTTAATTATAACTTGGTTTTTAGGGCTTTAAAAATGCTTCCGGGGTCCAATAAATTCCAGAAAAAGTACCCTATGTCTAATTTTTCATTTTACACTAGAAAATATTATTTTCATAATATTTTAATTTTATTTAACATCATTTAAAAATTATTTAAATTCAAAATACCTTAGTTTTAATTAATAAAAATTCCAGAAAAATTTCAAAAAAATATGAAAAAAATCCAAATTAAAAATTCTTAAAAATCAGGGGGTTTACATATGGTATCCATATATTGGAGTTGCCATATACATACGGCTGGCATGCTTACGTATTCCTACTCCTACGTATTTTGTGATTGGGGCGTGATACTACACGCACATCAACATAGTAGCAACGTTCGTGCCAATAATTCTAACACTCGCATAGATTTAGTTAACGTGCCAACAATCATGTACCATACTATTGTTTATAACGTTGTAAGGGCCTGTATATTGATTTATTACGCGTACGTATAGGCCTTTACGTGTGATTAAACAACGTATTTATACACGTGCGTAGGTTGGGTTCAATGTCGCAAAATGCTATACAATGCTAACAGTTTAATTGAGCATGCATGAAACCATTTAATTTCACTAATTAACATCTTAAATTACGAAAATAAATAATTTTAATATTTTAAAATTTATTTTAATTATTAATGAAAATTTATGCACACTTTTTTATATTCAAGCTTATGTGCATGTAATAACATGCATGCACTCAACCCTTCCTTTGTTCATCAACTAAGCTACTAAATATACGTATTAATACATATATAATTTTGATTATTATTATTATTATTATTATTATTATTATTATTATTATTATTATTATGAAATTAAATTAACTATAGTGAACAACACATTTTTTATAGTACAATAATATAACATGTACACTAGTTTACCAATATTATCCATACAACCTACATATTAATTATTTATACTTTAAAATACTAAAATACACATTTTGATACAGATAATATTCTGATTATTACACATATAATTCTAAAATTTATTTTATGATGGTGAAAAACCTTATTTTCAATATTATAACATCAATACAACATTCCTACAATTACACCATTACTAACCATGCAACTCCCATCCACTCTATACTTTTAACCCAAAAAATACACATTTTAATATGTATAAAATCTGAAATTTAGTTCTTATAATTCTGAATAATAATTATAATAATCTAAAAATAATTAACTATAGACAACAACTTAATATTTTTATTTACAACATCTATGTAACATATACATGCAATATAGGCATTAGTGCATGGGTTATACACATAGTGAAAATGATTCTTGGATCATAATAAGAAGTTTTTTCTACTCCTCAACAACCATAAACACAATGAATGAAGAGATAAAAAATTTACCAAAACTTGATGTATACGATGGTTGGTTGAGCTCCGATGAGGTTTTCGAACTCCGGGTGGTTGCACCACCTCTATGGTCACCCGAGGCTTGAAGGAGGGTATCCCATGGGTGATGGAGAGGGTGTGCACGGTCTAGAATGGAGGAGGGCTGCTGCTAGGCCTTGTGTGGGTGGTGGTCGGTCGTAGATGGTGGCGTTGAGGTGGTGGTGTTGAGGTGGAGGGGGCCGGCCAGATCTCAAGGAGGTGGAGGAAGAAAAAGGAGATATGGAGAACAAGAAGAGAAGGAGATGAGGATGAGGAGGTTACGTGAGGGAGGGTGATGAATTCGGCTACACATGTATGGGGGTGGGTTTTTCTAGGAGTTATTAGCTATTATTGGTCATGAATGCGAATAGGGAGGTAAAAAGTTGGATGTTACATGCTAAAAACCAAAGATTCAAAGTAATATATTATTGGAACCCAACCCCTTTCTCCCTTGGCTGTAGTTGGTCCCCCCTTTCCCTCTCCATGCATGTATGTACAAGGTTTATTTTAAGTTAAATTAGTCCAAGGTTCATGCTATTTTGGATAAAAGCTGAAGTTGAATTTAAATAATATAAAAAATATAATTTGGTGTGGGAAAAATGGTGTATGATATGTAGAAAGGTGGAGGATGGGTGTGTGGTATTGTGTATGAGTTAGAAAAGTTGGTTTGAGGGTTCAAGTTGGGGGTTCGGGCTCGGTCATGTGGAATTAATCAAAAAGGGTCATTTTTGACTAATTAAAATGCACGGTATTTCTATATTATTTTTGGAGCCTACGGGGACTCAAATAAATGTGAAACCAATATCATGTGCATAGTTAGTGGTGTTAGACTAGGGGTTATAAAAGTCAGTATCAAAATTTGGGTTCATGTTGCTCGTCTAAATTGACCGCAACGAAAAAGTGTACAAGTGTCATATTTTGAGTCAAAAAGCATCGCGGTTGTTGTGCGACCAAAACGAAGTGTAGGTTTATAAAATTATGAGTGACATACATGTCATTAGCCTAATTTGGCTCGGCTAAGCCTATTATACAAAGTTGGTTGGAAAGAAAAAGCTAGTGTTGTATTCCTGGCATTAAGACTGCACTAAAGGGTTTCTAAATTCTAGAAGTTATTTTAATAATTTATAACAAAATTACTAAAATATCCTTATCTAAATTTTAGGGGGTTTACAGTTTTCAGAATCATTCTGTCATAATCGAACCGAACTAGGTCCGAGTTCGGTGTCAGCAATGGCTGCTCGGGTTTTGGAGTTTTTATGTTATATTTTGGACCGTTGGATTCTAGTGGACGGCTAGATCTTATGGTTGAATATTTTTAGGTTTCTAACCCTAAAATATGTTTCTGAACGTGCGGGCCGTGCGTTAGGAATAACTGCTGTTAGAAACTTTGCATGCTAGTAGACTTGGCAGTTATTAGAGGTATTATCGTGTCATGGATGTGACATGCTTAGAACATGGGGTGGGAAGAACAACAAGTAAGACGTGTGGGCTCCGTTGCACTTTCCTTGTGTAACCCGTACGCTCCGCCGGAGATGCCCGGTCATGATGACCACTATATATTATATTATTATCAGGCGGGCCTCCGGTGTTCGAAAGACGCCGTGCCTTTGTAGGCCCCTGGATCTCCAAGAGAACTATGCCAATCCCATTTTAGCCAGATAGCCCACGCGTTGGGAAAGTTGTTCTTAAACTGCATTCACTTTAGCCGGTTAGGCGACCCATTGGATATTTATTTCAGTACTTTATTGGCATGTGTTTAAGTATCTTGTTATGTCCCTCTGAGGACCTGGTCCGCTGCCAGGTGTACCTGTTCTTGAGTATTTACAGGAGCCATATTTGGATGGTTATAGATGCTTCGTGGATGTCTTCTCTTTGAGCCGTGATCGATAGCTGGTATACTTATATTGGGCTTGATTGTGTTGTACTCATATTGTATTTACTTTTCCATTTGAGTTGGTAGTGGATTTGTTTCCATCCAACTATCACCCTTAGATACTTCTTATTGGGATCTAGTTCCATAGACATTGGTTATTTTATTCATATTTAATTTTCGTGGATGAGATCTAGATTATATCCTGTGACTCATGATATATGTTTATACCACTTGTGGATTTGATATTCATATTACAGCGTACGTGTGGATTTGGTTTCCATATATTGGAGTTGCTATATCCATGCGGCTGGCATGCTTACGTGTCCTAATCCTACGTATTTTTGGGACTGGGGCGTGACATATTTTTGTGGTGGCCCATGCAGGTCGAGAGCATATTGTCTCAGTTACGTTACTGTACCGAACAAGCCTGCACCTAGGATTAGAGTATAGAATCTCATCCACAATTGACTATGACTTATCTTTCTCCCAATTCAATCTATTTGAATAATTGCATCCTGCTTGATTCATATGCTTCCCTATTAGTTCTTTGCGTGTAGCCTTCTCCTAGAATATAGAAGTCCCTGTTGTTAGATAATAAGTAGAGTAACCTCCCTTTTTAGAATACAGCTAAAGTGTTGACACATCACTAAGTTGGAACATCTAATGAAACCCTAGCACCCTTACCTATAGATTGATGTACCATTACCCCTCGATATATTATAAATAACTTAAAAGTAGTATAGGCATTACTAGAGCTAGTTAGAGATGTGACCATAATGTTTGCCCCTAGCATTGAGGAACCAATAGAAAACCAAAACTTAATATATGGACTGAACCTAACCTTCATAGTTAGATAATATTGGAACTATAAACTTAGATCATTGTCTTATTATTAGTAGACAACACCTTAGGAAGCCTAGAGGAATATAATCAACACTTGTTCCTTGATCATGCCTCGAACATAGCAACTAGCATACCACTCCCTAGAGAACCATGATGCTATCTAGAGCCTCTATCTTAAATTTATATATTGTTCCCCTGCAACCCTAGCGCTTACTATTTGTGCGACGACTAATCATGTTTTCTCTTCTTCATTCTTTTAACTCGTGCTATCTGACACTCCTAATAATAGGCCAAGAAATTTTATCCTTTGTTAAAGACACATAGTTTGCTAGGATTATAGTTGTAGTCTTGAATTTGAATATTTTTGTGCTTGGTAGTTAAGGTTTGATAAGTTTGAGTTGTTCTTGCAGACTGCGACCCGATGATTATCCCTTAGTGTTAAATCACGTAACATGTACCCTACCTCAATATAGATTATATCATCCTTCCCCTTGAAGACCAGTAACTTTCCCATTCGCACTATTGACACTTATTCTTAAGCACTATGATTAAGACTTAAGGTGATCATTGCCTATATAATGCAACAGGAGATCCTAATGAGTACCAAGTTCTTTCCCGTATATACCCCAATAAGAGTTATACCTTATTATTTTACAGGATCCCCTTAAGACTATCGCAATATTGGTTAAAGTTCTAAGTTGGGTAGTATGCCTCACAACATAGTATCACATAGCCCTATTGACCCATTGATAAAATATAATAGGGTGACACAACTTTGGACTTGCGTAAGAAGATGGTATTTATTCAGACTGTAGAAATTAAAAGTCCATACCCCTATTTGGTCGACTAGCGACTTAGATAAGGAGTAGTATGACAACTGTAGAGATTGTAGAATCTTAATTTTGTTCTTGTTTGGTTTTGTGAACTTAAAGTATTTTGTAAATTCTCTCATCGTAATCTAGCGTGCTTATATTTTTGTACTACCTCGACTGATGCTGCTGTTACAGCCTAGTTTTGCAAGCTCATCCTTTTATCAAGCTTGTTCGTGACATATGTATTATTGGACGCGTACACTAATACATTTCAGAATCAGTGTACTACGGTCTGATCAACCATAGTGCGCTTGGTTCGCCCTTCGCATAACAACTTTACATGGATTGAGATATATAATGGTTAGTAGACTAATGTACTTGCCCTCTAGATATGTCTGAGCATATCGTATCCGTTACATAACTGTACCGATGCGAGCATGTGAATAGAAATTACCAAAATAGGATTTCAATCCACAACTGCCTTGACAATTCCCATTGAATTCTTTAAACGCCTTGATTCCTATGCTTCTAAATCTATTACCTCACCCTTGAACTCATCATTATTGTTTTCCGTCTTCCCTTATTTCAGAAAGACGAAACCTCTGCCTAGCATAATTTGTTACACAGATAGCATTAGATATACCCTATAGGCCAATTACCTTATTTGATGATTGTTTTATAACCAAGGGCATATCACATATAAATATTTTGCGTTAAAATTTTGAGGAATAAGTAACATGATTAATTAAAATGGAGGAATAAGTTTTCTTAAATGGAAGAGCCTTATGTGATTGATGGGTAAATTTTAAGTTGGGAAGCAGTTACAATTATCAGCTTGAGAGGAATTTCTTTAGATTGTGATCGAGCAAAATCTGATAGAAAGGTTCAAGTCATTTAAAATTTTAAAATTTTGGACGAATAAGTAAGATGATGAGGATCAATGAATTTCAAATTTTCAGCACGTGAATTGAATTTTGAGAATTGGGGACTGAATTATCGATCTAAAATCTCGGGGAAAATAAAATAGAACTATAAGTATGAACTTGGTCGAACTGAATTCCAAATGCGATGATTTGAGTTAAGAATTAAATTTTGAGTGCTGGATCACCTACTGGAAATATCGAGGATGTAAATTAAAAGTGAAAATCGGAAAAGTATGGAATTTATAAGTTGAAAATGAAAATAATATTTGCTTATAATTGCTTTCTAGAGGATATTATGATAGTTGAGATTTCGAGATAAATTTTGAATCAAGGCGTCATATAAATTTGAATTAGATTGGATGGGAATTAATTAATTGGAAAATCGAGAAGATAGTGTGATAGGTTGAAGTTGATCTAAACAATGATTAATCAAAATTTAAAGGTAATTACGATGGAGTTGAATAAATCTTAAATTTTTGGAAGAGATCACGATTGACTTGCCTGATGCACACATGTGAAGGATTTAAACCAAATTATGCCCTAGTTTAAATTTAGAGGACGAAATTACTTTTAAGTTGGGTAGATTGTAAACTCCCTCACCAAAATTTAGGTTTATTCGGCAAAAATAGAGAAACTAGGGCTAGATTAAATACAAATAGAAATAGGACTCAGTGTTTATTTAATTTTGTATTGGTTATGACGCTTAGCACACCTTACAGTTGCTTCATTCATAGGAGCACTACACTGACCATTGTCTGTCTACAAATTTCACAACACTGTCTTAGACTCGACCACCATCTATCCTGACCTTTGTATAATTTATAATCATGCTTCCGGGGGCGACACTTTAGTCGCATAATAAACGTCGCGAACGTTATTTTGTAATTCTAAATAAAACACATTATTGTACCCATGTGCGTCCCAGTCGAAATCGGGAACACAATCTAGACCGTTTTGTACCACCCGAATTTTATTAATATTCTACACTGTATCCTCTACGCCCAGACGCTTGTGTCCGACCTAATTTTATTCCCAGGAACTCCTAATTAATTCCAGAACGTCGTGCGCATTCAATAAATTTAATTAAATCTAATGTCTGACTTGGTGCAATTTTCTCGATTGTTGGAAACTTTTATGCAAAACGTATCGAGGTGCCCCCACCATCGGACAATACGTGAAGAAACCCAATTTTCCCTTCACGTGGAATTTTTCTCTAATTTTTCGGGATGTGCAACGCGCACATCATCCCCATTTAAATTCTAGCCTTGTATTTAATTAAATATGATTTTTGGCCCTCCAAACATTCCCATGAGAGCCCAAGGCCCATCCCAAGGAAAGTGTTGACCAAGGTCAACTATTCCTAGGTCAACCTAACCCCATGTGCATATAAATACATTATTTCCTATTTACTTTTCTTTTATTCCAAAAACCAAAAACTAAACTCAGCCGACCCCAACTTCTATTCACCTTTTCCTTCCCCTTCCCGCAGCCATAGCCCACCGGAACCCTACCTTGGACCGGAGAAGTCCGCACCCGACCTCTCGTCGGAGTTCACCATCCCGGCCGTTCCCGAGTGCCTGGAGCTCGACCCCGCCGGCCTGCACGACCGCTGCTCACCCGCTGAACCTCGTCGACCAGACTCTCCGCGACCACCGAGCCCGCTGCACCAAGCCGCACGACCTGCGGCCATCACCTCCGCCTGCGCCGACTTCTCTCACCATCATCAACACCACCAACATGACTTACACCATCCTCTTCTCTCCTCCTCTCTTCCTTGATCTCAGCCGAGCAACTCCACCGCTCGACTGAATCTCGCCGAGCCCCGTTCGCTCGAAGCGCATCGACCATCAGCCATCAACCTCGACTCCCTTTTCCTGCTCAACCTCCCTCCGACTGCAACCTGCTGCCATAGCCACCCTTCACCATCACCACTCCTCCTTGTCCGGACCTCCCTCCCCCTTCGCTGGCCGAAGTTCAGTAGCCACCACCAACAACTTCATCATCATATATATCGTCATCTTCCCTATGAAACTCGACCACACTACCACCATCAACGTAAATCTCATCACCCTCACCTACACCATCGTCCTCGTCGTCATCGTCGTTGTCATCCTCGTCGTCATCATCGGCCTTGTGCACGTGCACACCCGCGCAGGTTAGTTCCTGCCCCCTCGTGATTTCATGAACTTACGTATATGCTAATAGGTATAAGTATGTATTTGGTATGTATAGTAAAGGTATTCCATTAGCGTAAGTTAATAGGTATATAATCGGTATAAATAAAAATATACATATATATATAGGATATATATTCAATTATATACATTTGGTATATTTATGTACTTCATTGGTATATATATATACATATATATATATATATTGAATAGGTGTTTAATTGGTAAAGTGTAAGTAAATACTATGCTAAATAATAATTAGGACTATATGAATTCAGACTGTACGACCCTAGGACACCATGGACTATCCCGTATTTGCCCTTGACCCTGTTGACCCCTAAGAACAATGTTGGTGTCTGCCTTGTGTATACCAACGTAATGACGAGACTGTGTTAGTTGACTGACTTATTGTGTACAGTACTTAAAGACCCGACACCCGCGTGATTCAACGCGTAATTGACCGTGTTAGATGACTAGTATTACCCCTAGTGTACCCCCTGAGTCCAGTGTAAATATTGTTGTGTGTGTACTAGTGTAATGACTAATGATTCTATTGTATTATATTTATGTGCACATAGGATGTTGGATTTATTCTGTGCGACTTTTGGAGCAGGTTATTGGTACATCACAGCTTCCTTGCCAGGCAAGTATACCTTGCCATTGTACAGTTATTTATATTCCATATGTGGCATGCATCTTTATTTTCTGTCTTTTTATATATTTTAACTGTTATATAAAATGCGCGCGACGGTGTCGTCGCAGTATATTTTTATTTATGTATTTGCATTGACCTTGTTTATGAGACTACCCCATTATCATGTAGCATCATTAGGTTCATTGGCCGTGACACAGTTGTTACACGAGTTGTGAGTCTCATGTAGATCACGGACTTGCGTGCAGGTTGGCCTCCTGTACATGCGGGCCGTTCGTTAGGAATAACTACTGTTAGAAACTTTGCATGCTAGTAGACTTGGCAGTTATTAGAGGTATTATCGTGTCATGGATGTGACATGCTTAGAACATGGGGTGGGGAGAACAACAAGTAAGACGTGTGGGCTCCGTTGTACTTTCCTTGTGTAACCCGTACGCTCCGCCGGAGATGCGCGGTCATGATGACCACTATATATTATATTATTATCAGGCGGGCCTCCGGTGTTCGAAAGACGACGTGCCTTTTTAGGCCCCTGGATCTCCAAGAGAACTATGCCAATCCCATTTTAGCCAGATAGCCCACGCGTTGGAAAAGTTGTTCTTAAACTGCATTCACTTTAGCCGGTTAGGCGACCCATTGGATATTTATTTCAGTACTTTATTGGCATGTGTTTAAGTATCTTGTTATGTCCCTCTGAGGACCTGGTCCGCTGCCAGGTGTACATGTTCTTGAGTATTTGTAGGAGCGCAGATTTGGATGGTTATAGATGCTTCGTGGATGTCTTCTCTTCGAGCCGTGATCGATAGCTGGTATACTTATATTGGGCTTGATTGTGTTGTACTCATATTGTATTTACTTTTCCATTTGAGTTGGTAGTGGATTTGTTTCCATCCAACTATCACCCTTAGATACTTCTTATTGAGATCTAGTTCCATAGACATTGGTTATTTTATTCATATTTGATTTTCGTGGATGAGATCTAGATATACCCTGTGACTCGTGACATATGTTTATACCACTTGTGGATTTAATATTCATATTACAGCGTACGTGTGGATTTGGTTTCCATATATTGGAGTTGCCATATCCATGCGGCTGGCATGCTTACGTGTCCTAGTCCTACGTATTTTTGGGACTGGGGCGTGACAAGATTGCTACGGGTTGGTGAGTGATTTCAATTGTAATCTTCTGCTTTTCTTCTTGAGTGTGGTGAGGGGGTTGAACCTATTAGGGCAAAGGGTTTCAACATTATTTTTTGCAATATTATAATTTTATTTGAGTTATAAATGTTGGAATTTGTCCAGGTGACGTAGTCACCGCCATATACTTATCTTCATCTATGCTTGGTGTTCGTAGATTGGTTAGTCATCTCAGGTGGGTTGGCAAACGCTTTCATGCCGCGCTCAACATATTATTCTCTTTGGATGCGAGACAGGTTGGGGTGACAAATATCGCCTCTGAATCATATATTATATATGTCCAACTCATAGATGGCTGGTACATTTCCTCAAAATTCAAGCTTTTCTTACTAGCTTCTGATTCAGGTGCCTCTAATGTTGTCGCCAAGTATAGTACCATATACACATTTATGTCAAGTAGAAGTACAGTATTGACAAAAACAATTTAAATAAAATAGGGCTAATTAGAGTTTAGACCCTAGAATTTATACCAGCTTGGAGTTTAGATCCTAATATGTTTATTTAGATAATTTGATCTCTGAATTTAGTGCTTTTGGATCATAAATATATATTCTAACATTAAATTCAGGAACTAAACTCTCTAAATGGATATATCAGGAATAAACTCTAGAGTCTCAACTCTAATTAGCCCAATAAAATAATCATAGGATCTTTCTCCTGAATTTATAAGGACAAAGAAATGGAGAAATTACTTATAAGCTTTCAGCTCCCAAAACAAGGAGCACACTTCCTCTTTATTTCTTGACTTATATTTGGTTGATTCTGGCATTTCAATGGCCAATACACATTCACAATCCAACAACTTAGTTGTATGAGAAAAACAAAAGCGGCCAAGCCACAATTTTTTTTCTCATATTGACTATTTTTTTTTTAATCAAGAAACATATATATACAAAAAAAACTAGAATAAATCTTCCATGCTACTTTTCATTTAAGGATAACTAGCAAATTATAAATTCCACGTAATATAAATATTTTTCTGATATTGTTAAAAAATAATTTAATTATTTTAATATATTTAAATGAAGATTTATTAAACAATATAAATATTTCTGATATTTTTTCTTTAAATTAAATTTTTTTAATTTAATTTTTATATATATAATTTTTATCAAATATATCCATTTAATATTTATTTCTATGTTAATTAATATTACTTATCATATTAATGTCATACTTAGATTAAGATACTTGAGCTTAAATTTTAAATTTTCAAATTAAATATAGATTTAGACAAATTTTGAATCAAACAAAAACCTGAATGGCTAATTTATTTTTAACAAATGATGTGCTAATTTAGTTTTTAAATATAATTGAAAGTTAGTTTTTAAATATATATTAAGAAATTTACATATGCGCTAATTTAGGTTTTAAATATACTTGAAAGTTAGTGTTTTGGTTTTTTTTTTAATAAATGATGGAGGATTTACGATGAGGATGGAGATTTACAAACGAAGAGGAAGTTAGTTTGATAATTTATATTTTTCATAATTTTTTTATTTTTTAATTAATTAGATGATGATGAGGATTTACAAATGGCTTAGATGACTAAATTTTGAGCCGTCTAGAAGCCACGCTATATTATAGAAGAAAAGTCAGTTCAATTACGAAAAAGTGCAAAAAACTCCTCCTAAGATTTGCGTTTTTGCAACGCACTAGGGGTGATTTTCGATAAGTCTTTGTTTAAAGGAAGATAAAGAGCAAAATATAATAATAGAGTGACCTAGATTTAGTCAGATACAATCTGAGAGATTTTGTTGGTTCATTAATCGGGACTTGGCGGAAGAATTTCATGCAAGAGAATGAGATTCATACTTTATTGCAGAACATTCTGCATCAAGTAAGTTGAAAGAAGAACATTAGCAGAATTCTTAAACACCTTCGGATTTAAAAACTCCCCCTTAGATTATGTCATTAACGGACGTCAGATTTGGCATGAAATAACTAATATACCCTAATCATAATCCTATCCCTAGCCCTAATCCTAACCCTAACCCTCTCTCCCCCTCCTCTTTCTTCGACAGGCCCCCTCTCCTACTTCGACAGCGGCGACGGCGCGGTAGCAGCGACGATGCAGCAACGACGGGGGTCAGCAGCGGGGGCAGCGGAGTGCCCGAGAAAGAGAGAAGTGGCGCGAAGGAGGCACGGGATGTCATGCCCCAATCTCCCGCAGGTAATCAACCGTCCCCGCTGGTAGCAAATTACCGCGCTAGCGCTCCCGCGGGACAATCTTTTCCAATATGGGCGTGATGCCACACGAGCGTAAGCCGCACCCGTTCAAGGCCATGATCCGAACAGACGGTAAGAGGTCTAAGCCACTGAGTCACACAAATAGTCCGAGTGCAGCGGAATAAGAAACGCACAGGCGATTGGTAACAAGTTCACATAGTCGTTAATAGTGGAAGCATTGTATAACACAAGTATAGAAGTAAAACAAGATCTTTATTGATATTGAATGCGTGTTACAAATGGCATTAGGCCGAGATTACAAGTCGCTCAAGCCTCTCTCTCTCTCTGAAATAGTAAAAGCGTGTCAAGTGGCTACAATTATGGAATGATACATATGCGATGTTCCAATATTATGTCTTGTATATGTGCTTCAGTTCCGGATGCAACGCTTCAAGGCTTCAGAGTAAACTTCGTGCCTTAGTACGCATGAAGGAGGCATTCGCACGGAACGAGGTTTTTTCGCACCCTGTAAGCAAACTGGTGGGTTATAAGTACATGAATACACTGGCGGGGAGGCTTCTCGTTCGCTCGACAAATCCAAACATGCTATATAGGTTTCGTGCACCATTTATTAAGTTATCTTTCTAGTCTTTCCCTAGGATCGATTTCATGGCATATTGATGTAAACCCCCTAAAATTTTAAATTTTATTTAAAGTATTTTTATTAAATTATTGAATTTCTTTAAAGTATTTTCATAGTTAATTAAAAAATAAATTTTATTGATTAATTTAATTATATAAATATCCATTAGAATTATTCCACAAAATAATTTTTTATTATTATTTTTGGATTCTTGTTAAAAGGTGACAAATTTTCTAGAATTTATTTTGTGTGCAAATATTATTTTTGGATTTTTAACCTCATATATATATGTATATATATATATATATGTTAACAAATATAAAGTTATTAATAATAATAATATATAGTTAATAATAATAATAATAATAATAATAATAATAATAATAAAACAAAAAAAAGAAAAAGAAAAGAAAATAACAAAACCTAAACTAATTAATACTAAAAACCAAACAAAACCTAAACCCCAATACTAACCTATTCCTAAGCAAACCAACTTCCCCCCATCACAACGAACTCCCCCGTGGGCCAACTCCCATACCCGATCTCTCTCTCTCCCCTATATATATATATATATATATATATATATATATATATATATATATATATATATATATATATATATATATACATATCAAATACTTCAAACCTAAACCTAAACCCAAACTTTAAACCCTAACCCTAAACCGACCTTCGGCAGACCCCCCGACTCCACCGGCGCCGCCGTGCCGTGCCGCCGCAGCAGCCGTCGTCCGCCTCCGCCGGGCGCGCGCACGCGTGCAGCAGCACCCTTCCGTCATTCCATCTTCAAGGTAACATATCTCTCTCATCTCTCATCCTTTTTCTCAAGCGATTTATCCGTGTACGTTCACAACCTAACCCTCTAGGATTTTCATTCAAATGAGATGAGTTTTCGTGTCCCGGATTGGTCGAAAAATCGACCAAAAAATGGCCGAAAAATTGACCAAAAACAGTCCATAATTTTAACACCAAACCCCCATGTTCATGCCTAATTTGTCACCAACCTGTTTAATATTTTCAAAATATAATTAAAGAGTTTTCTTCTCTATATTACCGAGAATTTAACTGTTCTTTTACTTTTTATTAATTTGTTTTATTCGTTAAATTATTTGATCTCCAAAACGACCAAAAACTTGATAATTTAAATTAAAATTTTGTGATACAGAGTGCGCCCCACCAAACGGGACCGCCTCATCGCGTACCAATTGTACCAAAAGGTGCGTGTGGTATATCCTGATGTGCGGGCTTTCGCGAAAGTTGATTCGGACGTGTGTGCGCGTCGGAATTAACCCGTATCCGTAAAAAGTCCCCTTATCGCAACTTTTGTAAAATACCACCCCAAGTTTTACGCGATTCTGAGGCAGTTGACCAAGCTGCCTATTAGCGGGCCCTACGGGTTGACTTGAAGGGCAAATTTGTGACCGGCTCACCGAAATCCAAAATTGGATATACCGTTGAGTTCGTATCGACGTTTAGAATTTGTTTGACCTATAATTTACCCTATTTAGAGGCCTTTACCTTTGGCACACATTTTAGTGTAAAGTGGGCCACTTGTGGTCCCCTCTTTGACGTAAAATTACCGTTTTGCTCCTGTGTCCAAATTAGACGAAAGGGTAGTATTTTCTAGCTATCTCACATATTCTGGGAACGTTGGTGATATTTATTTCATCATCCGGAGATGTTCATTCTGATGCCATAGTTTCTGATCCCTTGTGCCTGACGTCTGGACGCTTATACTTTGCAGCTTTCTTGCCAGGCAAGATACCTTGCCAAATTGCTTATAATACTTTGCATGCTTATCATATTTTATATATTCATTATATATGTATTTTCTTTCAGTCATAATTATATACTATATATGTTGACACACACTTGACACATAGTATCATGGGAGGGAAGGACAATCAGTAGGCGTATAGGCTACCAATTCTGTAAACCATAGTAACTAGCATGCACTACGGTAGTTGTGTCGCGATGGTCGCTACCCTCGCGGTATATCGATTGATGGTGTCACGATGGTCGCTACCCTCACGGTATGACGGCTGATGATGTTCATGGACGTGTGTGTGAGTTGTGAGATAGATAGAGTATCCTACACCTACCTATACGTTGAAAAGGTTGTCATCATTATGCATTTCATATAGATTATCTAGTACAACGTACTTATATATTTTCTATCTATTATGCATGTTTTACTATATTCAGTTGGCATGATTCTATGTATCTTGTTACGTCCCTCTGAGGACCTGGTCCCTTTCCAGGTGTAGACGATCTTGACTATTCGCAGAAGCACGGATCAGGACTTGCTACTTATCTCTCTTTCGAGGAGGTCTTCTCTTCAAGCCTCATTGATCATTAAATGTACTTATGTAGTTTCTTTTATATTCTAGTTGGTAGTGGATTTGTCTCCACCCAACTACTTGTTCTTATCAAGCATTTTTATACTTGATTCAGTTATATAGTTGATTGGTTATTTGATTATGTAGATGAGATCTAGTTATGCCCTGTGGCTTATGATAATATATACCACATGTGAGTTAACATTCATATTATAGCGTACGTGTGTATTATGGTATCCATATATTAGAGTTGTCATATATATACGGCTGGCATGCTTACGTATTCTTAGTTCTACGTATTTTGGGACTGGGGCGTGACAAGTGAAGAACCTATCTCGTGTGGCAGTGCGCCGTGTGATATAAGAGTAACCCGACAAGACTTACCAACTTACCATTCGTCCTTCCCTTTCCAAGGCAAACCAAGTTAATCCAAACACAAACATTTATAATGAAATACATGGGCGGTAGCATAAGCAAACAAAAATATCGTGAGCGAGGTTCTATTATGGGTGCACGAGTTATACGGATTTTCAGGTATATTGCAGAAGATGTTTAAGTATTCAATAGATTGCTCATGTTGTTCAATTTGTATAGATATCTTATACTCATATCGTTCAGGTATTTCAGATTATTGGATGCGATGTAATGACTCACACGCAGATTGCCGCTAAGCGAGGATGACTTATCTATATGAACATGAGGTTATTGGCTTAGCCATAAAGGACCGATTTATAATTTCGTGACAGAATAGGGTACAACATTTTATACAAGATGAGCAATTCAAGGCGAACATGTGATATAAAAGAGCCATTGCACGCCATCCCGTCGAATCGAGCGACTATCATTTGGGTAGATGGCTAGTCCAAGGTAGTATGCTCTACCAAGGCCCGAATCCTGCGTATTGCCCTGCCCCAAAGACGGCTCTGCATACCATAACCGAATTTGGCACGCAATAAACCATTCATCCTCCTAGGCCGGTTCGATCCCAGTGCCCCGATGATCGTCCGAGGAAGTAGATACCTCGTGCACGAGTTATCCGTAACTATGCAAGTCTTGGGTCATTCCAGATTCACAATATGACATGATAATTCCTGATTCTTTTTCTGAACGAGCATTGCTCCATGAGCTGTATTTCTTGCTTTATATGACATGATTCTCATTCAGAGTTCAACTCGACTTGATGCATTCCCCTGGTTCGGGGGCTTCCTTGGCAACCTAACGGTCCCGGATACTTGCAGGTTCATATTGCACAAAAGGACTATTTGATAGTCTTCTAGCTAACTAGATGCATGCACGATACATATAGTGTTATTTGATTATGGCATAAATTATGTGACAAGCATTGCAGAGAGGCAACGAGTACAAACTATACGTAAGCATGCATGCATGCATTTATATTGAACATAAGCATTTACGTTTGGCACGGGTCTAAGGGTAAAGCGAGGAGTAAAACCGTAAAGGGACATACCGAGAGACATAATCTTGGGACATGCAGTGTAAACAAGTGAACAGTGCACTACGAAGAGTACATGACAATCTACTCGAGGCATAGCGTGGTCTAGTTGCACAAGGCAAAGGTAACATGCGAGGGTCCATTTATAAGCAAAGTTTTATTTCCATGTTCTAACACAAGTAATACAAGTTAGGATTATTCTCTTAGCTAGGTACGTTTTATTCTTTATTATCATGCAGGGGATGATTCATCTAGCGACTAGCATGTATCATCCATATTTTAAGTGTGCTGAGCAAAGACAAGTTCATCGTAGCCACCCACCTTAGCGATGATTCATCTCGGTCGAGCGATACTCCGAGCGAGCCTTTAAAAGTCTAAGTCCGAACTCCTGAAGGGCCAAGTTTGAAAATTATTTCCTCAAACGAGTCTTCTCGTTGAGAAAAGTTGGAAGGGTCATTGCACTTGTGCCATTTGAATCGGCAGTCCGCTTGAACGGAATGGGTCATCACATTATACACCACTCAAAAAAAGTCTCGTCCTCGAGACTTCCTGAGCGCAAGCCGTTCTATCGCACTATCAAATCTATCCCAAGCGTAGCAATCGGTACCACTAGATCCGTTTGAACATAATTTCCTACTTGTTCTTTATACCGTGTTGCGTGTATGCTTGGTCGATCTTATTGAATGACTCTATCATTCAATCCAAGTTCTGACTCGGTCTCTATTGTACCTTAGCGCGATACATATTGCTTAATACGAGGTACATTATAATCTATCTTAAATAATGATCTAAGGATGAGGCAAACTTATATAAGTTGTTATACTTGTCCATGAGGATCTAACATTTTTACTTACACTTGTATTCGAGATCAGCATATCGCGAGTCTGGATCGTGCACATATTCAAAGCGTCATTCAAACATATGCATGTCAACCAACTTAGCGATAGTGAAGTCTTTGCACTTGAGTTCAACATATCACTAGGTTTTGGATCGTGCACACGTTCAAGGCATCACTCAAACATATGTATTCAACCAAACTTAGTGATAGTGAATTCGGATAAGCTACTTGCGAAAATCTCAACGGTTATTGTCTTATAAATCACGATGATATTACCAACATGGTCAATAAAAATTTTAAGTCATTTTTCCATTCCAACTCAAACCAAGTATTTGCACTACCGTTAAGCACGATCTATCCGATCAACCGACTAGCGTTCATCCGTTCAGGTCAAACATAGCGCACACTTACCGTACCAAGTCTAACTCTAAGTCTTGCTGTCCCAGTTCTATGTCTTGTTCAGGCAAAGTTTTAAATTCGGTTATACAAGTTCTTTCAGTCAGCACATGGTCATCTGGCTAACTATTAGGTCAGCTCACAAGGTCATAGGTACAAGTTCAAGCACACGATTCATCGTACAAATTCGTCGTACGATGCTCATCCCAATTCCTAAGATCAAACTATTTTTTATTTGCACGGGGTATTCTATCCAAGCTCGTTTCACTCAAATTTTTAAATATCGAGCACTGATCATCCTACACACAATAACATGTTCGTTGCATAGGATTCGAGTCCGTTCAGTAAAATCTATGATATATCTAAGATGGATGATAATCCTAGCAATTTGCATAGTCTACCTCCTTAAAATATGTTCGATATAATCTATATATCCATTCTAAATCTAGACCACCAAGCTATGTTTCAATTCTAAACCTTTGATTATTACTTTAAGTCGTCCAACAAGATTCATGTATATCCGTTCACAAAACCATCAAGTGTGATTTACTCCAGGTTCTAGACTAACTTATCCATGAAATACTTCCAATCACTTGCATTCCCAAATTCGTCTTATCGTTTCGAACCAAAAGTCAAGACGATCCATCAGTTGTCACGCTCCGGTTTTCCATAAGTTGATCATCCTCGTTGGACGTGAGATCACCACGCCAACGCTCTCGCTGGATAATTGTCCTAATCCGGACGTGACGCATGTACGAGAATAGAGTTACGCTCGTACAAGACAAGAACATCTAACGTTATGGTTATCTTCCAAATGATCGAGACACCTTATCCTTTTACTTTAATCTATCCAAGTTATTTTTGTATTTATTTGATCCATCAAGTCATGTCCGTTCATGCAGAGATTATAATTCGTCTAGCAAAATTATCCAACTTCAATGTTACCGTTTGATAAATCCAAAGTCTACTTCTGGCATTCCTCAACAACTAAGTTTCAAATATTCAAGCCAAAGTCTATCCACTCATGATACGTTACATTCATCGAGTTTGTTTGGAATAATCATCGAACATATTTTCGTGAGTTCGATCATCCCGCCGTACGTAAAATCACTATGCCGGCGCTCCCGCAGGATAATCATTCTCATTGGGACTGATTTTGAGGTTATGTTTTCGACTAGATTTAAGATCGTTCTTCCAAACTCCAGGTCAAATCCGTTGTCGCTTACCTCTTTCATCGAACCACAATATTCATTCTCGGGCAAACTTTTATTCGAGCGATATCCAATTCAAGTTTTAATCCGTTTGATTCAATCCAAAATCGCACGCACGATCCTCCAAGTTTTCACCAAGTTTCCTTAACCAGATATCAATTTCCATTTCCTTGAATCCCTATGCCTTATCATTTGTTCAAGATATTCCCAAAATTTTCAATCCAACTATCGCATGAGACCTATTAATTCATTTGGACATTTTCAAAATGATCCATACACCACTTAGGAATCGAGTTACCCAATTAAATCTCCAATCGTGTTCGCATCAATCGCTAGCATATTCACCAAGTCGTTCTTTAGAATTTCTGTATGATACCTAACCATAGCCTGATAAATCTTAGTCTCGTATATATCCTGTTGATAGTCATCCAAGTAAACCATAATTGATTTGTATCTTCCGATACGAAATACCGTCCGAGCTATTTCCCAAAATCCAAACATGATCTCTATATTCGCCTAAACGATAAATTTGATAAATTTTTTATCGGTTGGCATTCTAAGTCTGACTTATCCTTTATCTGAACGATATCCCAATCTCGCTGCAACTAGCTTGCATCAAAGGGTCTTGGCGCGTGATACTCAACACAACTTAGCCAAAAGGTTGTGTACATAGCTAACCGTTCTAACCAAATTCTATTCCACACACTAACCAGCTGGGTAATCATGTATTGGTATTCGGGTTTGCATATAACTTACAAATTCTAGTATGAGTATATTCCCATAAAGCCTAACACATGTCAGCACAAAGTCTATCGCATCACAATTTTGTACAAGCAATTATGTCATTCACATGCACTTTTGAAAGTATTTAGACTCATTGTTTGGAACATTCCATCGGGTCAACGAGAGAGAGTGTATGCACATAACCCACTAACGAGCTTTTAAAACTGAAAAAATCAAAATAAAGTCCAAAGGATTAAAGCCATGCTCTGATACCAATATATTGCGTCCCGATCTCTCGCAGGTAATCAGCCGTCCATGCTGGTAGCGAATTATCGCACAGCGCTCCCGCGGGACGATCTTTCCCTATTTGGACGTGATGTCGCACGAGCGTAAGCCGTGCCCGTGCAAGGCCATGATCCGAACATGCGGTAAGAGGTCTAAGCCACAAAGTTGCAAAAATAGTCCGAGTGCAGCGGAACAAGAAACGTAAAGGCGATTGGTAACAAGTTCACAGAGTTGTCAATAGCGGAAGTATTGTATAACACAAGTATAGAAGTAAAATAAGCTTTTATTGATATTGAATAAGTGTTAAAAATGCTAGGCCAAGATTACAAGTCGCTAAAGTCTCTCTCTCTGAAACAGAAAAAGCGTGCCAAGTGGCTACAATTATGGAATGATACATAGGCGATGTTCCAACATTATGTCTTATATATGTGCTTCAGTTTTGGATGCAACGCTCCAATTCTTTAGAGTGAACTCCGCGTCTTATCATGCACGAAGGAGGCATCCGCACCGAACGAGATTTTTCTGCACCCTACAAGCAAACTGGTAGGTTATCAGTACATAAATGCACTAGTGGGGAGGATTCTCGCCCGCTCGACAAATCCAAACACGTTATATAGGTTCTGTGCACCATCTATTAAGTTATCTTTTTAGTCTTTTCTTATGATCGGTTTTATGGCATAGTGAAGAACCTATCTCGTGTGGCAGTATGCCGTACGATATAAGAGTAACCCGATGAGACTTACCAACTTACCATTCGTCCTTCCCTATCCAAGGCAAACCAAGTTAACCCAAACACAAGCATTTACAATAAAATCCAGGGGCGGTAGCATAAGTAAACAAAAATATCGTGAGCGAGGTTCTGTTCCGGGTTCACGAGTTATATGGATTTTCAGGTGTGTTGCAGAAGATGTTCAAGGGTTCAATGGATTGCTTATATTGTTAAATTTGTATAGATATCTTATACTCATATCATTCAGGTGTTTCAAATTATTGGATATGATGCAATGTCTCGTACGCAGATTGCCGCTAGCAAGGATGACTTATCTATATGAACATGAGGTCACTGGCTTAGCCATAAAGGACTGATTTATAGTCTTGTGACGGAATATGGTGCAACACTTTATATAAGATGAGAAATTTAAGGCGAATATGTGATATAGAAGAGCCATTGCACGCCATCCCGCCGAATCAAGAGACTATCATTTGGGTAGACGGCTAGTCCAAGGTAGTATGCTCTACCAAGGCCCGAATCCTGCACATTGCCCTACCCCAAAGACGGCTCCGCATGCCATAACCAAATTTGGCACGCAATACACCATTCATCCTCCTAGGCCAGTACGATTCCAGTGCCCCGATGATCGTCCAAGGAAGTAGGTACCTCGTGCACGAGTTGTTTGTGACCATGCAAGTCTTGGGTCATTCCAGATTCACAACATGACAAAATAATTCCTGATTCTTTTCCTGAACGAACGTTGCTCCACGACCTGTGTTTCTTACTTTATATAACATGATTCTCGTTCAGTGTTCAACTCAACTTGATGTATTCTCCTGTTTCAGGGGCTGCCTTGGCAACCTAACGATCCCGGATACTTGCAGGTTCATATTGTACAAAAGGACTATTTGATAGTCTTCTGGCTAACTAGATGCATGTACGATATAAATAGTGTTATTTGATTGTGGCATAAATTATGTGACAAGGATTGCAACGAGGCAACGAGTACAAACTATACGTAAGCAGGCATGCATACATTTATATTGAACATAAGCATTTACGTTTGACACAGGTCTAAGGGTAAAGCGAGGAGTAAAACCGTAAAGGGATATACCGAGCGACATAATATTGGGATGTGCAGTGTAAACAGGTGAACAGTGCACTACGAAGAGTACATGATGATCTACTCGAGGCATAGCGGGGTCTAGTTGCACAAGGCAAAGGTAACATGCGAGGGTCCATTTATAAGCAAAGTTTTATTTCCATGTTCTAACACAAGCAATACAAGTTAAGATTATTCCCTTAACTAGGTGCGTTGTATTCTTTATTAGCATGCAGGGGTGATTCACCTAGAGACTAGCATGTATCGTATATATTTTAAGTATGCTGGCTAAGCAAAGACAAGTTCATCGTAGAAACCCACCTTAGCGATGACTCGTCTCGGTCGAGCAATACTCCGAGCGAGCCTTTGAAAGTCTAAGTCCGAACTCCTAAAGGGCCAAGTCTAGAAATCATTTGCCTCAAACGAGTCTTCTCGCCGAGCAAAGCGGGTCGGGTTACTGCACTTGTGTCGTTTGAATCGGTAGTCCGCTTGAACGTAATGGGTCATCACATGGGGGGGCGGCGTGGGGGGGGGGGAGGAAGGGGGAGCTTGAGGGAGGTGCAGGGGTGGCGGAGGAAAGAAGGGGAGGAGGGTGGCAGGGGGTGGAGGAGGGGGTAGCTCGGCGGCGGGGAGGAGGGGGCAGGGGAAGAAGGTGGGGAGAGCTCGGGGAAGGCACGTAGGTGGCACGGAGGATGGAGGTCGGGTTGAAGGTGCGGGGGAAGGAGGGGGAAGCTCAGGGGAGGCGCAAAGAAGAAGGGGGAGGCGTAGGGGTGGAGAAGGGGGGAGCTCGGAGTCGAGGAGAAGGAGGGCAGGGGGAAGGAAGGGGGGGAGCTCGGGGGAGGCCGTAGAAGGAGAGGGAGGCACGGGGGTGGAGGTAGGAGCTCGGCGGTGGCGAGGAGAGGAGGAGGGGGTGAGGGCGCGGGTAGGAGGGGTGAGGGCTCAGGTAGGGAGAGGAGGTAGAAGGGAGGGGTAGTTTAGATTTTTTTTTTTTAAATAGCAACTAACCGTCAACTCCTACGGCCAGTTGACAAAAAGGATCATTTTGATCCAATTATTAATTACGGAAGAATTTATTTGCTACATTTTTCTATCGAGTCTTATTTTACTAACGAGATAAATCTAAAAAAAAGTTGTACTTTATCTATTCAATTATAACAAGCTAAAAATGCATCTACAATTACAGACTATCGAGCTTATTCACGGCATATCTAGTGAGTACCATGTACAGATTTATGAGATTTATGGGAGTACGTGCAGTTTAACCTCTTCTCTATTACGATGCAGTTACATTCTATTTCTTTCTCTTTCTTTAATCTTCTCTTTATTTCTTTAACCATTCATCTTCTACTTTGTGTTCTACAACATTATTTGAAGGAAATAAAAATAAATGAAGGAAAGAATAACATACAATATATATATATATATATATATATATATATATATATATATATATATATATATAGGGAGAGAGAGAGAGGGAGAGAGAGAGAGAGAATAAGGGAGGTGGGATGGCACCTCACTCTCAAATGAGGGTAGCGATGACGTTGCACCATCCCAACCCTCCATCTCAAAAAATTAGCTCCTCCCATTTCCACCTTCCCCATAACCAGTCCCCCCCTCCAGCACCCACCGTCGGCGCCCTCCACCCTAGTGCGCCGGCGATGCCCCCCATGCCACACCGTGCCCCCTCATCCCTCCTGTAGCTCGCACGCCGCCCCGCGTGGGCCAGTGACGCACCCTGCTTCGCGCGCAGCCCTGCGCCTCCACCCTCCTGCAGCTCGTGCGCCGCCCCGGGTGTAAGACCATGTCACGCCCCAGAACCAGAATACTGGAGAGCGAAAAATGACAACGGCCAACTACGTATACTTAGAGAACACGGGTACTCTGCATATACGGTAAAGCTGTGAAATATGGAGGTTAATACTATAATCTATCAGTCAAGCCTAGGTCAAACGGTCCTAAGTGTCTCAATCACAAGCAGATAAACAATAAGCAAAAAATAAGATCATATGGAGCAAAATAGTAAAGCGTCATAAACCAAATATACAATGTCACGCCCCAGTCCCAAAATATCGAGGGACTAGACACGTGGCAATGACCAGCAGCACACACACCGATGAACAAACCCAATTTAATGGATCCATCGGGGCATGCTTAAGCTGTAATATAATAATAAGTAGGTCCAATGATAAATGTCAAGTATCTAGATCTCATCCAACATAACAGTATAAGAACTAAATAGCAAACTGGAATAACTGCTGGAAGTCAAGTTACTGTCGAATATCCAGCAAGAAATAACACTGAGTCGGGTGGAGACAAATCCACTACCGATAAATGAAAAATAGAGACAAGGAAATATAACTAAAACATGCTAGAAAATAACTAAGTATAAGCAGGGCCATCAACTGCAATCGTACCCTCGTCTGGTGTCGGTCCGTAAAGTTGCGGGTGCTCCTCGTCTGCTAAATCTGGAGAACAAAACCAGGTCCTCAAAGGGACGTAACAAGATACAAAAGAATACGAGCCAAAAGTGCAGTAAATGAACATACAAGATAGACAGGAAAGTAAACACAAGAAAGCAAACAAGACACGAGAAATCACTGCATCTAAGAGGTGGCGTACCGATGGTGCTATCAAACATGACTACTAACCATCAGGATAACCGCAACTCAATGGGAGATCACGGTCCTATAGAAAGTAGTCCAATGGGGACTCCCAATCTATAGTATGGCTCTTTCGCAGCCCAATGGGAGCTCACGAATGAGGGAGTTAAATGAACAAGTCTCTATCGCAGCACAATGGGTACTCACAATCGAGAATGCTCAAGTGTAGTCAATGCCTAATAACAATCATCTAGGAACTAAAGAAATCAGTCGAGTCAACTCAAGGAACGTAGAGTAAGCATATATCATCATAATATGACTATGAAACAAATAGTGATCCATGGGAAAGAGCAAATAATGTAAATGTACGTAAAACGAGAAAATAAGACTAGAGCAGCAGGAATAAATCAATATGAACAACGCATCAAGAAACTATATATGACAAGAAATAACAGCTGAAAAGGGAAGCATGCAAATAGTGTGCAAGAGTCTTGCACGACAATGTATAAATATGTTAAGGAAATAAGTAGCAAAACTGCAGGGTTTGGCAAGGTATACTTGCCTGGGGTCCTGGCTCCAACTGTAGCTCTGGTCTCAGTGTGATCTGCAGGTACTACTTCGGTTGCTGAAATAAACATTACCGCTAGATTCAGAAAATATCAAATAGCTAAAAACGTCTGTCCTTGAGTCCAATTTGGACACAAGGACAAAAATGACATTTTCGGGTCAAAGCGGGGTCCACATATGGGCCACTTTGCACCGAAAAGCGTGTCAGGGTCAAAGGTCTCCAAATTCGTCAACTTAGTGTCAATAAGTCAGGAACGATGATACGAACCCAACGGAACTTCCAGAATTAGATTTCGATGAGCCGGTCACACAATCGCCCGTCAAGTGGAGCCTGTGGGGCCCACGACACGCGATTTTGTCAACGTTCTCAGAATCGAACCAAACTTGGGTCACAGGACCAGCGTATCGCTACGAGTTCGATGGCGTAAGTTTAATTTCGATCCGACGTGTGTACACAAAGTTATGACACATTCCAGAACTGACGGATACGGGACGGTGTCCGCGGATACGCGTTGATTCCGGTGTGCACGCACATCCAAATCAACTTCTGTGAAATCCCACATGTCCGTATCAACGGCGCGTACGTATCGGTGAAGACCGCGTGCGACCAAGTCGTCCCGTTTGGCGGGGCGTACCCAGTTCCGGGGTGAATCAGGGCGTTGTTTTTCCTATTTTTGGATCGCGGTTCGCGATCGCCACAGGACGCGATGCCCCGAGCGGGTTACACGGGCACCGAGAGGGTCATACAGGGTTCGCGACGCAACAGACGGAATCAAAAATGGGTAACCGAGCAGAGAGATACGGGTACCTGAACAGGGCTCAAAAAACTGAAATGTTCTGTGTCCGATACGACGCGAAGGGGGTCCGTGTCCGAGTCGAACCCCACCTAGGGTTAGAGTTTGGCTCCTGCGGCGGCCGGAGCTTAGTGGAGGAGGTCGGCCGGAGGGAGCCGGGGGCAGCGCTGTATGGCGGAGAGTCCGGACGGCGGCGCGCGGAGTGCTGGGGCAGCGCAGGCGGCCGGCGCTGAGCGGCGGAGGCGGGCCGGAGTGGTGGAAGCGGGTTTCGGGCGGGTCGGGTTCGGTCGGGCGGACCCGACCCGACCCGCTAGGCGGGTTGGACCGGCCCGGTTCATCTGGATCGGGTTCAGCCGGTTCAGGCCGGTTTGAACCCGGTTCAGCCCGGTTCGTTTAGGTATTTTAATTTAATTTATTTAAAAATAGTTTTTGGGCCTTTAAAAATATTTTCGGGGTCCAATAAATTCCAGAAAAATTACCCTAAGTTCAATTTTTTATTTTACACCATAAAATATTATTTTTATAATATTTTAATATATTTTAAAAATATTTAATTTTATTTAATGCCAAAAATACCTTGTTTTTAATTAGCAAAATTTCCGAAAATCCCAGAAAATTCCAAAAAATTCAGTTTTAAAAATCTTAAAAAATTAGGAGGTTTACATACATAGATGATCATGAAGCTAGTAATACAAAATAAAGAACTAGCAAGGTATAAGTCGTACATGATCAACTCTAGTCATGGTCTAGAATACGCTTATCATGTCATTGTTTGTAGGCAGAATAAAAAGTTCAAAACACGAGCTAAAACGTGCTCGGCAGCTAAATGCCATAAAAGAATATACAATACAAGATCTAGTGGGGGTAGAAGAAAACCCACTCATGTTGTCTGGTGCTCCGGGTAGTCACCATCCGCGGGAAGAAAAGTAAGATCATCGGGCTCTGCTACCAAATTGGGCCAAGCAAAACCAGTGGGGTCAGACCCCTAAATAATAAGTACCACAAAGGATGGCCAAGTGCTATGAAGTAAAAACCAGCAAAATAACATAGAGGCTATAATACGCTAAGCAACATGAATAAATAATGTGGATCGAGACTCGTGCTCTACCACTGCACTTAACTCGAGAAAAAAAAGACAATAAGCTGAATAACATATAACCACTAGGAATGTAATAAGCACTATATGAACAAGGACTAACTAGATACATGAACATGCCAAATAGCTGAGACATGCCATGGAGAAGAAAGAAAATATGAGTAAGGATAAATCGGCAAGCAACGAAAAGATTCGGGACTTCCTAGAAATAGGAATCATAACCCTTAAACCAAACAAGGACCAGGATTTTGATTCTTTTTCCCGAGTCGGACCTAGTCTCAATTTACTTACCGATACGCATAACTATAACATAAAGTAAAGGTTCTGGCATCATAATTGAACATCACAACTACACATACACAAGATAGATCAATCACAACTACACAAGTAAACGCAGAGCTAAGGTACACAACTCAAGCTATATATAAAGTGCCATGAACATGAAACACAAGAATGCTGCTACTAGCCACTGCTGTCACCACCCCATTTCCAGAGCCGGGTATTTTTTATTTATTTTAATTTAGTTAATTGTGTATTATTTATATTTAATTGTATTTATATTTAATTAATGATTATATTATTTTTATATTGATTGTTTTAGGATTTTGGCTAGCCTGTGTAACACCCTGTTCCGCTCAAGCGGACTGCCGTCTCAATCGGCAACCGTGCAGCTGTCCCGACCTGCCTTGCCTCGATCAAGAGGCAAAGATATCCAGACTTGTCCCTACAGGATCCGGCTTGGACTTTCAGAGGCTCGCTCAGACGTATCGCTCTACTGAGGCGAATCATCGCTAAGGTGGGTGACTACGGTAAACTTGTCTTTGCTTAGCCAACATACATAAAATTTGGAATATTCATGCTAGTCGCTAGGTGATTCACCCCCTGCATGCTAATAAATCCAACGCACCTAGCTAAGGGAATAATTCCAACTTGTATTGCTTGCTAGAACATGGAAAATGAAATACTGCTTATATTCAGACCCTCACATGCTAAGTCTGTCACTACCACATTTTCTAGGAAAGGGTATTTTGGTAATTTCCTATTTAAATAAATATTGTGCATGGTAAATAATTATTTGTTGTATTATTTAATTGTTGTTAGTTATTATTTAATTATTTTAGACTTATTTTAGTGGACCCAACTAGTTTAGTTTGGACCCATGGACCAACATGAATTAATTAGTTAGACTTGGCCCATTTAGAAAGCCCATAGTTAAGGAGATGGATTAAATTAATTAAATGATTAGACTAGAAGCTTCCTTCCTTAATTATTTCTTCATGAGAGGCCCCAAGGGGTACATTGGACATTTTATAATTGCTTGGGGGAGGGGCTATGGCCGGCCTATTAAAGAGGGGGGGAAATTTCTCTCTCCTCTCATCTCATTCCAAATCTAGATCTAGAATTCTCCCACTACCAAATTCCCTCCATTCCCAATCCAATTCCCTACCAAATTCATTCCAAATTCTTCCCAATTCACCATTAGAGAAGGAGGAAGCAAGGATCTAAAAGAAGGAAGCAAGGATCTACAAAGAGGAGCAAGGATCTATAATTTGGAAGCAAGTTCATCTCAATTGGAGGTTTCATTGGGAATCCATCTCCCAATAGGTATAATTCAGATTTTCCCATTTAAATAGCTTCTAAATCTGAGATTTAATCATGTAAAATCAACCTATATGTATGTAGTACCCATAGGACTTTGTTTTGTGTTCATAGGAGACCCATGGAGAAAGTTATGGTGCTTTTTGTGTCAATTTTGTTGGAATTCCGAATTTATATTTTGTTGTGTGTGTCAATTGATCCTATAGATCAATTGAACATGAGATTTGTGTTTGAGGCTAGTGTCGTGTCCATATTAGGATACTTGTGGTTCGTATCCCAACTATTTGGTGATACGTGTCATTTGGGGATTTTCCTCCGACACGGGGCTTTGAACATGTCGTATTTTGACACGGAAACATAGATCTACTTTTGACGCTTTGATTTGTTCATAAATATTATTTGTGATTTGTTTGTGTTCTTCGGGGTGCATTTGGTTGTGTGTTGGACTCGTGTCGCATGCGTATCCTAGATCTAGTGGGATACGGTGAGATACTCTCCAATTGTGTGTATTTTTGCATAGATCTAATTAATTGTGGTTCAATTCTTCATTTATAATTAGTATATATATATGGATATTAAATATTTATTTTGTGTATTTATTATAGTAATTATTGTAGCATAGATCTATATTTTGGGTGTGCTAATATAATGTACAATATAATATGTAGCTTTCTTGCATGCAAATATATATGTTACTACTTGTTAAATAATATAATTTATACATAAAATGTTTTATAAAATATATTTGTATGTTTAATTGTGTAATTATATTATTTATAATTATTATGTAATTATTTGGATATTAATGTAAATATTTTAGGTGTGCTTCTAGCCATGTAAATTATATGTTCTTTGTTAAATATTTGAAGGTATAAGTTTATGTGTATATTAATATATATATGTACATTTTTGTATTAATGGTTTATATATATATATATATATATATACTGTTTTATATATTCTATTTATATATATATATATATATATATATATATTGTTTATATATTCTGTTTTTATATATATAATTATATATATACAACTTGTTTTAGTGACAGTGAATTAATGACAGTAAAAAAACTGTCATTAATTAGCCGACTAATAGCAGCCGCTGTAGCCTTCGGGCAATTAATGACAAACCTGTCATTAATTGCAGCAGCGGGAAACAGCAGCTTTTCTGCGACACTTTTCCGCGACAGTTTAACTGTCAGCGAAAATCAAAGCAGTGGCAGTTTATTATTTGGGTTTCGGTGACAGTCCTTCGGTGACAGTCCCGACTGTCACTATTTAAACTGTTTTGATTTAATCCTATTTTATTCACTGTTTTTCAATGACGCTTTGACAGATTTAATGTATATATTATATATTATAATTGTATATATATATATATGTATATATATATGTGTTTTGTGAGGAATAATAATTGTAATAATATATTATGTTATTTATATAAATGTTGGGTTGTATATATATTATTTTAGGGTATATATTAATTATATTATTAGTATACTTTGTGTGAGTTCTTTTTGAATCTAATTTGATTCCTAAATTATTGTAGTTTATCTCTATATTATTTTATAGATGTCTTGTGAGGTTGACTTTGGGTTTGACCATGTTTGACTTTAGTGGACTTTAGAGTTGACCATAATTGACTTTTGACTTAGAATTGAATTATTGACCTAGAAATTGCCTAGTTTGACTTGTTCTCTTTCCGGGACCTTGTATTAATGTGGTATTCCATATCCAGGTCTTCGAGGCACCGAGTCAGACATTTGTGAGACTGTTCATTGGACTTCAGGCGAGTACATTCTCTGATAGTTTCTCATTTATGATATCCTCTATGTTCGTTGTATCTAGTATAGATATACATGTTCTCTTGACACTATGGTTACACGGATTGGTATATCCGGATCTCGTCATGAGATGTTATTCCTTGGTATATGGTGTATATGGTGCAAGTATTGTTTCATTGGTTATCTTGTACATGTACAGACACCGATTCTCGGGGAGACTAGCTATCTTCTTGGGGAATCTAGTGCCATAACGTACCGTGGTTGGATCTATTATACCAGTCGGGGTGGGGAGTATTTTAGTGTAGATATGTGATCATACCCTCCTTGTGCATATCTTGTTCCTTGTGAGTGTTGATCATACACCGCACGTATAATCAGCCAGGCCATTATACTCTTGTGCAAGTTCCTAAGCCGATCACTTGTTAAAGCTAGTACTCACACACTTAGTCATTAGTATTCTTGTTCTATCAGCATATTGTTCATTATTGTATTTCTTTCCAGTACTTCCTTATTGTCTATACATTTCTTGTATCTATTTATGCATCTTGTTTATCCACAGCTACTTACTGTTACATAGTTTTTATCATTATTTGAGAACTGCTGTTAGGGTTGTACTCTGCTCCTTTCCTGACTGGATATATTTTTCCAGATGACACTGAGGAGTACCCTACCTATTATGGACCCCAGGATGTTGTGGGTTTAGATTCTGAGACCCTGGCTCAAGAGGGACTTATCCCAACTGAGACAGTTGACCCTGGAGTTGTAGCTTTATAGTTTTGTAGTATTCTTTTGTACTGGATTTGTCTCCAGCATATTTCTGTATTTTTCTTCAGACTCATTGATGTATTATTTTAGACTCATGAGTTGTATTGTGACTATTCTATTCTTATCTGATTCGTGTTCATTCTATCTTAGTTCTGTGATTGAGTACACTATCTTTTGGTGGTCCATTATATTAGATAGACTTTCTAGACAGCGTTCTACCGCCGATTCTGTGGCGTAGGCTGGGCGTTGTTTCCGACTAGTACCCTTACCCCGGGTGCGGGTCGTGACACGTTTTTGGTGGTGGCCCATGCAAGTCTAGCTTCACAAGTATGTGATGTCGTGGTAGTGCGACAACTTAGTTGTACTACTGCGAGCCTGCGATAGGATATAGGATATAGGCTGAGATACTCAATCACATCTAGGAAAATTCTTTTGATTCAACTATTCTCCTTTGACGTTGATACTTGATCTCTTAAACTATCCTTTCCTTGAATATCTTACATCTTGTGCCATATTGATTCTTTCTTTCGCTTTGTCTCAGGATGCCGCCTAAGATTAGATCACAGCAAGGGAGAGCAGTTTCTGAGAGGTCTGCGACATCCCGAGGGCCTGCACCAGTCACTTCTCCGGTGATTGGAGTGTCAGCTGCTTTCGGAGGTCCACCACCCACTCAGAGGACTGTGCCAGCTGTATCTGAGGGGCTTCCACCTCCACCTCCTGTGCCAGCAGAGGCGTCACAGATGTTTACTCTATTTCGTGAGATGCTCGAGGCACAGAGGGCTCAGTCGGAGGCACATCAGAGACAGACCGACGTTCTACGGCAGGGCATCAAGAGTGCTCATCAGCTTGCTCGTGCTGTAGTTGAGAGAGGAGTTCCGGTCCAGCAGCAGGTTGTTCCTCAGGTTGCTCAGCTTCGGCCAGGCAACATTCAGGACTTCAAGAAACTGGAGCCTAGGGTTTTCAAAGGGACGGAGGGCATCGTCTATGCTGATGATTGGCTCGAGGACATTGAGCGTCTTATGAGGGTATCCCGTCTTTCTGAAGATCTGAAGGTTGAGGCGGTAGGACTTCAACTGTTCGACGTCGCTCGTACCTGGTTCAGGAATGAGCCGGTTCTAGTTGACGCAGGACAATCTTGGGAGGTATTCAGGGACCTTTTCAAGAAGAAGTTTTTCGCCCGGATAGACAGGCTTGACTTGGGGAGACAATTTGAGAGTCCCATTCAGGGAAGCATGTCTATGGAGGAATACGCTGCAGAGTTCGGTAGGCTGAGCCGATTTGCATAGTATCTGGTGAGGGAGCCGGAGGTTCGAGCTATTCGTTTTCGAGAGGGTCTAAACTGGGAAGTGAAGATTCTCATTCCGTCTTTTTATGAGACATACTCGGAGATACTTGCGGAGGCACGCAAGGTTGAGCGGGATCTGGGTTTGAAGACCAAGAGAGACCGTGATTCTTTTTTGGGGGCCAACGGCAGTGCAGTATCTGCCAAACGTCCTCATTTCCAGTCCAGACCTTTCCAGCAGCCACAGCAGAACCAGACTCCAGCTAGAGCGCCTTTTCACCAGGCACCTCAGCAGTAGAGGCAGTTACAGCAAGCTCTATGCAACTTCAGCAAGAAGCCCGGCCACATCTGGGAAGTTTGCAGAAAGAGGCTAGGAGTTTGTTTGTATTGTGGTACTGAAGGGCATCAATTGAGGGAGTGTCCTCGTCGTGCAGTTCAGGGAGCAGCTCCAGCTCCGAGGGCACAGATGAGACCACCTGCAGCACAACCGAGGGGACCGCTTCCGATACAGCAGCAGCGTTTTGTCCAGCATCAGCAGCAGGGAGGTGCTCGGCAGGGACGAGCGTTTGCTATGACAGTCGAGGAGGAGGAACCCACCGGAGATGTCATCGCAGGTTCTATTCTTCTTGATTCCATTCCAGCTTTAGCTTTGTTTGATAGTGGTGCTTCCCATAGTTTTATATCTGTTTCTTTTGCTCTAAAGCATGGTTTGGTAGCTGAGTCTTTGCTTAGGACTTGCAAGATCATGACCGGGGGAGGCATTATCCTGGTTAATGATATTTGTAAAGATCGGAGAGTTACTCTGGGAGGCCGGGAGTTGAGTGCGTGTCTACTTGAAATGCCACTTCCGAGCTACGACATTGTACTCGGGATGGATTGGTTGAGTAGGCACCATGCTAGCATAGATTGTAGAGGAGGTAGAGTTTTGTTTGGTCCGCCAGGAGAGCCAGAGTTCGAGTTTGCTAGAGGAGCTGCGGAGCGGGAAGAAGGCATTATTTGTGGAGCTATGGTGGAAGACAAGGAGTTGCCACATCCGTTGATAGCAGAATTTTTGGATGTGTTTCCTGAAGAATTGCCAGGATTGCCGCCAGATCGAGATGTTGAATTTTCTATAGACTTGGTGCCAGGTGCAGAACCGATTTCGCAGCATGTCTATAGAGTAAACAACAGCGAGCTGGTCGAGTTGAAGAAGCAGGTGGACGAATTGCAGGATAAGGGGTTTATCAGATCGAGTTCTTCACCATGGGGAGCCCCGGTATTGTTTGTACCAAAGAAGGATGGATCGGTGCGTATGTGCATTGATTACAGGGCTTTGAATAATCTCACTATCAAGAATAAGTATCCTTTGCCACGGATTGATGATCTGTTTGATCAGTTGAGTGGTGCGAAGGTGTTTTCTAAGATAGATTTGAGATCAGGCTACCATCAGGTAAAGGTGAAGCCGGAGGACATATCGAAGACTGCTTTTAGAACTCGGTATGGTCAGTTCGAGTTTATGGTGATGCCGTTTGGTTTGACTAATGCACCGGCAGTATTTATAAACTTGATGAACAAGGTGTTCCACCAGTACCTTGACAAGTTCGTGGTGGTGTTCATCGACGACATACTCATATACTCGAGGACACCGGAGGAGCATGAGGAGCATTTAAAGATTGTGTTGGATGTGCTGAGGAAGGAGAAGCTGTATGGAAAGTTGTCCAAATGTGAGTTTTTCTTGGACAAGGTGGAATTCTTGGGGCATGTTGTGACTGGTGATGGTATTTCAGTGGATCCGAAGAAGATTTCAGCAGTGGAATCTTGGAAGACTCCGAGTTCGGTAGCAGAGATCAGGAGTTTCTTGGGATTGGCAGGCTACTACAGAAAGTTTGTGCAAGATTTTTCGAGGATTGTCGAGCCGGTGACCAGACTCACAAGGAAGGATATGGAGTTTGTTTGGACGGAAGATTGTCAGGCCGCTTTTGAGGAGTTGAAGGAGAGGTTGACGTCTGCTCCTATTTTGACATTGCCATCAGGGTCCGGAGGTTTCACTATTTATAGTGATGCATCGGGAAAGGGTTTAGGTTGTGTTCTTCAGCAGCATAGGAAAGTGATTGCCTATGCATCCAGGCAATTGCGTCCTCATGAAAAAAACTATCCTACCCATGATTTGGAGTTGGCAGCTGTCATATTCGCCCTGAAGTTGTGGAAACATTATTTGTACGGAGAGCGTGTGGAGATCTTCACAGACCACAAAAGTTTGAAGTACGTTTTCACGCAGAAGGAGTTGAACATGAGGCAGCGTCGGTGGTTGGAACTGATGAAGGATTTTGATATCTCTTTGCAATATCATCCTGGGAAGGCCAATGTAGTTGCCGATGCTTTGAGCAGGTATCCGGTAGCTATGTTCTTGACGCAGGATCGATATTTGTTGGAGGACTTGGAGAGCTTGGGCATTGAGGTGATTGTTCCGGGTGGTGCTATGCAGATGTGGGGATTGCAGATACATTCAGATTTGATGGATAGGATCAAGGCAGCACAGTATGATGACGTATCTTTGAGGAGTATCAGAGCTCAGGTGAGAGCAGGATTGGAGGATGATTTCACTATTGCAGAGGATGGATCTTTGAGGAATGGAGTTAGATTGTGTGTGCCTAGTGGGGAGTTGCGAGAGGAGATATTGCAGGAAGCGCATCGCTCTCAGTATTTCATACATCCAGGTGCTAACAAGATGTATCGGGATATGCGAGAGAGTGTGTGGTGGTATGGCATGAAGAGGGAAGTGGCACAGTTTGTATCCAGATGCTTAGTGTGCCAGTAGGTGAAAGCCGAGAGGCAGAGGCCAGGAGGTTTACTTCAGCCATTACCCATTCCAGAGTGGAAGTGGGAACACATTACTATGGATTTTGTGTCCGGACTACCACGATCTCCAGGAGGGAAAGACGCGATTTGGGTCATTGTTGATAGATTGACCAAGTCGGCCCACTTTTTGCCTTTCAAGGTAGGTTTGTCTACGGAGAAGCTGGCAGAGATGTATGTGAGGCAGATCGTTAGGATACATGGAGTTCCCGTCAGCATAGTCTCAGATCGGGATAGTCGTTTCACTTCTCATTTCTGGAGGAGTTTGCAGGAGAGTTTGGGCACTCAGCTCAAGTTCAGTACTGCATATCATCCCCAGACAGATGGGCAGTCAGAGAGGACTATTCAGACTCTCGAGGATATGTTGTGCACTTGTGTACTAGATTTTAGGGGTTCTTGGGAGGACCATCTCCATTTGGTAGAGTTTGCTTATAACAACAGTTACCAGGCCAATATAGAGATGTCACCTTTTGAAGCTCTATATGGTCGGAGGTGTCGTACTCCTTTGTCTTGGGACGATGTTGGAGAGAGAGTTTTGCTTGGGCCAGAGATGGTTGTGGATGCAGCAGAGAAGGTTCAGTTGATCAGAGACAGACTTCGAGTGGCACAGGACAGACAACGGCATTGGGCCGATAGCCATCGGAGACCCTTGGAGTTTGAGGTATAGTTTAGATTTTATTTTGTGTGCTTGTTCTTGGTTGTTTGTTATAGATAAGTTCTTAAGGTGGTGTTTTGTTCTAGGTGGGTGGTTTGGTGTTTCTGAGGATTTCTCCGACACGAGGCACGATTCGCTTCGGTGGAGGCGGAAAGCTTAGTCCGCGATTCATTGGACCTTTCACTATTCTAGAGAGGGTCGGTGCAGTTGCTTATAGACTAGACTTACCACCTGCATTGGAGGGAGTGCACAACGTGTTTCATGTGTCGCAGTTGAGACGATACGTGGCAGATCCTAGTCATGTATTGGATCACTCAGAGATAGAGGTGGGCCCTACTCTTAGCTATCTAGAGCAGCCAGTTGGAATTCTGGATCGGAGAGAGAAGGTACTGAGGAACCAGACTATTCCTTTGGTGCGCGTCGCATGGAGGCATCACTCTCCGGAGGAGTCTACCTGGGAGAGAGAGGATGACATGCGAGAGCGTTATCCATATTTGTTTGTACCTTGAGGTATGTTATTTCTAGTTATGTTCTGTTCATTGTTATGTTCTGTTCATTAGTTAGTTGTGATTCTTTAGTTCTGTTCTGTGATTTTCTGGGGGTAGTTTTCGTCTTTGAATTTCGAGGACGAAATTATTTTAAGGAGGGTAGACTTGTCACTACCATATTTTCTAGGAAAGGGTATTTTGGTAATTTCCTATTTAAATAAATATTGTGCATGGTAAATAATTATTTGTTGTATTATTTAATTGTTGTTAGTTATTATTTAATTATTTTAGACTTATTTTAGTGGACCCAACTAGTTTAGTTTGGACCCATGGACCAACATGAATTAATTAGTTAGACTTGGCCCATTTAGAAAGCCCATAGTTAAGGAGATAGATTAAATTAATTAAATGATTAGACTAGAAGCTTCCTTCCTTAATTATTTCTTCATGAGAGGCCCCAAGGGGTACATTGGACATTTTATAATTGCTTGGGGGAGGGGCTATGGCCGGCCTATTAAAGAGGGGGGGAAATTTCTCTCTCCTCTCATCTCATTCCAAATCTAGATCTAGAATTCTCCCACTACCAAATTTCCTCCATTCCCAATCCAATTCCCTACCAAATTCATTCCAAATTCTTCCCAATTCACCATTAGAGAAGGAGGAAGCAAGGATCTAGAAGAAGGAAGCAAGGATCTACAAAGAGGAGCAAGGATCTACAATTTGGAAGCAAGTTCATCTCAATTGGAGGTTTCATTGGGAATCCATCTCCCAATAGGTATAATTCAGATTTTCCCATTTAAATAGCTTCTAAATCTGAGATTTAATCATGTAAAATCAACCTATATGTATGTAGTACCCATAGGACTTTGTTTTGTGTTCATAGGAGACCCATGGAGAAAGTTATGGTGTTTTTTGTGTCAATTTTGTTGGAATTCCGAATTTATATTTTGTTGTGTGTGTCAATTGATCCTATAGATCAATTGAACATGAAATTTGTGTTTGAGGCTAGTGTCGTGTCCATATTGGGATACTTGTGGTTCGTATCCCAACTATTTGGTGATACGTGTCATTTGGGGGTTTTCCTCCGACACGGGGCTTTGAACATGTCGTATTTTGACACGGACACATAGATCTACTTTTGACGCTTTAATTTGTTCATAAATATTATTTGTGATTTGTTTGTGTTCTTCGGGGTGTATTTGGTTGTGTGTTGGACTCGTGTCGCATGCGTATCCTAGATCTAGTGGGATACGGTGAGATACTCTCCAATTGTGTGTATTTTTGCATAGATCTAATTAATTGTGGTTCAATTCTTCATTTATAATTAGTATATATATATATGGATATTAAATATTTATTTTGTGTATTTATTATAGTAATTATTGTAGCATAGATCTATATTTTGGGTGTGCTAATATAATGTACAATATAATATGTAGCTTTCTTGCATGCAAATATATATGTTACTACTTGTTAAATAATATAATTTATACATAAAATGTTTTATAAAATATATTTGTATGTTTAATTGTGTAATTATATTATTTATAATTATTATGTAATTATTTGGATATTAATGTAAATATTTTAGGTGTGCTTCTAGCCATGTAAATTATATGTTCTTTGTTAAATATTTGAAGGTATAAGTTTATGTGTATATTAATATATATATGTACATTTTTGTATTAATGGTTTATATATATATATATATATATACTGTTTTATATATTCTGTTTATATATATATATATATATTGTTTATATATTCTGTTTTTATATATATAATTATATATATACAACTTGTTTTAGTGACAGTGAATTAATGACAGTAAAAAAACTGTCATTAATTAGCCGACTAATAGCAGCCGCTGTAGCCTTCGGGCAATTAATGACAAACCTGTCATTAATTGCAGCAGCGGGAAACAACAGCTTTTCTGCGACACTTTTCCGCGACAGTTTAACTGTCAGCGAAAACCAAAGCTGTGGCAGTTTATTATTTGGGTTTCGGTGACAGTCCTTCGGTGACAGTCCCGACTGTCACTATTTAAACTGTTTTGATTTAATCCTATTTTATTCACTGTTTTTCAATGACGCTTTGACAGATTTAATGTATATATTATATATTATAATTGTATATATATATATATGTATATATATATATGTGTTTTGTGAGGAATAATAATTGTAATAATATATTATGTTATTTATATAAATGTTGGGTTGTATATATATTATTTTAGGGTATATATTAATTATATTATTAGTATACTTTGTGTGAGTTCTTTTTGAATCTAATTTGATTCCTAAATTATTGTAGTTTATCTCTATATTATTTTATAGATGTCTTGTGAGGTTGACTTTGGGTTTGACCATGTTTGACTTTAGTGGACTTTAGAGTTGACCATAGTTGACTTTTGACTTAGAATTGACTTATTGACCTAGAAATTGCCTAGTTTGACTTGTTCTCTTTCCGGGACCTTGTATTAATGTGGTATTCCATATCTAAGTCTTCGAGGCACCGAGTCAGACATTTGTGAGACTGTTCATTGGACTTCAGGCGAGTACATTCTCTGATAGTTTCTCATTTATGATATCCTCTATGTTCGTTGTATCTAGTATAGATATACATGTTCTCTTGACACTATGGTTACACGGATTGGTATATCCGGATCTCGTCATGAGATGTTATTCCTTGGTATATGGTGTATATGGTGCAAGTATTGTTTTATTGGTTATCTTGTACATGTACAGACACCGATTCTCGGGGAGACTAGCTATCTTCTTGGGGAATCTAGTGCCATAACGTACCGTGGTTGGATCTATTATACCAGTCGGGGTGGGGAGTATTTTAGTGTAGATATGTGATCATACCCTCCTTGTGCATGTCTTGTTCCTTGTGAGTGTTGATCATACACCGCACGTATAATCAGCCAGGCCATTATACTCTTGTGCAAGTTCCTAAGCCGATCACATGTTAAAGCTAGTACTCACACACTTAGTCATTAGTATTCTTGTTCTATCAGCATATTGTTCATTATTGTATTTCTTTCCAGTACTTCCTTATTGTCTATACATTTCTTGTATCTATTTATGCATCTTGTTTATCCACAGCTACTTACTGTTACATAGTTTTTATCATTATTTGAGAACTGCTGTTAGGGTTGTACTCTGCTCCTTTCCTGACTGGATATATTTTTCCAGATGACACTGAGGAGTACCCTACCTATTATGGACCCCAGGATGTTGTGGGTTTAGATTCTGAGATCCTGGCTCAAGAGGGACTTATCCCAACTGAGACAGTTGACCCTGGAGTTGTAGCTTTATAGTTTTGTAGTATTCTTTTGTACTGGATTTGTCTCCAGCATATTTCTGTATTTTTCTTCAGACTCATTGATGTATTATTTTAGACTCATGAGTGACTATTCTATTCTTATCTGATTCGTGTTCATTCTATCTTAGTTCTGTGATTGAGTACACTATCTTTTGGTGGTCCATTATATTAGATAGACTTTCTAGACAGCGTTCTACCGCCGATTCTGCGGCGTAGGCTGGGCGTTGTTTCCGACTAGTACCCTTACCCCGGGTGCGGGTCGTGACAAAGTCCCCTAACGATTTCACTTCTCGGCTTACCTTCGGGTCCGAGCAACGTGCCTGCTTACGTCCCTTAGAAACGCATGCTTGTCTGCCTGTATGTTGCCTTGTATTCATCCAAACCCCGGAAGACTACTACGTAGTCGTTCCGTGCCTGAATGAACCTGCAAGTATCCGGGACCGTTAGGTCACCAAGGCAATTCCCGAACCAGGGAATCTGCACCCTGAATAAATGTATCCCTGAATCACAGCTCGTGGAGCAAACTACTGAATCAACGTTCCTGCCACAACAAGTTCATATATATATATCCTGACTCGAACTTGTTCCATATAACTTGTTCATATATATATATCCTGCTTCGAACTTGTTCCTGTACCTGACCCTGACCTGCATGTCGCGGACAACTTGTTTCAAGTGAGATTCTCCCGATCTCAGTTCCTGCGGACGGTCTCCGGGGCACCGGGCCGATCCGATCCGGACAGGAACTCCTGTTAGTCTGCCTGCTTCGGGCAGAATGGTGTGTAGCGCCTGTGAATTTATCCTTCATGCTATTCTTGCTCACAGACTAAGTAGCCGCCTGACTCGAAAGGAATGATCTGTAGCGCTCCTGATCTGTGTTGCTGCATTCATCTCCTTTCATGTGCTACACCTGTCCTTTATGGCTATGCCAGCGACTCCTGTTCATATAGATAAGTCATCATCGCTTAGCGGCTATCTGCATGCGAGTCACTGCATCGCATTAACGAACAACTAAATACCTGAACGATTATGTTAAAATGACCCTCCTGTTTGCATATGCTTGCCTCCTGAATGTTTATACATGCCTCTGCTCGAATTAACAATGTTGCCTTAATGTTGCCTTGGACAGGGAAGAGATGGTAAGTTGGTAAGTCTCGCCGTGTTTCCTCTCATGTTGCACGGCGCACTGCCCGACACGTTAAGCTGTTAAATGTTTGCATGAAACTGATCCTAAGGCAACTAGAAAGACAACTTAATAGTTGTGCACGGAACCTGTATTACGTATTTGGATTTGTCGAACGGGCGAGTAGCTTTCCCACCAGTGCATTCAATGTACTGATAATCCACCAGTTTGCTTGCAGGGTGCGGGAGAACCTCGTTCGGTGCGGATGCCTCCTTCGTGAGTGCTAAGGCCAGGAGTTCCCTCTGAAGCCTTGCAACGGTGCGTCCGGGACTGAAGCGCATATACAAGACATAATGTTGGAGCGTCGCCTGACCATCGCCTGTACAATCATTCCACAGTTGTAGCCACTTGGCACACTTTTACTGTTTCAGAGAGAGAGGCTTGAGCGACTTGTAAATCTCGGCTATACGCCGCCTGTAATACATGTTTCATATCAATAAAGAGATTACTTTACTTGTTTCGATGCTTCCGCTATATTGTCGACTCAGTGAACCTGTTACCGATCGCTATGCGTTCCTAAACTTCGCTGCACTCGGACAATCTGTACGACTCTGTGGCTTAGAACTCTTGCCGCCAGCCAATGAACCATGGCCTTGCACGGGCGTGGATCACGCTCGTGCGGCATCACGTCCGGATAGGTTAAGCGATCATTCCGCGGGAGCGCTGGCGAGGGTGATTCCCGCCTAGCGGGAACGGCCGATTTGCCTACGGGAGATCGGGGCGTGACAGCCTGGACCCATGTCAGACCCTAGTGGACCCATGTCCGACTCAGCCCACACCCCTGTGAGACCTATTTTTGGGTTTTAGAATATTTATTATATTTTTAGTGGGTTAGTTGGAGAGATTTGGAGTTAGTTTGAGTGCTTTTGGAACCCCGAAACCCAAAATCCAAGTTAGAAGGGCATTTTGGGTATTTTGGACTTTGGTAACCCTTTATACACACTTGGCCGACCCTATTTTCCCACACCCGACCACAAGCACAGCAGGAGCAGCCCCTCCCCACCTCATTTCTTCACTTCTTCTTCTTCTTCTTCTTCTTCTTCTTCTTCTTCTTCTTCCCACTTCAAGTAAGTCCATTTTTCTTCCTTCCTTCTTCCATTTCTTCTACTTATGGAACCATAACCTTACATTCTTCCCCAACCTAGGTGGATAGAGCTTAGATTTGGTGTTGGAGCTAGATTTGGGAGCTTGGAAGCTTGGTTTGGTGGATTTGGAGCATTTTGGAGATTTTGGCTTGGGATTCCAACTCCCAAGAGGTAAACCCTAATTTTTCCCCTTGTAATTACTTTTATATAGTGTAATTAATAGTTTAGAACCTTCCTAGACCCTTAGGCTACCCGTGGGAGGAAGATAGAACTAGTTTGGTAGTGTTTGGAGACTTTAACACTAGGTTTTGTGTCAATTTCGGGTGTAATCCGAATTTGGCCCAATTTTGGGTGATGCCCTAGGTTAGAAGAACCTAGGTAGACGTTGTCGGATGTCTTGAGGGTGAGTGCGTGTCTCCGTTCGGACATGGGAATTCGTGTCACGGAGAAACGGGCGTTTCAGGCATTTTTGGGGTTTTCGTCGTCGCCGATTCTAAGTGCATGCGCGTTTTCGCCACGGACCTAGAATCGTCGCGGTAGTATTTTTTCTTGGATCTAGACATCATTAAGGACCCGTGGGTAAATTTTGGACCAATTTCGAGTTAGTTTGGTGTGCGTTTCAAGAGGTTTTCTGAACCGCACACCGCGTGTTCGTCGAAATGACCGAACGGCCATTTCGGTGTTGTTTTCTAGTTTCGGGCTTGTGCGCACGTTGGGTTAGCTTTGGGGAGTGTGTGCTAGAATTCTTGGGCTATATTTTATATATTTATTGATGTTTGTGTGTGTCGGGGTCGTTGGGCGCGCGTTGGTGGGGCGTTGTGAGCGTTGTGCGTTGTGGTGTGTTATGTTTATATATATGTATATATATTTGTGTTTATATATATATATATATATATATATATATATATATATATATATATATATATATATATATATATATATTTCTATTTATATGTGTGTTTTTATGTGTTTGTGAGTGTGTTAGTGAGTGCTTGTGTGAGTGTGTTGGTGCTAGTTATGTGTGTAGGTGAGTGTGAGTGTGAGTGTGAGTGAGTATTTATATATATATATATATATATATATATATATATATATATATATATATATATATATATATATATATATATATATATATATATATATGTGTGAGAGTGTGTGTTAGTGTGTGTGTGTGCTAGTGTGTGTGAGAGAGTGTGTGTGTGTGAGTGAGTGTATAGATATATATATATGTTTGAGTGTGTGAGTGTGTATATGTATATATATATATATATATATATATATATATATATATATATATATATATATATATATATATTAGTGTGTATATATATATATATAGATATATGTGTGTATATATATAGATATGTGTTTGTGTATATAAGTGTGCGTGTTTGTGCATATGAGTGTGTGTGTTAATATGTGTGTATAAGTATATATGTTAGTATGTGTATGAATATATAAGTTAGTGTGTATATATATCTATAGAGTTATATATATATGTATATATATGTATGATTATATATATATATATATATATATATATATATATATATATATATATATATATATATATATATATATATATATATATATATATATATGTATATAGGTGTGTGTGTGTGTGTGTGTGTGTGTGTGTGTGTGTGTGTGAGAATGAGAGAGGGGCTGGACTGAAACAGCCAGTTCAGCAGCAGCAGCAGAAGGAGCAGCAGCAGCAGCACTATGTAGCAGCAGCAGCAGCAAGCTCCAGCAGTAGCAGCGAGGCTAGTAGCGAGGGTGAGTGAGTTATGAGGGTTTAATAGATAGATAGATTAGTAGATTGATAGATATTAGAGTTTATTAGATAGCTAGATAGATAAGTTAATAGATAAATAGGTAAATAGATTAGATAGTTAGATAGATAGATAGTTAGATAGATAGCTATTAGATTAGATATATTAGATTGATAGATTGATACCTAGATAGATAGATGGATAGTTAGAAAGATAGTGAATAGATAGATAGTTATATCTATCTATGGTATAGATATATATATATATATATATATAGATATATACATATACATGAGTTTAGGTAAGGTATGTATATGTTGTGGTTGTGGATACCTATATATATATATATATATATATATATATATATATATATATATATATATATATATATATATATATATATATATATATATATAGATAGTTAGATAGATAGATAAGTAGAGGGATAGCTAGATATATAGATCTATATGTATAGGTATATACATATAGCTAGGTAGATAGTTTAGATATCTAGATATAGATATACATATATATATATATTTATGTATAGGTAAGGTAAGGTATTGGGTATATATATAGGTATATGCCTATATGTATTAGATATCTATATTTTAGCCTAGATTATAGCTAGATATATATGTTTATGCATAGTTAGTTAGCTAGAGGGGTAGTAGGGTTGAGTTTAGAGAGGTATCTCAATACCTTGAGATACCAAGGTATCTCAATACCTTGAGATACCAAGGTATCTCAATACCTTGAGATAACCAAGGTATTGAGTTTCGAGCGGGGTTTTTGAGCAATAGCCTAGGAATAGTATTGGAGTAATTTTTATATGCTTATATGTATATATTTACACGTGCTAGCATAGGTTTTAGCGGGTTTAGGCGGGGCGTATAGCGTAGGGTGAGGTATCGGATACCGAGGGTATCCCGGTATCTCAAGGAGGCGAGTTTGAGAGTTTTCTAGCTTAATGAGCTCGGTTTGACCTAGAATTTCAGGAGCACCCTAGTTTGACCTAGACTTGACCGTAGTTGACTCGGTTGACCGCCAAAGTCAACTTTTGACCTAGTTTTGACCCAGAGTTGACTTTTTGGACCTAGTATTGACTTTTTGACACAGATTTCACCGGTTTGACCCGTTTGACCTAGAACGACCCTATAAGTCTATTTTTAGTTATTTTATATCTGTTTAACTCATTAGAAACCTGTTTAACCTTGCTTTTCGTAATAGGTCCTTGCGACACCAGTTCGGATCGCTAGTTGCTCAGGACGTCAGGCGAGTACATTCTCTGATAGTTTTTATTATCTGATGATTATTATGATTCAGCTTCTAGTATAGTATCATCTGATTATTCTGGCATAACACGGGACACTGACTAATATTTTTGGATTTATTTACTTGCGACACGTATTTTTCATGTTTCTGGCCTCTATTCTGGAATCACTACTGGCATCACCTACAGGCATCACTCATGTTCAGGCTGGACTCATCTTGATTTACGTGTCGGGTCTTGGATTCACTTGTATTAGTCGGGGCGGGGAAATACTCGAGTAGACATGTAAACATTCCCATCTGGAATCATCAGGAATCACTCCCTCTAGTCTAATCTAGAATGATAGCAGCCGCGCACCCAGTGCGCGGTGAGCCGTACTTACCCCTAGCCGTTTACATGTCGAAACAAGTATTTCAAAGACACCGAGTTCATTCTTTATAGTCTGGACTCACTTGCATTCTTGTTGGTCTCACTTACATGTTTCTGGACTTGACTCACTATATGTATTTTATGCTGGACTCACTACACGTTCTTGTACACGGACTTGATCTTAGCTTAGATTTCCTGTATCTTAAAGTTATTACTATCTTGCTCTGACATCCATGCATCTTTACCTTTATGCACCAGTGATTTATATATTTTTTGTTTCATACTTGCTTCATTCTTCTTGCTACTTGCTATAACTGCTTTATAGTTTTTATCATTTAAATGGAACTGCTGTTAGAGATGTACTTGCTCCAGTCCTGACTGGACATATTTTCAGAGTATCCGGAGGAGTGGTGTCCGACGTTTTATGGACCTGAGCCTGTCGATGGTGCAGACAGGGGCCCTCTAGTTTAGGAGTGATTCCCGGGTTGGTAGCCGGGATCACTAGGACCTTGTTATTGTTTTTATTAGCTTTAGTACCGGATTTGTCTCCGGTTTTGGATTGAGACCTTGTATTGTATATTATTTTGGATATTGTTGTATTATTATTTGATGTTGTGGTTGTTGTATTAGTTGTTGTTGGTTAGACTTTGGAGTTGTTAGTCTTCTTTGTTATTTTATCGTGCTTAGATTCGTGATTGAGTACTTGATTATCATTATGATATTGCTCCTCCGTTTGGAGTTGAGATCTTGACAGGTTTATATATTGATTGCGTGAGATTGTTATCTAGATAGCTGACCTAGACAGCATTCTACCGCCGATGTTGCGGCGTAGGCTGGACGTACCCACGACTCATGCCCGATTTTTCGGGTGCGGGTCGTGACAACTGCCTACCGATCACTAGTAAAATATACATAGGATGTAATTGTCCCCTACTAATACAGATGTCTGGTCGAGTCAAGTGTATATAGAGTGTAAATATTCTCTACTAATACAAATGCATGGTCGTATCAAGTGTACATAGAGTGTAATCATCCTCTACTAATACAAATATCTGGTCGTATCAAATGTACATAGAGTGTAATCATCCTCTACTAATACAAATGCCTGGTCGTATCAAATGTACATAGAGTATAAACATCCTCTACTAATATAAATATCTGGTCGTATCAAATGTACGTAGAGTGTAATCATCATCTACTAATACAAATGCATGATCGTATCAAATATACATAGAGTGTAATCATCCTCTACTAATACAAATGCCTGGTCTTATCAAATGTACATAGAGTGTAAACATCCTCTACTAATACAAATGCTTGGTTGTATTAAATGTACATAAATTATAAACATTCTCTACTAATACAAAATGTTGGGTCGAGACAATAAGGCATAAATAGACATACAAAGTAATAAACATAAGGAAACCAGTTATGTGCAATCAAAGAGCACATTAAAAAAACTTACATGCAAAAGAGAACAATCTGTATACCGTCGGTATACTCTAGTATATCGTTGGTATACCGGTCCAGAGATACGAAAAATATAGCAAGTTCTGGATTCCAACAAATCGGTATACCGTCGGTATACTAAAGTATACCGTTGGTATGCCGGCCAGGATAAATATTTAGAAAGTTGGCTAACAATGTCGGCAGGAACGGTATACCGTCGGTATACTGTAGTATACCATCGGTACGTCGATAAGGGTCACTAAAAAATATCTAAAAATCAAGTCAGTCTATATCGATATATCGTCAGTATACTGTAGTATACCGTCGGTATGCCAGTTTCTGAGTGAAAACTAGGCCAAAGTTAAATCTGATTCCGGGACCCAAATTAAACCCCAAAAATTATGAAAACTAAGTCTAACAAGGAGTCAAGTCTAGTGGTAAGTCTTATATCACAATATGGACTAAATCTTACGGTCACAACTCCAGTACCATTCTCCGTTACCGAGTTACCAAAAAGGATGGGACAAGATTCTACCAGACACCAAAATCGAGACGGTCAAAATGCTAGAAATCACGAGATGAACAATAATAGTAAAGCAAGTCTAAACTAAAAAAACAACTATCAAAGCTCCAGGAAAGAAAATAACAGAAAGTAAAATATTTCATAGAATCGACAAGATGTAATTGCCTACGGCGAGCTCACAACATCAACCTTCTAGTCCACCACCAGGAAGGGGTTCAAAAATCACACTTCAGGTCTCAAGACCAAACTCCAAGCTCAAGAGAAAAATGGGTGGAGAGAAAAGAGAGAGAGAAATGAGAAATAAAATAAAACCAAGTACTATTTATAGAGAAATTCTCAAAAATATCTAAAAAGTAAAACAAATATCTGCCGAACAGTATACCGTCGGTATACCGGTCAGGAAGCGTAACTCATTAATTTTTTATAAATATTCAAAGTTGAATTATTAAATTGTTAATATTAATATTTACATATATTTATAAAAAAATTTAATTACTTAATGCCAATCAAATTAATTTTTTTATTTATTTTGTGTATATTTTTGGTTCCACACAAGCCTAGCAACTTGCTAGCTTGGAGCTAGTATGCACCATGCATGATGCATGGTACTATTCATACAGACACTTCCAGCACACCTTGTGAGCACATTGTGAGCTTTATCTTTAGCTTAGCTTTGGCACTTTAAATGCATATATATATATATATTACATTAGAATGTGTAATAGGCTTAGGTGTAAATAGTAGAAAATTGGAGGATTGATTAAGTGTTTTAATTCACAATTGCTAGGAGAGTGGGAGCCATTGGATTAAAATCCAATGAGTTGAGAATAATGAATGAACCATTTGTATTTGAATGGAGAGAGAGAGAGAGAGAGAGAGAGACTTTCATTTCAAGCTCTGTAACCGAATGCCATTTATGTTTTCGGTCATATTTTTGAGCAACCCAAACGAACTCATCAAATTTCTTCCTACGAACTCTATATATAGGTTCCCTCCCTCTTCACTTCATCTTCACAATCCACCTTGGCAAAGCTATGTCGAACCTCCTCCTCCCTTCCAATCATCTTCACGTAGCCGACGAGCGCCGAGCCGACGGTAACGACGAACACGACGAGCCGCACGGCAAAGACGACAACCGAACCAAGCGCTGCGACGGCAAGGTTGTGACTAAACTTCTCGAGAACCAGATTCACGGACTGGACACGACACTGTGGAGAACCGACACACCTTGATACGCACCGTGCAGAGAATTGGTACTGAGCCGTGTCCAGATTCGTGTCCTTTGGTGTCGGGTTAGGTAGTGCAGTATCCACTTACTGTTATATTAGTTTCTTGCATGTGATATTTATTTGATAGTACTGTAGATTAGGTACTGTGGTGCTATTCTTTTGAGAGTTAAGTTTCTGATTTGTTTCCCTATTATAAATATTTGAGTTACTACTATCGTAGTTTTAGAAGATTTGGTTGTTGATGTAGGTTTTGCTATATTTTGATTTAGATATGCAATTCAATTATAAAAATAAACTAGTATTTAGTTGTTATTGATTTAAGATAGAATTAAGAGTGCTTAAATAAGGGTTAAGGGTAGATTTGGTTAGTTAGACATTATCTAATTGTGGAACCTAAGTTGCACCCTTTTTTGAACACAGTGAGAGGACCCGGGATATTATCTCTTCTTAGCTCTATATCCTATCTTGGCGAAGGCAAGTACACTATATCTTTTACTAAACTGAATATGAACTATAACTTGTATGTTGAACATGCAGGACATGTTTTCTTCTTATTACCAGTTGCATTTACTTTCCAAAATAAGTTATATTTAATTTTCGTATTTCGCTTTACTTTACACCAGTTGCCTTTACTTTCACAGTTGCATCTCTATTTATTCATGTTTTCTTTTGTACATGGGATTAGGAAAAACAATAGTTAAATACATGATCAAAGCCCATAGTATAATATGAGTGGATTGCTTAATTAATATGGCACACTTGTGAATTTTGCCGGATCGACTATATGCTATATCAGTTGCATTTATTTTTACCGTCCTATTAGCCGATCATGTATTTATTATCTTTTCAGTTACATTTATTTTTAACTTAAGCATGTTGTAGTCTATTTTTTTGTTGTATTTTCTTTTATTACCAGTTCTTTACGTACATTCCTATTTGATAGTTCTATGTTACAACATACGTAAATTTTAGTGTTGTACTTTGCTCCTTTCCTGATTGGATCATTGCAGGTGAATTGACTTAGGAGGAGTTGCTTTGCAACTCATACTATGGATCTGCCCCTGAGATGCTAGCTCACATCCCAGAGGATGTCCCTGCTAAGGAATACCCTATAGCTTAGCTTACATTTAGTATTTGAATTTGGTCTGTAATAAATAGTTAACATTTATTTTGCTGTGTTTGTCTCCAGTTACTCTTGCTTTGGGAATATAACTAAAATAATATCTTGGACTTATTCTAGTTTATCTCGATATAAATACTATGATTATTATGATTTAATATATTATAATAATTGAAGGTTTAGAATATCTTATTACACAGTTTCTCATAACGTAGGTTGGATGTGTCCGACTCGTATCCGCATATTTGGGAGCGAGTTGTGACATGTTTTTAGTGGTGGCCCATGCAAGGCTGAGAAGATCTTTCATGTATGTCTTTCCAGAAAGATCTTCCAGGTCTTCCGCCTAACAGAGATGTGGAGTTCTCTATAGATCTTATTCCGGGATCAAAACTGATATCTCAGAGCTGCTATAGAGTGAATTCCAAAGAATCCAAGGAAATGAAGGACCAGATAACGAGTTATTGAGCAAGGGCTTCATCAGATCCGGAGCATTGCCATGGGGAGCGCCAGTTCTTTTTGTACCCAAAAAGGATGGCACAGTTCGAATGTGCATCGACTATAGGGCCTTGAACAATATTACTATCAATAACAGATATCCTTTGCCTCGGATAGACGATTTATTCGATCAGTTCAGCGGGACAAAGGTATTCTCGAAGATAGATCTGAGATCGGGATATCATCAGGTGAAGGTGAGGGCTGAAGACATTCCGAAGACTGCATTCAACACCAGATACGGGTAGTACGAGTTCTAGTTATGCCTTTCGAACTCACAAATGCACCTGCCATCTTCATGAACCTTATGAAGACGATTTTCCATAAGTATCTTGATGAGTTTGTCATAGTATTCATTAACGACATACTTATTTATTCAAGACTCCTGAGGAACATGTTGAACACTTACGGATAGTACTATAGATTCTAATGAAGGAGAAGTTGTACGTCAAGATATCCAAGTGCAAGTTCTTCTTAGACCAAGTGGAGTTTCTTGGTCATGTGGTCACAGGAGAGGGTATTACAGTGGATCCAAAGAAAAATACAACAGTCGATATGTGGACCACTCCAAAATCAGTTGTAGAGATCAGGAGTTTTCTGGGTTTAGCTGGCTACTACCGAAAGTTCGTGAAGAATTTTGCAAAAGTGGCCGATCCTATGACCAAGCTAACAAGGAAGAATGAGGAGTACATCTAGAAAAAGGAGTGCCAGGCAGCATTTGAGGATCTGAAGAAAAGATTGACGACCGTACTAGTGTTGGCATTACCTTCGGGAGACGGAGGATTTTTAATCTACAGTGATGCCTCAGGGAAGGGGTTGGGATGCATTCTCCAACGGAATAGGAAAGTAATTGCTTATGCATCTAGACAATTATGAACTCATAAGAAGAACTACCCTACCCATGACTTAGAGCTAGCAGCAGTAATATTCGCTCTGAAGCTGTAGAAATACTATTTATACGGAGAGCGTGTGGAAATCTTCACAGACCACAAGAGCTTGAAGTATGTGTTTATCCAAAAAGAACTGAATATGAGGCAACAAAGATGGCTAGAGCTGATGAAGAATTTTGACATTGACCTTCAGTATCACCCTGGAAAGGCAAATATTATTGCGGATGTGGTGCCCCGTTCCCCCTATTCGGGGAGCGCGGCTAAGAAATACAAGTCAGTATCGTTCGATCGGGATAGATTAAATCAAAAAAACATTCTCGTTATGAATTTGTTTCTTCGGAATCAATTTCCATATTCAGTAGACCGTGTCCCCAGGATCGACTTAGCGGCAGAGTCAAGAGGGACATCACCGCTGCAAGTTTTCTTGCCTAGTTTTTGCTGTCGCTTTGTTGCTTTCGTGCTTTGAGTTGGTTTTCGGATTTGTTTGTATTTTCTTGAATAGTTTTGATGGATTTTATTATTTTCGTTCGTTGAACAATACTTCAATTCCGAGATTAGAAAGAGAGAAAGAGGTATTGATCAGCTGTTCGTGGCAATGCAGGTGAACGAGCATTAGGCGACGTGTGAGCGGAGTCTTAAAGTACCTCTTTCCTTCCCTTCTTCAACCAACTTGTGAGTGTCTTATATTTGATTTAGTTGACCCTCTTTCCAAGTCTTCACACACCTAAAAATCTTGCATTCTTGCTTGCTCCGATCAATGATACCAAGTAATAACTAAAAGATGTCAAGATAAAAAAGAATAGACTTGGAATACTTTATGCTTGTCAATCAACTTGTGAATGATTATCTTATTGCATGCTAGTTCGTTTAGAATGTTCTGCCTATGCTTCAATTTTAGTTAGGAATTGCATACTTCTTTTATAAATGTGCTAAGTATGGAACACACATTGTTATGCAATAAACTGTTCAGGGAGACTACACAAAATGAATCATGTCATAAAACTCGACTCGCGCTTGTATCGCCTTAAACCGTACTGTACAATAACTAGATATCAAACGCCTTTGTCATGGACAACTTGTGCACAAGATTTCTGGTTCCTGCGGACGGTTGTCGGGGCACTGGGACCGATCTGATCCGGACGGAACGATCTGTATAGTCGTCTGTATTGGCAAATATGGCGTGTAGCAGGGGGCTCGCCACCTGCATTGCACACCCTTCATCTTGAGACTATAACTCGTCCTTTGTGGCATTATGCCAGTGATCCCCACGTATATTTAAACCTGTGCAAGCTAACTTGTGTCTTCGTGGTAGGGAAGAACATGGTAAGTATTGTGCAGGTGGTTCAGACGGGCAGGTAAAAGCTACCGAACGTTGGCAAGTTTATTTCAGTAAATTATATATATACTGCTTGCTTGTAAAATAAACTAAGGCAAGATAGAAAGACCACAAATAATATGTATGCTTCATATAAACAATGTGTTGATTTGTATAGTTGGGTTAACTCGCCTTCACCAGTACGTTTCGATGTACTGACCCTCGTTGAAACAGGTTCCCTGCACCAAGGAGATCATGCGAGGAGCTAAAGTCACTTTCCAATCCAGTCCAATTGTCGGCACGTCCTGATCGTGCCTATTTTTTGAAGCATTTTGAAGACCCAGGAGATAGCAACTTAACTCATACAGCTTTGAGGAAAAGCCATCATCCCGCATGGAGGTCCCTTATTTTTAATTTTTAGTAAATAATGTAATGTACAGGACAACTATCTCATATTGTGTCAACTTTTGTAAGCCCATGTGGCAACCTTCTGACTCATTCAAGAGTTTATAAAAAGATGTCCATTATCAATAAAGAGAACTTTTCCATGTTTCAACTTTTGTAGGCCCGCACGACGTCACGTCCGGGGGACGACTATCAATTCCAAGGAATCGGGGCATGACATATTGGTATCAAAGCACAGCTTCAAGTTCCTTTAAACCTCGTATCAAAAAAGTTCCTTTAATAATCTATTTCCTATGCGAACTCTTGAACTTGTTAGGCCAAAATGAGATACGTTTCATACAATAAGTCCATAATACATTATGATCCTGATGTAAATTACCTTTTTTTTGAAGGAATGGCACAAGCGCAGGCATCATCGCTAGCGCCGGGCGAGACACAAGCCCAAGAAAGCAGTTCCGACACATCAAAAAGTTCTTGGAGCCAGCGAGCTATGTCTTGTGTCGATCCCATTCAACAGATGATGCATATGTTGGAGGCTAACCAACAGAGGGAGGAGGCTCGTTATGAATGAGCTGAGAAGCGAGCGAAAGAGCGGCAGAGCAAGTTCCAAGACAATATAGAAGCCTGATTCTCAGTCCAACAAAAGCAGGTAGATACCCTGCAACAGATCGTGCAGAATTTGGCCTCCAATCAGTCCGCGGCAACAGCATCGACACCGGTGGAGCAACCCGCGCTTGAAGTCGAGATGTCTCAAACTCCAAGGAAGAAGGATGTTCGACTTTGGCGACTTCAAGAAGGTTTGCAATACGCCGTTTAAAGGGACCGAGGATCCAATCATGGCTCTAGATTGGTTGGACGAACTTGAGGATCATTTTAAACTTCTAGAAGTACCCGAGCAAAAGCGTACGCGTGTGCCAAACTGCAGCTTCGGTTGAACGCACACAATTGGTGGGACGTGCATCGAAGGTCTCTTCCAGTTGACGATGAAGAAGAGACGATCACATGGGCTACCTTCCGTTGTGCGTTTGAAGAGGAGTTCATACCCCTCCCGTACGTCGTCAGCAGGAGAACGAGTTCGTGCAACTACGACAAGGCAGCATGACAGTTAAGCAGTATTCCGTCGAATTCAACCGGCTCACCAAATTTGCAAGCTCTTATTTACCTGATGCGGCGAGTCATGCCAGACGATTTAAAGGCAGTATACGTCCTACCATCCATGCGCACGTGGTCATTTCTCAGTACCAGACAATGCAGGAAGTTCTTAACCATGCCCTCTCCCTCGAACCGCAGTATCCTCCAGTTGTTGTCGGCACTGTGCATACCTCCAATCACAAGCGCCATGGCAACGAGAGAGGAAACAACGCTGCAAAGCATCCAAATAATGGCGGTCAGCAAAGAGGGAACCCAGGGCCATACAACAATTTCTGTAAGAAACTGGGGCACACCACCGCCAACTGTTACCTCAAAAATGGGTTATACTTCAACTGTGGTGACAAGGGTCACATATCTAAAGATTGTCCGCTTCCCTCCAAGCTTCGCCCTCAACATCCAAATCCTGCCCCTGCACCCTAAGCCAACCGAGCCGCACCTCAGCAAGTGCGTCGCCAAGCTCAAGGTCGGGTGTACACAATAACATGAGAAGAAGCTCTGGCCTCAGACACCGTTGTGTCAGGTATATTTCTTTTTAATAACATACCTGCACGTGTGCTATTTGATTCTGGTGCAACGCATAGCTTTATATCCATAAATTTTGTCGTGAAAAATAATATAGAAATAATACCGTTGCATCTAGACCTTAGTGTTAGCACCCCCTCCGGCACGAAAATACATGTCCGTTCAGTATGCCAAGGTGGTAACATCTGTATTGGAGGAACGAAGCTCTCGTTCAATATTTTAGTCCTAGATGTTCAGGATTATGACATCATTTTGGGGATGGATTGGCTCGGCGCTTGCTCGACAACTATCGAATGTGCAGAGAAATGAGTCATCTTCCGGCTACCTGGAGAAGCTGAATTCTGCTACACGAGTAGTCCAGCAACAGATACGTCCAGGGCCTACATGATGATTTCTGCGATATCTACTCGACGGATGCTACACTCTGGCTGCGAGGGATACCTAGCGTCAGTTTGGGACACACATCTGGATTACGCAAACGTTGAGTTTTCTTCCGTTGTGGCAGATTTTCCTGATGTATTTTCGAGCGAACTACCCGGCATGCCACCTGACCAAGAGATCGAGTTCACTATTGACACATTCCTGAATACTCAGCCAATTTCCAAGGCTCCGTACATAATGGCCCCTACTAAACTGAAGGAGTTAAAGTGCCAACTTCAAGACCTGCTGGATAAAGGGTTCATCCGTCCGAGCGTGTCTTCTTGGGGCGTGCATGTGCTCTTCGTAAAAAAGAAGAATGGAATATTGCATCTCAGCATCGATTACCAGAAGCTGAATAAGGTCACCATCAGAAACAAGTATCCTCTGCCCAGGATAGATGATCTCTTAGATCAACTGCAAGGGGCAACGGTGTTCTCGAAAATTAATCTTCGCTCGGGTTACCACCAGCTGAAGATTAAGCCAGAGGACATGCCCAAGTCTGCTTTTCGAACCTGCTATGGACACTACGAGTTTTTTGTTATACTGTTTGGTCTGATGAACGCCCCTGCCGCTTTTATGGATTTTATGAATCGGGTGTTCCGACCCTTTCTCGATAAATTTGTGGTCATTTTTATAGATGACATCTTAGTGTACTCGAAGAATAGGGATGAACACGCATGACACCTGTGGATGGTGCTTCAAACCCTTCGAGACAATAAGTTGTATGCCAAGCTAAGTAAGTATGAGTTCTGGTTGGACAGCATAGCCTTTCTCGGGCATATTATTTCTGCAACGAGAATCTCAGTTGACCCTAAGAAAATAAAAGCCATCGTGAACTAGAAACGACCTGAGTCAGCTAGCGATATTCGAAGTTTCCTTGGTCTGGCGGGTTACTATAGAAGATTTATTAAAGATTTTGTGAGGATCGCCTCACCTCTGACTCAGCTAACTCGAAAAGGGGTAACGTTCGCGTGGACGGACGACTGTGAAGCTTCGTTTATGGAGTTAAAGTAGTGCCTCATCTCAGAACCAATTCTTATCCTTTCAGACGGACCCGATGATTTTAAAATATATAGTGATGCCTCAAGAAAGTGTAACCCCCCTGATTTTTTAAGAATTTTTAATTTGGATTTTTCACAATTTTTGGGGATTTTTCTGTTTTTAAAACCTAGTTATTTTGGAATTAAATGATTTTTATTTATTGTTAATTAATATTAAAATATTATGGAAATAATATTTTATGGTGTAAAATGAAAAACTAGACATAGGGTAATTTTTCGGGAATTTATTGGACCCCGAAAGCATTTTTAAAGCCCTAAAAACTAAGTAGAAATAAACCAAATTAAACCCTAAAAATAAACCCGGTTCAATTAAACCAAACCAACCCAAACCAACCCAGACCCGGTTCAACTGAACCGAACCCAACCTTAGCGGGTCGGGTCAGATCTAAACTCGACCCGACTACCCAAACACGCTCTTAAACGTTAGCGGATCGGGCCGGATTCATGTTGAACCCGAAACGCGGACCCCGACCCGTTACCCAATCCAAACCCTAGTCGGAATCCACCGCCTTTACTGTTCCGACCAGCCCCTATTTAATCCCCTTGACGCCTACACCGGAACCCTAATCCTCCAGACTTCATCCCCGACCTCCCCTCGCCGCCTACGTCGGAACCCTAGCTCCACTACCCTAAGCCTCGAGCCCCCGCCATCGTCCCCGACAACCCGTCTTCTCCGCCTCTCTCTCCGACCCGCTCTCACCTCTCCCCACGATCGAACCTATCCCCTCGGCCGCCCGGACTCCCCCGCTCCAGCCGCCCATCCCCACTTCCTCCGCCTAGCCCAGTTCTATCCTCTGCCGACTCGAACCCCCTCGACCACCACTCGTCTTCTCCCGAGCTCCACCAACCCAGCTCCTCCGCCCTCAGCCGATGAGCCCCAAACCCCGAGCCTCTCACCGTCTCCCCGCAGCCCTCGACGACCCTGGCTCGACTCCTCCGCCAAGAGCCGACGACCACCGCCGTGCCCACCGCCTTCCTCCACGAGCAGCCCCGGCTGAGCCGCCACGACGAAGCTCCGGGGAAGCATCCAACCGCAGCATTGAAACCCTAGACCTGACACGGCTGAACCTGACCCGGACACGGCCGACCAGGACACAGCACAGTGACCCGGATACGAAGTATCATCGTTCCACGGAGCCCTGTTCAGGTAACCCGTTCTCTCTCCTCGTTGTTCCATTTTTCGTTCTGTCAGTTGTGATGCATAGACTGTGTAACCATCTCGATGCCCGTACAATCCGCTCGGTGCATCGCGTCCTGTGGCGTTCGCAAACCGCGATCCAAAAACAGGAAAACTAACACCCCATTTCACCCCGGAACTGAGTGCGCCCCGCCAAACGGGACGACTTGGTCTTGCACGGTCTTCACCGAAACGTGCGCGCCGTTGATACGGACGTGCATGATTTCGCAGAAGTTGATTTGGATGTGCGTGCACACCGGAATCAACGCGTATCCGCCGACAACGCCCCGTATCCGCCTGTTCTAGAACACATCGTAACTTCGTGTACACACGTCGGATCGAGACGAAACTTGTGCCATCGGACTCGTAGCAATACGCTGGTCCTGTGATCCAAGTTTGGTTCGATTCTGAGAACGTTGACAAAATTGCGTATCGTGGGCCGGCTCCACTTGACGGGCGATTTTGGGATCGGCTCATCGGAATCCAATTCTGGAAGTTCCTTGGGTTCGTATCATCGTTCTGGACTTGTTGACACTGAGTTTGACGAATTTGGAGACATTTGGTCCTGACACATTTTTTGGTATGAAGCAGCCCACATGTGGACCCCGCTTTGACCAGAAACTATCATTTTTGCCCTCTGTGTCCAAATTGGACTCAAGGACAGGCGTTTCTAGCTATTTAATATTTTCTGAATCTAATGGTGATATTTATTTCAGCAACCGGAGTAGTACCTGCAAATCACACTCAGACCAGAGCTACAGTTGGAGCCAGAACCCCAAGCAAGTGTACCTTGCCAAATCTTGCAGTTCTTGTTAAATATTTCTTTGACTTATTTAACTGTTGTACATGCTTGACCTAGGACAGTGTGACTTTACTTAGCGTCCTATTAATAGTCGGGTGCCAACCCCGTACGCGGAGTTGTGTAACATCACCTAGACATGGAAACCGAAACCCTATACTTCCCGTGCTTGCATTATCAAGTACGGCATAACCCAGGACACCTGGCACTATTCATGAGACAGAATCTTTCTGAGATATTCATGGTGATTCTGTATAGGATACATGTTTCATGACATATTCTTTTGCTTAGATATTACATGACTTGATGCATTAGTTATGATCCTGCGTGGCATGGACATGAGACGTTGTGGACATGAGACGTATGATTACATTGGGTGGGGAGAGACACACAGGCTATAGGTTAATTATATTATGTGCGTCTTAGTCTCTCTCTGAAGGTGCCATGGAGTGGGGAATATCCCAGTATCTAGATAAATCACATGATATCACTGCTACCGGCTCCCTGATACAGAGCTTGTAGTGGTCTCAGCCTGAGTTCTAGTGATGCTCTCATCTTGCATATCACTTAGCTGGTTATATAGTTTACCCTATTTTGATTCATTTATTACTGCACTGCATTTATTTTAGCATGAGTTATTTTGTACCTTACTATGTCCCCTGAGGACCTGGATCCGGATTATGTCCCCAGGATTAGCAGATGAGATCGATCCCGAGGTATACGAGACAGGAGCATTAGCATGAGCAGGAACAAGAGCAGGCACTGGAGCATTACCAGATCCAGTAGACGAGTGACCTCTGCGGGTATCTTCTGAGTATATACTTTGTCCAAACTCAGTATTTGCTATTGTTATTTTATTCTTGTATCTTGACAGTTGTATCAGACTTGTTATCGGGTTGTTCTCCGATTTATTTACTTGTGACTTGCTGATGGTTATATTTCACTCTATTGATATTGTTGTATTCATTTCTGTGGATGATATTAGTAGACCCTTATTGTTGTTTTACAGCTTAAGTACGCCCCGATGGATCCATTAAATTGGGTTTGTCCATCGGTGTGTGCTGCTGCCATTGCCACGTGTCTAGTCCCTCGATATTTTGGGACTGGGGCGTGACATGATTTTTGTGGTGGCCCATGCAGGTCAACGACTAAATTGCTTCGGTTTTAACTTAGGGACCGAGCAAGCCTGCAGTAAGAATAGGATAAGTTTTTATGATCTCATCCACTTGCTTGAAACGTTATTGATATCTATATCAGATTCGAATTAATTCTTGACTTGCATCCTGCCTTGATTCCTGTGCGCCTCTTATTAGTTATTTTGGTTGCAGAGTTATGGATTCCAGAGCAAACGACGAGACTCTTGCAAGATCACCACGGGATGCTTTGGTAACCAATGAAGAGGAAGTGACACCAGTTGATGAAGGTCAATCATCACAACAACGCAGTCAAGCAAGACAACATGCCACCAGAATCCAGCAAGATGACATTCCACCATCGATGCAGTTTACTCCACCGATGCCTACCTTTCCACCAGGGCAGGCTATAGACGAACAACAAATGTTTTGAATGTTCTACGCGATGATGCAAGCCCATCAGAAGGTTCAGGAAGAAGCACAGCAAAACCAAGCGGAGAAGTTTATCGACAGATTTAGCTCTGAGCTAGGGAAGTTAATCAGCTCTGTTACACCTACCTTAGACTCAGACGTTCTTGCTGCAACATGACCCATAGAGCGCAACACAAGGATAGAGTCCAGCCAGAAGCGGCCGTATGCATCAGCACCAGACCAAGCACAACAAGAAAGAGTTGCAAAGTGACCACAGATGAACCCACCACAGAGAGCATCTACACCACTTGCACTAGTTCTTCCTACTTGTCACTACTGTAGCAAGGTAGGCCATTTCGCTAAAGAATGCCGACGTAGATTGGGTCTATGTTTATCTTGCGGATCCAAAAAGCATTCGGTAAGGGATTGCCCTGAACGTCGAGAGAAATCAGTGATGATTCATCAACCAGCCACATCAGCACCAGCCGGAGCACCACAGGAAGAAATTGCAAAGACCTCACATGCACCAACCACCAGAAGCATCTCCACAGGCACTACCTGTCTGTCAATATTATCGCAAGCGAGGCCATATCGAGGACGAGTACAGATAAAAAAGGAAAGTTTGTTTAGCTTGCGGATCCAGTCAGCATCCATTCAGGGAATGTCATGAGCGTCGAGAAAGAGCACCAATGGTTAACCAACAAGCGTTACCAGTACCGAGGCCAACCTATCCAGCATTAGGAGCACCACAAACGGAAGTTGAAGGAGTCCTACCACCAGCTCCAGGAGGGTATCAGCCGAGGCCACCTTTGATACCACAAGCAGCACTCTTCCAGCAGGCTCAGCAGCAACAGAGAAATCGACTGTAAGGACGCGGACAAGCTTTCGCGATGACCTTTGAGGACGCACAGACTCGTGGATTAGTTAATACGCGTAAGTGATTCGAAGTTATCTCGTCTAGTATTGCTTTAGTTTGTGCCTGTTGGTTCGTGACCTCAGCCTTAACCTAGTAATTTCGAACTTGCTTATAACTGATAACCTAGTATATTTTAAGTGATAATCTAGTTTTTCTGAACTGTAAATTTCTAGATTTCCTTCATTCGGGAAATTGTATAACTTTTAATGCTTAGGAAAATAATTTTCCTTTGTATTATTCTTACACCCTCAACCTTGATTCCCCTTGATCGTGCTGTGCTTCAAACAATATTTGTAACCGTGTCATCTCTGTTGACCGGTTATTCTTTGATTGCGAGGATGCAATCCTCTTAAGGGGAGTAGATTGTAACCCCCCTGATTTTTCAATAATTTTAAATTTGGATTTTTCATAATTTTCTATAATTTTCTGGGATTTTTCTGTTTTTAAAACCTAGGTATTTTGAAATTAAATGATTTTTAATTACTGTTAATTAATATTAAAATATTATAAAAATAATATTTTATGGTGTAAAATGAAAAACTAGACATAGGGTAATTTTCCGGGAATTTATTGGACCCCGGGAGCATTTTTAAAGCCCTAAAAACTAAGTAGAAATAAACCGAATTAAACCCTAGAAATAAACCCAGTTCAATTGAACCAAACCAACCCAAACCAACCCAGACCCGGTTCAACTGAACCGAACCCAACCTTAGCGGGTCGGGTCGGATCTAAACCCGACCCGAAACCCGACTACCCAAATCTGCACTTAAACGTTAGCGGATCGGGCCGGATTCATGTTGAACCCGACCCGCGGACCCCGACCCGTTACCCAATCCAAACCCTAGTCGGAATCCACCACCTTTACTGTTCCGACCAGCCCCTATTTAATCCCCTCGCCGCCTACGCCGGAACCTTAATCCTCCAGACTTCATCCCCGACCTCCCCTCGCCGCCTACGTCGGAACCCTAACTCCACCACCCTAAGCCCCGAGCCCCCGCCATCGTCCCCGACAACCCGTCTTCTCCGCCTCTCTCCCCGACCCACTCTCACCTCTCTCCACGATCGAACCTCTCCCCTCCGCCGCCAGGACTCCCCCGCTCCAGCCGCCCAGCCCCACTTCCTCCGCCTAGCCCAGTTCCATCGTCCGCCGACTCGAACCCCCTCGACCACCACTCGTCTTCCCCCGAGCTCCACAAACCCAGCTCCTCCGCCCTCAGCCGACGAGCCCCAAACCCTGAGCCTCTCGTCGTCTCCCCGCAGCCCTCGACGACCCTGGCTCGACTCCTCCGCCAAGAGCCGACGACCTCCGTCGTGCCCACCGCTTTCCTCCACGAGCAGCCCCGCCTGAGCCGCCACGATGAAGCTCCAACGAAGCCCCCAACCGCAGCACTGAAACCCTAGACCGGACACGGCTGAACCTGACCCGGACACGGTCGACCAGGACACAGCACAGTGACCCGGACATGAAGTATCATCGTTCCACGGAGCCCTGTTCAGGTAACCCGTTCTCTCTCCTCGTTGTTCCATTTTTCATTTCGTCAGTTGTGATGCGTAGACTGTGTAACCCTTTCGATGCCCGTGCAACCCACTCGGTGCATCGCGTCCTGTGGCGATTGTAAACCACGATCCAAAAACAGGAAAACCAATACCCCGTTTCACCCCGGAACTGAGTGCGCCCCGCCAAATGGGAAGTCGTGCGCTGTCTTCACCGAAACATGCGCGCCGTTGATACGGATGTACGAGATTTCATAGAAGTTGATTTGGATGTGCGTGCACACCGGAATCAACGCGTATCCGCCGACAACGCCCCGTATCCGCCTGTTCTGGAACGCGTCATAACTTCGTATACACATGTCGGGTCGAGACAAAACTTACGCCATCGGACTCGTAGCAATACGCTGGTCCTGTGACCCAAGTTTGGTTCGATTCTGAGAACGTTGACCAAATCGCGTATTGTGGGCCCTACGGCTCCACTTGACGGGCGATTTTGGATTCGGCTCATCTGAATCCAATTCTGGAAGTTCCGTTGGGTTCGTATCATCGTTCTGGACTTGTTGACACTGAGTTTGACAAATTTGGAGACCTTTGGTCCTGACACGTTTTTCGGTATGAAGCGGCCCACATGTGGACCCCGCTTTGACCAGAAACTGTTATTTTTGCCCCTGTGTCCAAATTGGACTCAAGGACAGGCGTTTCTAGCTATTTGATATTTTTTAAATCTAATGGTGATGTTTATTTCAGCAACCGGAGTAGTACCTGCAAATCACACTGAGACCAGAGCTACAGTTGGAGCTAGAATCCCAGGCAAGTGTACCTTGCCAAATCTTGCAGTTCTTGTTACATATTTTTTTGACTTATTTATCTGTTGTACATGCTTGACCTAGGACCGTGTGATTTTACTTAGCGTCCGATTAATAGTCGGGTGCCAACCCCGTACGCGGAGTTGTGTAACGTCACCTAGACATGAAAACCGAAACCCTATACTTCTCATGCTTGCATTATCAAGTACGTCATAACCCAGGACACCTGACACTATTCATGAGACAGAATCTTCCTGAGATATTCATGGTGATTCTGTATAGGATACAGGTTTCATGAGATATTCTTTTGCTTAGATATTACATGACTTGATGCATTAGTTATGATCCTGCGTGGCATGGACATGAGACGTTGTGGACATGAGACGTATGATTACATTGGGTGGGGAGAGACATACAGGCTATAGGTTGATTATATTATGCCCGCGTCTTAGTCTCTCTTTGAGCTAGACAAATCACATGATATCACTGCTATCGGCTCCCCGACACAGAGCTTGTAGGGGTCTCAGCCTGAGTTCTAGTGATGCTCTCATATTGCATATCACTTAGCTGGTTATATAGTTTACCCTATTTTGATTCATTTATTACTGCACTGTATTTATTTTAGCATGAGTTATTTTGTACCTTACTATGTCCCCTGAGGACCTGGATCCGGATTATGTCCCCAGGATTAGCAGACGAGATCGATCCCGAGGTATACGGGACAGGAGCATTAGGATGAGCAGGAACAAGAGCAGGCACTGGAGCATTACCAGATCGAGTAGACGAGTGACCTCTGCGGGTATCTTCTGAGTATATACTTTGTCCATACTCAGTATTTGCTATTGTTATTTTATTCTTGTATCTTGACAGTTGTATCAGACTTGTTATTGGGTTGTTCCCCGATTTATTTACTTGTGACTTGCTGATGGTTATATTTCACTCTATTGATATTGTTGTATTCATTTCTGTGGATGATATTAGTAGACCCTTATTGTTGTTTTACAGCTTAAGTACGCCCCGATGGATCCATTAAATTGGGTTTGTCCATCGGTGTGTGCTGCTGGCCATTGCCACGTGTCTAGTCTCTCGATATTTTAGGACTGGGGCATGACAGAAAGGGTTTGGGATGTGTCCTGATGCAACGGGACAAGGTGATAGCCTTCGCGTCGAGGCAGTTGAAGCCTCACGAGAAGAATTATCCAACCCATGATCTGGAGCTCGTAGCAGTGGTGTTCGTGCTGAAGTTGTGGCGCCACTACCTTTATGGTGTACCGTGCGAGATCTATACAGATCATAAGAGCCTAAAATTTCTCTACACACAAAAGGATTTAAATCTTTGACAACGGCATTGGCTTGTGTAAAACCCTATATTTTTAATATTATTTATTAATTAATTATTAAATTTATTTATATTATTTCATAGTTATTTAGATAATATATACATAGTGATTTAATTACCTAGATAAATATTCATTTAGAATTGTTGCACAAAGTCCTATTATTTTATTTAGGAATAATTGTAGGAGAGGGATAGAGATTTTTGTAGAATTTATTTTGGGTACGAATATATTTTTATATACCTCATATATATGTGCTAATAAATAAATAGTGTAATAATCATAATATATATTCGTAATAATAATAATAAATAATAGTTATAATAATAATAATAATAATAAATAGTGTAATAGTATTAATAATAATAATAATAATAGTAATAATATTAGTAATAGTTATAATAATAGTATTAATAAATAATAATAAAATAGTAAAAAGAAAAAAAAAGAATGGAATAAGAAAAGAATGGAATAAGAAATGAAAGTAAAAAAAAAAAAAAGAAGAAAAGAGAAGGAACTAAAACCCCAAATCCTAATTCACTAAAAGCCCCCCCCCCCTACCCGGCTGAAATTCCTAAAGCTAATAGGAGCTAACCCTAAACCACCCCCCGCGGCCCATTACGGGCACCCGCTCGTATCAGCAGTAGCAGAAGCATATCTATTACCCCCCACCCATATATATATATATATATATATATATATATATATATATATATTCCATAAACCCTAACCCTAGCTTCAACTTACCATCCACCAACCCAGCGCTGCCGACCTCCTCGGCCTGCCGCCGCCTCCGGGAGCACGCCGCGTCGCCGCCGGAATTTGCGCCGCTCGCCGCGAGCACCCCAAAAATTGATAACAACGTACCCCTGTTCAAGCCTCGATTTCTGAGCCATCGCTTGACCAAACTTGACCCCGTCTTCGCCGGTATGATCCCCACCTATCTCTCTCTAAATCCCTTATATTAGTTCCCATCGTTCAATGCTAAACCCTAGGTAAAAATTGACGCCAAGTCGGGAAAAAACTACGTCATTTAATTTTAGAAAAAACTGTTGTGATGACCCATGTTTACGGACTCGTATCTCCCACCACAGAGATCTAAACTTAGAAATTTCTTTTGCTATATGAAGACCACATAACCTAGATTATTTTCTGTCAATTATATTATTTTATATGATGTTGTATGCTGAATTAAATTAGGTTGAAAATCCATAAAAACTTGTTTCGAAACCAAAAAATTTGTGATATGGAGCGCGCTCCACCAAACGGGACCGCCCCATCGCGTACCAATTACATCAAAAGGCACGTATGGTATATCCAGACGTGTGGGCTTTTGCGAAAGTTGATTCGGACGCGTGTGCGCGTCAGAATCAACCCGTATTCGCAAAAATTTCCCGTATCGTAACTTTTACAAAATACTGCACCATTTAGTGTACGCTCGTTAGAATGCGATAAAACTTGCACCATTGGATTCGTGGTATCATATTGGGCCTGTGACCCAAGTTTCACGTGATTCTGAGACAGTTGACCAAGCCGCCTATTTGCGGGCTCAACGGTTGACTTTTTGGGCGAATTTGTGTTCGGCTCATCGGAATCCAAAATTGGATGTACCGTTGAGTTCGTATTGACGTTTAAAATTGGTTTGACCTATAATTTGTCCCTTTTTAGAGACCTTTACCCCTGGCACGCTTTTTGGTGCAAAGTGGACCAAATGTGGACACCGCTTTGACCTAAAATTATCGCTTTGCCCTTGTGTCCAAATTGGACGAAAGAGTAGTGTTTTCTAGCTATCTCGCTTATTCTGGGAATGTTGGTGATATTTATTTCAGCACCCGGAGACGTTCATTCTAAGGCCGTAGCTTCTGATCTTGTGTGCTTGACTCCTAGACGTTACACTTTGCAGCTCTCTTGCCAGGCAAGATACCTTGCCAAATTGCTTACAGTACTTTGCATGCTTATTATATTTCTGTATATATTTATTGCATGTGTGTTTTCTTTCAGTCATTACTATATATTATATATGTTGACACACACTTGACACCTAGTATCATGGGAAGGGAGGACAATCAGTAGGCGTATGGGCTATAACCACTCTGGTAAACCGTAGTAACTAGCACGCACTATGGTAGTCGTGTCCGATGGTCGCTACCCCCGCGATAAGTCGGCTGATGGTGTCACGATGGTCGCTACCCCCGCAGTATGACGGCTGATGATGTTCCTGACGTGTGTGTGAGTTGTAAGATTTAGATCGAGTAGCCTACCCATGCCCATACGTCGAAAAGTTGTCCTCATTATGCATTTTATATAGATTGTCTTGTACAGCGTACTTACATATTTTTTTCCTATTATGCATGTTTACTGTATTCAAAATGGCATGCTTCTATGTATCTTGTTACGTCCCTCTGAGGACCTAGTCCCTTTTCAGGTGTAGATGTTCATGACTATTCACAGGAGTACGGATCAGTACTTACCACTTATCTCTTTCGAGGAGGTCTTACCTTCTGAGCATCATTGATTATCTCTAGCGAGGGGTCGCTTCGCTGATACACTTCTATCATCACCTTATTTTATATTAGAGATTTTATATTAGAGATTTTATATCCCTCTCTCATTTTAGTATTGGTATAGTCATTGGTAGTGGATTTGTCTCCACCCGACTATTAGTTTTGGATTATTCAGACTTATTATTCTAGTTTAGTTATTTCCTTTTTGTGACTTGTTGTGTGGATGAGATTTAGTATATGTGTGACTTGTGACCATATATATACCACATGTGAGTTTATATTCATATTACAGCGTACGTGTGTATTATGGTATCCATATATTGGAGTTGCCATATACATACGACTAGCATGCTTACGTGTTCCTAGTCCTACGTATTTTGGGACTGGGGCGTGACATGTTTTTGTGGTGGCCCATGCAGGTCGAGAGCATATTGTCTCGGTTATGTCACTGTACCGAGCAAGCCTGCACATAGGATTAGAATATAGGATCTCATCCACTTATTTATCTCCTCCCTTGATTTTATTTCGTATTCTTATTTGATTGCTTGTATTGCATCTTGCTTGATCCCTTCTCAACGTCAATATTCTCTCGTGCTTGATAGAGGTTAGAAAGATGACTTGTACTAGGTATATACACTCTAGTATTCAATAACACTATTAGTTACATTTTTGTAAGTTTGGTAGTGTGCCTCATAACCTAGTATTACATAGTTCTATTGCCCAATTAATAAGGTATAATTAAATGATACCAACTATAGACTTGCATAAAAATATAGTGTTTATTCAGACTGTAGAACTTAGAGGCCCATAAACCCATTTGGTCGACTAGAGACCTTGACAAGTAGTTAGTATGGCAACTGTAGAGACACAACACCGATCTTCTTGGTGAACTTAAATTATTCTGTACCTTCCTCCATGATAATCAAGCGTACTCATATTTTCTACTACCTCGACTTATGCTGCTATTATAGCCTAGTTTTACAAGCTTATTCTTGTATTGAGCTTATTCATGACATATGTATTATTGGGGGCCCACACTAATACATTGTCTAAATCAGAATCAGTGTATTATGGTCTGATCAACCTTAGTACGCTTGGTTCGCTCTTCGTATCACTACTTTATGTGGATTGAGATATAGTTGACTCAACTTATTAGACGAATATACTTGCCCTCTAGACTGGTCAGAGCATATCATATTAGGTACATAACTGTTCTGATGTGAACATGCGAATAAGAATTTACCAAAATAAGATCTCAATCCACAACTACCTTGGCAACTCCCTTTCAAATTCTCTAATCCCTTTGAATCCCGTACTTGTAATCTATCACCTCTTCCTTGAATTCTTCATTGTTGTTTTCCGTCTTCCCCTATTTCAGAAACACGAAAGTTTGTTCTTAGTATAAGTTTGATACACGAATAGTACTAGATATACCCCATAGGCTGAGCACTCACAATAACAAATATAGAAGCACAGGCACAGGAAGTGTCACGCCCCAGTCCCAAAAATGCCGAGGGACTGAGCACGTGAGCAATGGCCAGCAGCACGCACCGATGGACAACCCAATTTAATGGATCCATCAGGGCATGCTTAAGCTGTAGTCTAGCAATACTAAGTACAAGTCTCAGGTATTTCTAATCTCATCCACAGACAACACAGATTAATGCCGGAAAATAAATGCAATAGAATTAAATAAGCAATATGAAATAAGGTTATCTCGGGAACAAATCCGAGAATTAGTCTGTTACATTTAAGAGAAAAGACAGGAATTAAAATGCTGGAAAATGGAAATACTGTATAGCTGAAGCCGGTGCTCAAGAGAAGTCTTCGGCCACTATCTCGTCCTCTGTTCCTTGTTCTGCTCCAAGGAGTGCTCCAGTACCGTACACTTCAGGGTAGTTCTCTTCAGCGGTACCTGGGGACATCATCCATTCCAGGTCCTCAGGGGACATAGCAAGGTACAGAAATATCTCAAGCCATAATGAATATCAGTGCAGCAATGAAATAAACAGCAGGGTAACTATGTAAACCAGCTAAGTGATATGCAAGTGAGAGTTCTAGTCATACTCAGGCTGAGACTACTACAGGATCAGTGTTGGAGAAACCATAGCAGTATTTCTCGAGAGGGCCAGTACTTGTGCCAGAGCTCTGTATCAGAGACTAAGACACCTCCAGATAACCATGTTTTCATTATATTATTTGCAGCCTTGATATGATAATCCTCTCCCCACCCCATGTAATCTCACGTCACAGTTCCAGAATATCAGGTACAATTCACGCAAGATTTAACTAATACAAGGAGTCAGGATAGAATCTAATCATGTAAACTGTAAATGTCATGAAAATGTAACCTATACGGAATCACCAGGTATATCTCAGGCAATTCCGTTCCATGATAGTGTCAGGTGTCCTGGGTTGAGCAGTTAAACAAGTTTCCATAAAAAGCTACCAGAAAATCAAGTAAAATACTATAACCAGAAATATCTGAGAATTGGCAAGCTTTACTTGCCCACTGATGTACAACCAAGTGCAGGAAATATGTAGCAAGCTGCAAGTTTTGGCGAGGTACACTTGCCTGTGGTTCCGGCTATGTTTACGGCTCTGACTTCGGCGGAAATTGCAGGCGGTACTCCGGTTGCTGAAACAAACATCACCATCAGATCCAAAAAATATCAATCAGCTAGAAACGCCTGTCCTTGAGTCCAATTTGGAGACAAGGGCAAAAACGGCAGTTTCGGGCCAAAACGGGGTCCACCGGTGGGCCCGCTTTGCACCGAAAAACGTGTCAGGGTCAAAGGTCTCCAAATTCACCAAACTTAGTGTCAACAGGTCAGGAACGCTGATACGAACCCAACGGAACTTCCAGAATTGGATTCCGATGAGCCGAACACAAAATCGCCCGTCGAGCGGGGCCTATGGGGCCCACGACACGCGATTTCGTCAACGTTCTCAGAATCGGACCAAACTTGACCCACAGGACCAGCGTATCGCTACGAGTCCGATGGCGCAAGTTTCGTCTCGATCCGACGTGTGTACACAAAGTTAGGTCAAATTGTAGAAGAGACGGATACGGGGCGATGTCCGCGGATACGCGTTGATTCCGGTGTGCACGCACACCCGAATCAGCTTCCGCGAAAACCCACACGTCCGTATCGACGAGGCGCACGTATCTGTGAAGACCGCGCGCAACCAAGTCGTCCCGTTTGGCGGGGCGTACTCAGTTCCGGGGTGAAACAGGGTCTGGGTTTTTCCTGTTTTTGGATCGCGATGTGCGATCACCACAGGACGCGATGCCCCAAAGAGTTTGTCCGAACACCGAGAGGGTCATACAGGCTTCGCAACGCAATTTGCGGAATCGAAAACGGAGCTACGGATCAAAAGTTACACGCACCTGAAGGGGACCCAAAAAACCGGATCGAATCGTGTCCGACACGTGTCCGATTCGTGTCGGACACGAAAACCGAGAATTAGGGTTAGGGTTTACTGTGCTGGTTGAGGGGATTCCGGCGAGGGGCGGCGGATCTGCGGCGGGGAGGCCGGCCGGGGCTAGGGGCGGCCGAGGGCGGTGCACTGCGGCGAGGCGGCGGCGCGGCTGGGCTGCTGCGGCTTGCTGCGGCTGCTGCAGCGGTCGGTGGCCGCCGGAGACGAAGGGGGAGGGGAGGAGGAGAGCTGGGCGGTGGAGGCGACGGCGCTGAGGTCTGCACGGCGGGGAGACGGCGCGGTGGTCGGTGGCTAGGGCGACGGCGGAGGGGAGCGGTGGCAGCGGTGGTCGAGGCTGAGCGGGTGGGGTATTTAAAGGCGGCAGCGGCGGGGCGAGGTGGCCGGGGAAGGCGGACGACGTGGCGGGGGAGGCGGGGCTAGCGGGGGCGTGGGCCGAGCGGAGCGGGCGGGCGGCCGGGAAGCGCGGGCGGCGCTGCGCGTGGCCGAGCGGGGCGCGAGTCGTGGGGGAGGTGCGGGTCGGCGGGTTCGGGTCGGGCGGCGGTCAGACCCGACCCGACCCGACCCGGCGGGGCTGGGTTGGGTTCGTTGGGCTGGGCCGGCCCAACGGGCCGCGGGCAGGATTCTAGGGTTTAATAAAAAATAATAAAAATTAATAACAGTAATTTATTTAATTAATTAATTTTTATAAATAGATAAATACTTTTTAGGCATTTAAAAATAGGTCCGGGGCCCGATAAATTCCAGAAAAATTGCCCTAAGTCCAGTTTTTCATTTTACATCCAAAAATATTATTTTCATAATATTTTAATATTGTTTAATACCAATTAAAAATCATTGAATAATTAAAACCCTGTTTTAAATTACTGAAAAATCCCAGAAAATTCCTGAAAATCGTGCAAAATCCAGTTTTTAAAATTTTGAAAAATCAGGGGGTTTACAATCTACCCCCCTTAAGAAGATTGCGTCCTCGCAATCAAAGAATAACCGGTCAACAGAGATGACGCGGTCGCAAGCATCGTTTGAAAATACATCACGAGATACTTCAGGGAAATACCGTTTCCCTAAAATTTGAAAGTTTACACTTTCCAGGATAATTTAGTTAAAACCATATCTTTTATGAAAGCCAGGTTGTTATTAACAAGTTGCAATTTACTAGGTTGGGGCTGAGGCCACGAACCAACGAGCACGAAATACAACAAGACTAAAAACGGATAACTATAAATCACTTACTCGCATCGGCGTCCTGCACAGTCAGCGCATAAGCTTGCTCTCGTCCTTGAGGTAGATTCCTCTGCTGCTGCTGAGTTTGCTGGTTCGCCCTTGGTGCTCCTTCTCCGTGTTGAGTGCAATCCCTTACTGAATGCTGACGGGATCCGCATGCCAAACACAATCCTAGTCTGCGTCGGCATTCTTTGGCGATATGGCCTGCTTTGCCACAATAGTGACAAGTAAGGAGGACTACCGTTTGCGGTGCAGGTGCCTTCTGCTGTTGGTGCGGTCTCTTTGCAGATTCTTCTTGTGGTGTTCTGGAGGTTGATGATGGGGAAGACCTCTTCAGTCTGGCCTCTCTCTTGGTGACGCGCTCCACGCGTCGAGCCGCAGCAAGAACGTCCGAGTATGATGTTGGTGCGACGGACCCAATCAGTTTCTGCAGCTCAATGTTCAGTCCGTCGAAGAATTTCTCGGCCTTCTCTTCCTCAGTCGGGATCAGGGTGGGGGCGAAGCGACTCAGACGGATGAATTCTGCGTTGTACTCTTCCACCGTCATGGAGTCCTGGGTGAGGCGGTTGAATTTGTCCCGCAGTTCTGATCGAGCGATGGCAGGAATGTACATCTCTTGGAAGAGTCTGGAGAACTCCTCCCAAGTGACTCGGTCTGGTCCGAGTCGCGTCTCCTCGGATAGCCACCAGTGATGGGCATTGTCCGTCAATTGCATTCGGACGGCGGTCATCCAGCGTTCTCGGGGAAGCTCAGCTGCTTCAAGTTGATGCCTTATGTTGGTGAGCCACTCGTGCACTTCTGTGGGCTCCTCTTTTCCAGAAAAAGTGCGGGGCTTCAGTTGGCGGAAGTCCGTGATTGAGCCTGTAGTTGGCCGTCGAGCTGGTAGGTTGGCCTGCCCCAGTGCAGTCACGATGCTGTCCCTCAAGAAGTTAGCTTCGCGACGCTGAGCCTCGTGCTGAACTTGCTGCTGAGCTTGCATCATCGCGTAGATCATCTGAAATATTTGCTGCCCGTCGATCGGCTGTCCTGGTGGGAACACGGGCATTGGTGGGACGAACTGCGGCGGAGGCGGGATGTCATCGCGCCGGAATCGGGAGGTAGGTTGACCTGCCGGCTGGCTCTGTTGAGTTGTGGGAATTCCTCCGACTGGTGTCACTTCGTCGTCGTAGGTGACACCTGTAGCTGGTGGTGTTCTGACGGGAGTCTCGTTGCATTCTTGTGGGTCCATTTCCCTGTATCCAAAATACCCAATAAGAGGCGCACAGGAATCAAGGCAAGATGCAAGTTCAAATTAGTTTGAATGCGATACAGATATCAAAAACGATTCAAGCAAGTGGATGAGATCCTAAAAACTTATCCTATTTTTATTGCAGGCCTGTTCGGTCCCTAAGTTGAAACCGAACAATTTAGTCGTAGACCTGCATGGGCCACCACAAAAACCATGTCACGCCCCAGTCCCAAAAATACCGAGGGACTGAGCACGTGAGCAATGGCCAGCAGCACGCACCGATGGACAACCCAATTTAATGGATCCATCAGGGCATGCTTAAGCTGTAGTCTAGCAATACTAAGTACAAGTCTCAGGTATTTCTAATCTCATCCACAGACAACACAGATTAATGCCGAAAAATAAATGCAATGGAATTAAATAAGCAATATGAAATAAGGTTATCTCGGGAACAAATCCGAGAATTAGTCTGTTACATTTAAGAGAAAAGACAGGAATTAAAATGCTGGAAAATGGAAATACTGTATAGCTGAAGCCGGTGCTTAAGAGAAGTCTTCGGCCACTATCTCGTCCTCTGTTCCTTGTTCTGCTCCAAGGAGTGCTCCAGTACCGTACACTTCAGGGTAGTTCTCTTCAGCGGTACCTGGGGACATCATCCATTCCAGGTCCTCAGGGGACATAGCAAGGTACAGAAATATCTCAAGCCATAATGAATATCAGTGCAGCAATGAAATAAACAGCAGGGTAACTATGTAAACCAGCTAAGTGATATGCAAGTGAGAGTTCTAGTCATACTCAGGCTGAGACTACTACAGGATCAGTGTTGGAGAAACCATAGCAGTATTTCTCGAGAGGGCCAGTACTTGTGCCAGAGCTCTGTATCAGAGACTAAGACACCTCCAGATAACCATGTTTTCATTATATTATTTTCAGCCTTGATATGATAATCCTCTCCCCACCCCATGTAATCTCACGTCACAGTTCCAGAATATCAGGTACAATTCACGCAAGATTTAACTAATGCAAGGAGTCAGGATAGAATCTAATCATGTAAACTGTAAATGTCATGAAAATGTAACCTCTACGGAATCACCAGGTATATCTCAGGCAATTCCGTTCCATGATAGTGTCAGGTGTCCTGGGTTGAGCAGTTAAACAAGTTTCCATAAAAAGCTACCAGAAAATCAAGTAAAATACTATAACCAAAAATATCTGAGAATTGGCAAGCTTTACTTGCCCACTGATGTACAACCAAGTCCAGGAAATATGTAGCAAGCTGCAAGTTTTGGCGAGGTACACTTGCCTGTGGTTCCGGCTATGTTTACGGCTCTGACTTCGGCGGAAATTGCAGGCGGTACTCCGGTTGCTGAAACAAACATCACCATCAGATCCAGAAAATATCAATCAGCTAGAAACGCCTGTCCTTGAGTCCAATTTGGAGACAAGGGCAAAAACGGCAGTTTCGGGCCAAAACGGGGTCCACCGGTGGGCCCGCTTTGCACCGAAAAACGTGTCAGGGTCAAAGGTCTCCAAATTCACCAAACTTAGTGTCAACAGGTCAGGAACGCTGATACGAACCCAACGGAACTTCCAGAATTGGATTCCGATGAGCCGAACACAAAATCGCCCATCGAGCGGGGCCAGTGGGGCCCACGACACGCGATTTCGTCAACGTTCTCAGAATCGGACCAAACTTGACCCACAGGACCAGCGTATCGCTACGAGTCCGATGGCGCAAGTTTCGTCTCGATCCGACGTGTGTACACAAAGTTAGGTCAAATTGCAGAAGAGACGGATACGGGGCGATGTCCGCGGATACGCGTTGATTTCGGTGTGCACGCACACCCGAATCAGCTTCCGCGAAAACCCACACGTCCGTATCGACGAGGCGCACATATCTGTGAAGACCGCGCGCGACCAAGTCGTCCCGTTTGGCGGGGCGTACTCAGTTCCGGGGTGAAACAGGGTCTGGGTTTTTCCTGTTTTTGGATCGCGATGTGCGATCACCACAGGACGCGATGCCCCGAACAGTTTGTCCGGACACCGAGAGGGTCATACAGGCTTCGCAACGCAATTTGCGGAATCGAAAACGGAGCTACGGATCAAAAGTTACACGCACCTGAAGGGGACCCGAAAAACCGGATCGAATCGTGTCCGACACGTGTCCGATTCGTGTCGGACACGAAAACCGAGAATTAGGGTTAGGGTTTACTGTGCTGGCTGAGGGGATTCCGGCGAGGGGCGGCGGCTCTGCGGCGGATCTGCGGCGGGGAGGCCGGCCGGGGCTAGGGGCGGCCGAGGGCGGTGCACTGCGGCGAGGCGGCGGCGCGGCTGGGCTGCTGCGGCTTGCTGCGGCTGCTGCAGCGGTCGGTGGCCGCCGGAGACGAAGGGGGAGGGGAGGAGGAGAGCTGGGCGGTGGAGGCGACGGCGCTGAGGTCTGCAAGGCGGGGAGACGGCGCGGTGGTCGGTGGCTAGGGCGACGGCGGAGGGGAGCGGTGGCAGCGGTGGTCGAGGCTGAGCGGGTGGGGTATTTAAAGGCGGCAGCGGCGGGGCGAGGTGGCCGGGGAAGGCGGACGACGTGGCGGGGGAGGCGGGGCTAGCGGGGGCGTGGGCCGAGCGGAGCGGGCGGGCGGCCGGGAAGCGCGGGCGGCGCTGCGCGTGGCCGAGCGGGGCGCGAGTCGTGGGGGAGGTGCGGGTCGGCGGGTTCGGGTCGGGCGGCGGTCAGACCCGACCCGACCCGGCGGGGCTGGGTTGGGTTCGTTGGGCTGGGCCGGCCCAACGGGCCGCGGGCCGGATTCTAGGGTTTAATAAAAAATAATAAAAATTAATAACAGTAATTTATTTAATTAATTAATTTTTATAAATAGATAAATACTTTTTAGGCATTTAAAAATAGGTCCGGGGCCCGATAAATTCCAGAAAAATTGCCCTAAGTCCAGTTTTTCATTTTACATCCAAAAATATTATTTTCATAATATTTTAATATTGTTTAATACCAATTAAAAATCATTGAATAATTAAAACCCTGTTTTAAATTACTGAAAAATCCCAGAAAATTCCTGAAAATCGTGCAAAATCCAGTTTTTAAAATTTTGAAAAATCAGGGGGTTTACAGGAAGCCATAGATACAGGTATGACCTTTTAGTTATATTTGTCATTGCATACTCATGACCCCATTGTCACACGAGATCTTAGGTGCATAGTAGACGTAGAATTATATATAAGGTAGTTTAGCAGTTATGAGGATATGTTGATATCCTAACTAGATGGCATATCCATGAAGCTAATGGATGACACGCGTAGCAGTAGTAGTATTCTCTTTCTATCACCATCTTGCCCCCTTGGGTGGCTCATCTTCTCTTCTCTATCCATTCCGTATCTCGTGCTTAATTCTTCCTATCGTGGTTACATATTTTCGTGCCATCATGAATTGTTGGTTTACTTCGACCCCACCCTTATTTTTGTTAGTTGAAAAAAACATAAATGGTTTAGTAAATGATTAATAACTAAAAGACGAGTACTTAATGATAACCCTTATGTATATGCACTATAGCAATATCTGTATCCTCTTATTATTTTAAAACCATGAATATCATCCCTTAGTCTAATAAGAATTTGTTAGATTGTTTGAAATAGTTCATACTTCTAATAGTTTTATAAGTTAGTCAAGACCTTAAGTGTTGCCCTAAAACTTAGACTATGCCTAGGAAAGAGTTGAAGGCACTTGTTACGAACTGACAACTATGACAATTCGCTGGCGAAGTAGCGACAGCTGCAGCTAGACCGTTATAGTAGAGTAGTCAAAGTATTTGTCGACATACTGGTCAGGTGGCATAGCAGTATTAGACTACGATACTTGACGGTTACAAAAAAAATCATAGTTATGAGATTCCAGACAGGTATCGCAAGATTCTCGACCCAATAAATAAATTTGCCTTACAACCTAGACAATAGCTTCAAAGGACTGTGACTACTAGTAGAACTCTTATAAGTTGGGTAGTATAGACGAGTTAAAGAATGATAGAATAGTGTATGGACAATAAATGAGAAAAGGGTTAGAATGGCAGACCATGACTTTTAGGAAGCACTGCTAGATAGCAATGAAGTGTAATAGCTATAGTGATTATTATGAATATGGGTTAGTGTCAATTTCGAGGACAAAATTTTTGTAAGTTGGGTAGAATATAAAATCCCATATTTTTAATATTATTTAATTAATTAATTATTGAATTTATTTATATTATTTCGTAGTTATTTAGATAATATACGTAGTGATTTAATTACCTAGATAAATATTCATTTAAAATTGTTGCACAAAGTCCTATTATTTTATTTAGAAATAATTGCAGGAGAGGGATAGAGATTTTTGTAGAATTTATTTTGGGTACGAATGTATTTTTATATACCTTAAATATATGTGCTAATAAATAAATAGTGTACTAATAATCGTAATATATATAATAAATAATAGTTATTGATAATAATAATAATAATAATAATAATAATAATAATAATAATAATAATAATAATAATAATAAATAGTGTAATAGTATTAATAATAATAATAATAATAATAGTAATAATATTAGTAATAGTTATAATAATAGTATTAATAAATAATAATAAAAGAGTAAAAAGAAAAAGAAAAGAAAAGAATGGAATAAGAAAAGAAAGTAAACAAAAGAAAAAAAAGAAAAAAAAGAAGAAGAAGAAGAAAAGAAAAGGAACTAAAACCCCAAATCGTAATTCACTAAAAGACCCCCCCCCCCCCCCCCCGGGGCTGAAATTCCTAAAGCTAACAGGAGCTACCCCTAAACCACCCCCCGCGGCCCATTACGAGCACCCGCTCGTAGCAGCAGTAGCAGAAGCATACCTATTACCCCCCCCCCCCCCGCGCCCTTTATATATATATATATATATATATATATATATATATATATATATATATATATAGAGAGAGAGAGAGAGAGAGAGAGAATAAGGGAGGTGAGATGGCACCTCACTCTCAAAACAAGGGTGGCGATGACGTGGCACAATTCCAACCACACATTTCATAATTGACAAATTGCACTTAACCCCCTCCCCTTGTTTGTGTGGTTGGAATTGTGCCACAGCACCGCCACCCTTGTTTTGAGAGTGAGGTGCCACCTCACCTCCCTTATTCTATATATATATATATATATATATATATATATATATATATATATATATATCATATCCCATAAACCCTAACCCTAGCTTCAACTTACCATCGACCAACCCAGCGCCGCTGACCTCCTCGACCTGCCGCCGCCGCCCGGAGCACGCCGCGCCCCCGCCGAAATTCGCGTCGCTTGCCGCCGCGTTCCCCCGCGCGAACACCCCAGAAATTGACAGCAACGTACCCCTGTTCAAGCCTCGATTCCTGAGCCATTGCTCGACCAAACTTGACCCTGTCTTCGCCGGTATGATCCCCACCTATCCCTCTCCAAATCTCTTAGATTAGTTTTCATCGTTCAGCGCTAAAACCTAGGTAAAAATCGATGCCAAGTCGAGAAAAAACTACGTCATTTAATTTCAGAAAAAACTGTTGCAATGACCCATATTTACGGACTCGTATCTCCCACCACAGAGATCCAAACTTAAAAATTTCTTTTCTATGTGAAGACCACCTAACCAAGATTATTTTCTGTCAATTATATTATTTTATATGATGTTGTATGCTGAATTAAATTAGGTTGAAAATCCATAAAATCTTGTTTTCAAAATCCAAAAATTTGTGATACGGAGCGCGCTCCGCCAAAGGGGACCGCCCCATCGCGTACCAAATGCACCAAAAGGTGCGTATGGTATATCCAGACGTGTGAGCTTTCGCGGAAGCTGATTCGGACGCATGTGCGTGTCAGAATCAACCCGTATCCGCAAAAAGTTCTCGTATCGCGACTTTTGTAAAATACTGCACCATTAGTGTACGCTCGTCAGAACACGACGAAACTTGCACCATTGGATTCGTGGTATCACGCTGGGCTTGTGACCCAAGTTTCATGCGATTCTGAGACAGTTGACCAAGCCGCCTATTTGTGGGTCGTACGGTTGACTTTTTGGGCAAATTTATGTTCGGCTCACCGGAATCCAAAATTGGACGTATCATTGAGTTCGTATTGACGTTTAGGATTGGTTTGACCTATAATTTATCCCTTTTAGAGATTTTTACCCCTGGCACGCTTTTTGGTGCAAAATAGGCCACATGTGGATCCCGCTTTGACCCAAAATTACCGTTTTGCCCCTGTGTCCAAATTGGACGAAAGGGTAGTATTTTTTAGCTATCTCGCTTATTCTGTGAACGTTGGTGATATTTATTTCAGCATCCGGAGACGTTCATTCTGAGGCCGTAGCTTCTGATCCTGTGTGCTTGACTCCTGGACGTTACACTTTACAGCTCTCTTGCCAGGCAAGATATCTTATCAAATTGCTTACAATACTTTGCATGCTTATTATATTTCTGTATATATTCATTGCATGTGTATTTTCTTTCAGTTATTACTATATATTATATATGTTGACACACACTTGACACCTAGTATCATAGGAGGAGAGGATAATCAGTAGGCGTATGGACTATAACCACTCTGATAAACCGTAGTAACTAGTACGCACTATGGTAGTCGTGTCCGATGGTCACTACCCCCGCGGTATGTCGGATGATGGTGTCACGATGGTCTCTAACCCCGCGGTATGACGGCTGATGATGTTCCTGACGTGTGTGTGAGTTGTGAGATTTAGATCGAGTAGCCTACCCATGCCCATACGTCGAAAAGTTGTCCTCATTATGCATTTCATATAGATTGTCTTGTACAGCGTACTTACATATTTTTTTCTATTATGCATGTTTACTGTATTCAAATTGGCATGTTTTTATGTATCTTGTTACGTCCCTCTGAGGACCTGGTCCCTTTCCAGGTGTAGATGTTCACGACTATTCGCAGGAGCACGGATCAGTACTTACCACTTATCTCTTCCGATGAGGCTTACCTTCTGAGCATCATTGATTATCTCTAGCGAAGGGTCGCTTCGCTGATACACTTCTATCATCACCTTATTTTATATTAGAGATTTTATATCCCTCTCTCATTTTAGTATTGGTATAGTCATTGGTAGTGGATTTGTCTCCACCCGACTATTAGTTTTGGATTATTCAGACTCATTATTCTAGTTTTGTTATTTTCTTTTTGTGACTTGTTGTGTGGATAAGATTTAGTATATCTGTGACTTGTGACCATATATATACCACATGTGAGTTTATATTCATATTACAACATACGTGTGTATTATGGTATCCATATATTGGAGTTGCCATATACATACGGCTGGCATGCTTACGTGTTCCTAGTCCTACGTATTTTGGGACTGGGACATGACAGCTTGAACTCCTTAGCGATTTTGACATGATGATCAGATACACCCCTGGCAAGGGTAATATTGTAGCTAATGCGCTCAGTCGAGTGTTTATTGGAAGTTTGGCTATTGATGACAAGCTACGTCATAATCTGGAAGCTTTGGGCATTACACTTATAATCAGATACAAAAGGGGCACAAGTGGCTCAGTTGCGCCTCGAACCCGACTTGTTAGAAAAAGTCAAGTCCGCTCAGAAGGATGACATGTTCCTGCAACAGATGCAAGGTCTTATCTCAGCAGGAAAGGCAACCGACTTTGCGGTAGGCACGGGCGGGATGATCCGAGTGAAGGAAAGATTGTGCGTTCCAAACGATACAACCCTCAGAAAAGATATACTCACGGAAGCCCACTATGCAAGTTATACTTCACATCCGGGTAGCACAAAGATGTATCAAGATTTTCGTACGATATTTTGGTGGCACGACATGAAAAAAGATATGGCGTTGTTCGTGTCGCAATGCATGGCTTGTCAAAGGGTAAAGGCCGAGCACCAGAAGTCGAACGGAGAGATGCAGAACCTCGCTCTACCGGAGTGGAAATGGGAACACATAACAATAGATTTTATTGTTGGTTTGCCTAAGACGCAACGGGAGAATGATGCCGTCTGGGTCATTATCGATCGACTCACTAAGTCAGCTCACTTTCTGCCTATCAAAAGTACTTAGAGTGCCGACCGCCTGGGTCAGATCTACCTCAATGAAATTGTTCGGCTCCACTGCGTGCTCGTATCCATTATCTCTGATAGAGATGATCGATTCTTATCGCATTTCTGGGAAAGTCTGCAGTCAGCAATGGGGACGAAGTTGAAGTTCAGTTCCACCTACCATCCACAGACAGACGGTCAAACAGAATGTGTCAACCAAATCCTCGAAGACAGGCTACGACTCTGCGCCTTGGACTTGAAGACGAGTTGGGACACCCATCTACCGTTAGCCAAATTTATATACAACAATAGCTTTCAATCCAGCATTCAGATGGAGCCGATTGAGGCATTGTATGGGCGAAAGTGCAGATCTTCGATCTGTTGGGACAAATTTGGAGAACGAAAAATTCTTGGCTCGGAGCTCGTGTTCGTCGAAATGACCGAACGGCCATTTCGACTTGGTTTCCTCGTTTCGGGCTTGTACGCGCGTTGGGTTAGTATCGGGGAGTGTGTGCTAGAGTTTTCGAGTTATATTTTATATATTTTAGGGTATTGGTGAGTGTCGGGGTCGTTGGGCGTGAGTGGGGCGTGTGGTTTGTGTGTCGTTGTGTGTTGTGTTGTGTTAGTGTATATGTGTCCATATATATATATTTATATATATATGTATGTGTGTTTATGTATATATATTTATATATATATGAGTGTATTTATATCTATGTGCTTGTGTGTGTATATGTCTATGTGTATATATATATATATATATATATATATATGTATATGTGTAAGTGTGCTTGTGTGTGTGTATATGTATATATATATTTTGGGTGTATATATATATATATATATATATATATATATATATATATATATATATATATATATATAGTTGAGAGTGTGTGTAGATATATATATATTAAGTGTATATATATATATATGTAGCTATGTATATATATTTATGTGTGTGTGTGTTGTTAATATTGTGTGTGAGTGTGTGTGTATTAGTGTATTTGTGAGTGTGGAGGTGTGTGTGTTAGTGTGTGTTAGTATATAGATATATAGGTGTGTGTATATATATATATAGATATATATATATATATATATATATATATATATATATATATATATATATATATATATATATATATATGTATGTATATATATATAGAGGATGATATATATATATATATATATATATATATATATATATATATATATATATATATGTATATATATATAGAGGATGATATATATATATATATGTATAGGAGTGTGGGTGTGTGTGTTTGGAGGGGAGGAAGAGCACAGCCGCAGCGAGCAGCAGCTGCTGCTGCACTGCAGCAGCAGCAAACCAGCAGCAATAGCAGCAAAGCCAGTAGCAGCAGCATCATCAGCAAGAGCAGCAGCATCAGCAGTAGCTAGGAGCAGCAGCAGCAGGAATAAGAAGCCCCAGCAGCAGCTAGAATAGCAGGGAGCAGTAGGATTAGTGAGGGAGGTTGAAATATATCAATAGATAGATAGATAATAGTTAGAGTATTAGTTAGATAGATATATAGATAAGTAGATAACTATATAGATATTAGTATTATAGATAGATAAGATATTAGATACATAGATAGATGGCTAGATTAATAGATAGATAGCTAGATATTTAGATAGATAGATACTTAGATAGGTAGATAACTAGATACTTAGATATACCTATCTAAGATATAGATATCTATATACCTATAAGTTATATATGTATATATGTGTATAGGTAAGGTAAAGGGTATATATGCATATGTGTGTGGATAGCTATATACATAGGTATAACCTACTTAGATATATATAAATATGATAGATATATATATTACCTAGCCTAGATTAATAACTAGGTGCATAATTAGTAGCTAGATAGCTAGCTAGAGGGGTTTTAGAGCGAAACCTCAATACCTTGAGATACCGAGGTATCTCGATACCTTGAGATATTCAAGGTATTGAGTTTCGAGCGGGGTATTTGAGCATTAGCCTAGGAAATGCTTTGGAGTGATTTTTATATGTTTATATATATATAATTACGCGTACTAGCATAGGTTTTAGCGGGTTTAGGCGGGGTGCGTGGCCTAGGGCGAGGTATCGGATACCGAGGGTATCCCGGTATCTCGGTTAGGCGAGTTTGTGAGTTTAGTAGCTTAATGAGCTCGGTTTGACCTAGAATTTCAGGAGCACCCTAGTTTGACCTAGCTTTGACCATAATTGTCCTCGTTGACCGTAAAAGTCAACGTTTGACCTAGAGTTGACTTTTTGGACCCCATGTTGACTTTTTGACCCGAATTTTACCGGTTTGATCCGTTCGACCTAGAATAGCCCTAGAAGCCTGTTTTTAATTAATTTATATCAGTTTAAATGCTTAGAACACTGTTTAATTCTGCTTTTCGTATTAGGTCCTTGCGACACCGGTCCGGATCTCGATCCTCATTAGTTGCTCACGACATCAGGCGAGTACCTACCTCTGATAGTTTCCATTTCATGATAGCATTTATATTACCTGTTCTAGAACTGTAATACTTGATTCTGATACATTGTTACACGAGCTGGTACTAGTGGATCCCGTCATGAGATGCTATCCCCCTTACCGTGTTCAGCGGGTACTCTATCACGTGTATTTCATCATGTGCTTCGGGTATTGATTCTCATGTGCTATCATGTGCTTATTGTGCTCTCGCCTTCGTGTGCGCGAGCTATTATCATGTACGTAGCGTGTTGTGGTTGGATCCAATGGTATTAGTGGGGGAGGGGAGTAGGAGTTGGTTATGTGATCAAAGCCAAACAGTATTCATGTGTATGTCGGTTATGCAACTCACGCATAACGGAGTTATCTTAGTGTTTTTCATGTGCAACCTAAGTCGATCACATAACGAACTTGTGCTCAAGGCACTTAGCTAGTATTCATGTTTCTCACCTGCAGTTACTTTTCCACTACTTGTATTGTTCTCCAGTTTACATTGCAGCTACTTATTGTGCTCCAGCATATATTTATTTCCTGTGCATCTTGATTACTTTTCTATTGCTCGTCATATACACCTTACCATGTATTTGGAGTTGCTTTCAGAGTTATGTACTTCGCTCCAGTCCTGACTGGGCATATTTTTTCCAGAGGATCCTGAGGACTATTGCCCGACGTTCTACGGGCCGGGTGTTGACGACTGTTGTGACCCCGAGATCGAGGAGGAGTGCGCCGAGGAGACGCCGATAGCACCCTAGTTAGCTAGGTGGGTTTCCTGGGTTATTTCCAGTGGTTTGTATTTTGGATGACTGTACTTATTCTTTTGTTGCTTGAGATGTTGTAGCTATTTGTAGACTTGGACTGTATTATTTTGGATTATCTTGCTTTTGGTTCTGTTTCTTTGTTTATATCATATCGTGCTCATATTCTTCCTCTAGTTTTTGTGATTGAGATTATTGATATATATATATTGCGTGGTTGCCTCCTTTGGGAGAGGATTTTATATATATATTGCGTGGTTGCCCTCCTTTCGGAGAGGTCATGCCGGATTTTTCTGTGAGTTATAGATAGATATGGTTGACCTAGAACGGACCTTTACAGCGTTCTACCGTCGATTCTGCGGCGTAGGCTGGACGTACCCACGGCTCATGCCCGATTTTCGGGTGCTGGTCGTGACAACTTGGGAGCTTGAATATGAGATGATGGAAAGGTTTTCTTCATTATTTTCTTAGTGGTAGGTTTTATTCCTAAGTTTTATGGATGAAACTTCCAATTAGTTTGTTAGGATGTGGAGCTATGTTCCCCCTATTCAGGGAGCACGGCTAAGAAATACAAGTCGGTATCGTTCGATCAGGATAGATTGAATCAAGAATCCATCCTCGTTATGGATTTGTTTCTTCGGAATTAATTCCCATATTCAGTGAACCGTGCCCCCAGGATCGACTTAGCGGCAGAGTCAAGAGGGACATCTCCGTTGTAAGTTTTCTTGCCTAGTTTTTGCTGTCGCTTTGTTGCTTTCGTGTTTTGAGTTGGTTTTCGGATTTGTTTGCGTTTTCTTGAATGATTTCAATGGATTTTATTATTTTTGTTCGTTGAACTGCACTTCAATTCCGAGATTGAAAATAGTGGAATAGGTATTGATCAACTGTTTGTGGCAATGCAGGTGAACGAGCAGTAGGCGACATGCGAGCTGAGTCTTAAAGCACCTCTTTCCTTCCCTTCTTCAACCAACTTATGAGTGGCTTATATTCGATTCAATTGACCCTTCTTCCAAGTCTTCACACCTAAAATTCTTGCATTCTTGCTTGCCCCGATCAAACGATACCAAGTAATAACTAAAAGATGTTAAGATAAAAAGGAATAAACTTGGATTACTTTATGCTTGTCAATCAACTTGTGAACGGTTATCTTATTGCATGCTAGTTTGTTTCGAATGTTCTTCCTATGCTTCAATTTTAGTTAGAAATTGCATACTTCTTCTATAAATTACGCTAAGTATGGAACACACATTGTTATGCAATAAACTATTCAGGGAGACTATGCAAAATAAATCATGTCATGAAACTCGACTCGCGCTTGTATCGCCTCAAACCGTACTGTACGATAACTAAATATCAGACACCATTGGTCACAGACAACTTATGCACAAGGTTTTTGGTTCCTGCGGACGGTTGCCGGGGTACTGGGACTGATCCGGACGAAATGATATGTATATTCGTCTGTATTGGCAGAAATGGCGTGTAGCAGGGGGGCTCGCCACCTGCGTTGCACACCCTTCTATCTTGAGAGTATAACTCGTCATTTGTGGCATTATGCCAGTGATTCCCACGTATATTTAAACCTATACAAGCTAACTTGTGTCTTCATGGCAGGAAAGAACATGGTAAGTATTGTGCTGGTGGTTCAGACGGGCAGGTAAAAGCTACCGAACGGTGGCAAGTTCATTTCAGTAAATTATATATATATATATATATATATATATATATATATATATATTGCTTGCTTGTAAAAGGAACTAAGGCAAGATAGAAAGACCATAAATAATATGCATGCTTCACATAAACAACATGTTGATTGGTATAGTTGGGTTAGCTTGCCTTCACCAGTACGTTTCGATGTACTGACCCTCGTTGAAACAGGTATCCCGTACCAAGAAGATCCTGCGAGGAGCTGAAGTCACTTTCCAATCCAGTCCAGCTGTCGGCACGTCCTGATCATGCCCTATTTTTTGAAGTATTTTGAAGACCCAGGAGCTAGCAACTTAACTCATGCAGCTCAGAGGAAAAGCGTTCTACCGCCGATTCTGCGGCGTAGGCTGGACGTACCCACGGCTCATGCCCGATTTTCGGGTGCGGGTAGTGACACATTTTTGGTGGTGGCCCATGCAGGTCTAGTTTTTAGGTTACCTGCAATAGGATATAAGAGATAGGCTGAGAGAGAGTGTGCTCAATCACAACTAGGACCCTTCCTGCTTCCTTTTGCTATCTTTAATTTTTCCTGAAATTGTTTTCTTTTGCAATATTACTGTCCTTCTTTGATGATATCGTTTCTTGCACTATATTGACTTCTTTTGATCTGTGTTCAGGATGCCTCCGAAGACCAGATCTCAGCGCACCGCCCCAGCAGCTGCCACCGAGAGGTCTGCCACCTCTCGACCTGCTCGACTTCCGGCAGCCGCTACCGCTCCACTCGCCACTACTGCGGTTGAGGGAGCGTCAGTTTCTCTCGGAGATCCCCTTACTCCCATTGATCCGAGAGCCACCCCAGTTGTCCCGGTGGTACCTCCTCCACCACCGCCTGCGCCAGTGGATGCTACGCAGTTGTTCGCATTCTTCCGAGAGATGATGGATGCGCAGCACCGCCAGGCAGATGTTATGAGGATGGGCATTGAGAATGCTCATCAGGTGGCTATGACAGCGGTCGACAAAGTGGCTCAGATCCAGCCACAGCCAGAGCAGGCTCAGTATCCTAGGCCGGGTACTATCATCAATTTTCAGAGGATGCGGCCTAAGGAGTTCCGCGGCACAGAGGGGATCCTGTACGCCGACGACTGGATCGAGCATATAGAGGGCATTTTCAGGCTGGCGATGATCCCAGCTAGCATGCAAATAGAGGCAGCGGGCAGCCAGATGTTCGACCTTGCCCTCACTTGGTTCCGCAACGATACGCGGATAGCAGCTCCGGGATTGACTTGGGAGGCTTTCAAGAAGCTTTTCAAGGAGAAGTTCTTCCCGGACGTGGCTCTCAGTGCCTTAGAGAGTCAGTTCGAGGCGCTCATCCAGGGGAGTATGCTAGTGGACGAGTATGCTTCGGAGTTCTGCCGTCTGGGCAGATTTGTTGAGGGGTTGTCTGAGGCAGCGAAGGCGCAGAAGTTCCGCAAGGGCTTGGTCATGGCGGTCAAGTCCTTGACTAGGAACGACCGCGTGGCAACCTTCGAGCAGATTGTCAGCGACGCTCAGAGGGCTGAGGATAATTTGGAGCTGAAGACGAAGAGGGGCAGAGACACTTCCGTAGCAGGCAGCAGTGCAGGCCCAGCCAAGAGGCTATTCCAGCAGACCCAGCAGCACCAGGGTCAGGGTCGTGCGCCCTTCCGGCAGGAGCCCCAGCAGCAGAGGCAGGGTCAGCAGCAGGGCCAGAGGCAGTCCATCGTTTGCCCTTTCTGTAGGAAGCCAGGGCACAGATGGGACATATGCAGAAAGAGGCTGGGCAGATGTTTATTGTGTGGCGCAGAAGATCACCAGCTGAAGGATTGTCCTTCAGCGCTTGCCCGTACAGCTCAGGGTGGAGGAGCCGCTCAGAGGGCACCAGCCAGAGCACCTGCAGCGCAACAGAGAGGTCAGCCTTTGCAGACTCAGCAGCAGAGGTTCGCCCAGCACCAGGAGCAGCACCGAGGAGGACAGCAGGGGCGAGCTTTTGCCCTGACAGTGGACGAGGCCGAGCCAGTTGGTGACGTTATCTCAGGTTCTGTTCTCCTTGATTCCATTCCAGCACTTGCTTTATTTGATTTTGGTGCTTCCCATAGCTTTGTGTCTGTATCTTTTGCTGTTAGACACCATCTTGTTGCTGAACCTTTAGCTAGACTCTGCAAGATCACGACCGGGGGTGGTATCATCCTAGTCAGTGATGTCTGCAGAGACCGGAGAGTTATCTTGGGAGGCCAGGAGTTGAGTGTGTGCCTACTCGTAATGCCACTTCCGAGCTACGATATTGTACTCGGGATGGATTGGTTGAGTACGCATTGTGCTAGTATAGATTATCGTGGAGGCAGAGTTTTGTTTAGTCCGCCAGGTGAGCCAGAGTTTCAGTTTGCCAGAGGAGCAACGGAGCAGACCGAGGGAGTCTTCTGCGGAACCCTGGTAGTAGAGCCGAGGTCGCTACATCCACTGATAGAGGATTATATGGATATCTTTCTGGAGGAGTTGCCAGGGTTACCTCCGGACAGAGATGTGGAGTTCTCTATAGACTTGGTGCCAGGCACGGAGCCGATATCCCAGCACGTCTATAGAGTCAGCAACAGTGAGCTGATAGAGTTGAAGAAGCAGGTGGATGAGCTTCAGGACAAGGGATTTATCAGATCTAGTTCTTCTCCGTGGGGTGCTCCGGTACTTTTTGTGCCGAAGAAGGATGGGTCGATACGGATGTATATCGACTATAGGGCTCTGAACAACCTCACAATCAAGAACAAGTATCCGCTGCCGCGTATTGATGATCTTTTTGACCAGTTGAGCGGAGCGAGGGTATTTTTCAGGATTGATCTGAGGACAGGCTACCACCAGGTGAAGGTCAGGAAGGAGGATATTCCGAAGACAGCTTTTCGGACCAGATATGGACAGTATGAGTTCTTGGTGATGCCGTTTGGGTTGACTAATGCCCCGGCAGTGTTCATGAATCTGATGAACAAGGTGTTCCATCAGTATTTGGACAGGTTTATGGTGGTGTTTATAGATGATATCTTGGTGTATTCGAAGATCCCAGAGGAGCACGAGGAGCATCTGAGGATAGTGCTGGAGACTCTCAGGATGGAGAAGCTTTATGGAAAGCTCTCGAAGTGTGAGTTCTTCCTTGACAAGGTTGAATTCCTTGGTCATGTGGTGACTGGAGAGGGTATCTCGGTGGATCCGAGAAAGATCATGGCAGTTGAGGCATGGAATGCTCCGAGTTCAGTAGCCGAGGTCAGGAGTTTCTTGGGACTGGCAGGCTACTACAGGAGATTTGTTCAGGATTTTTCACGGATTGCAGAGCCGTTGTTCAGGCTGACCCGGAAGGACGTGGAGTTTGTTTGGTCAGAGGAGTGCCAGATCGCCTTTGATGAGCTGAAGAGGAGGTTGACGACAGCTCCAGTGTTGACGTTGCCATCAGGTTCTGGAGGATTCACTATCTATAGTGATGCATCGGGGAAGGGACTGGGTTGTGTGTTGTAGCAGAATGGGAGGGTGATTGCCTATGCTTCCAGGCAATTATGTCCTCATGAGAAGAATTATCCTACCCACGATTTGGAGTTGGCAGCGGTCATTTTTGCTCTGAAGTTGTGGAAACACTATTTATACGGAGAGCGTGTGGAGATCTTCACAGACCACAAGAGCTTGAAGTATGTGTTTACCCAAAAAGAGCTGAACATGAGGCAGAGGAGATGGTTGGAGTTGATGAAAGACTTTGACATATCATTGCAGTATCATCCAGGAAAGGCGAACGTAGTTGCGGATGCATTGAGCAGGTATCCGGTAGCTATGTGCCTGACTACAGATCGTTATCTTCTGGCAGATCTTGAGAGCTTGGGCATTGAGGTGATAGTGCCTGGAGTTGAGATACAGATGTGGGGACTGCAGATTCAGTCAGAGTTGGTATACCGGATCAGGGCTACACAATTTGAGGATGAGTCCCTGAGGAGCATCAGGGAGCAGGTTCAGATGGGTTTAGCAGACGACTTCACCATTGCTGATGATGGTTCATTGCGGCACGGTACCAGGTTGTGTGTGCCGAGTGGGTCGTTGCGCGAGGAGGTTCTCCATGAGGCGTATCGATCCCAGTATTCTATGCATCCAGGTGCCAACAAGATGTATAGAGATATGAGACAGCATGTATGGTGGTACGGGATGAAGCGGGAGGTAGCACGCTTCGTATCCCGATGCTTAGTGTGCCAGCAGGTGAAGGCGGAGAGGCAGAGGCCTGGAGGATTACTCCAGCCGTTACCCATTCCGGAGTGGAAATGGGAGCATGTGACCATGGATTTTGTTTCTGGACTTCCCCGTTCTCCAGGCGGGAAGGATACAATTTGGGTCATCGTGGACAGGTTGACCAAATTGGTCCACTTTCTACCATTCAAAGTGGGTACGTCTACAGAGAGACTAGAAGAGATGTATGTGTGCCAGATAGTCAGACTGCATGGAGTTCCAGTGAGCATAGTATCAGATCGGGACAGTCGCTTTACTTCGTATTTCTGGAGGAGTCTGCAGGCTAGGTTGGGCACCCAGCTCAAGTTTAGTAGTGCGTATCACCCGCAGACAGATGGTCAGTCAGAGAGGACCATTCAGACACTTGAGGACATGCTTCGGACTTGTGTTTTGAATTTCAGAGGCTCTTGGGAGGATCACTTGCACTTGGTAGAGTTTGCTTACAACAACAGCTACCAAGCCAGTATCGAGATGTCACCTTTTGAGGCATTGTATGGACCGAGGTGTCGCACTCCATTGTCATGGGATGATGTAGGTGAGAGAGCTTTGCTTGGCCCGAAGATGGTGGTTGATGCAGCGGAAAAGGTCAAGCTCATTAGAGATAGACTTCGGGTGGCGCAGGACAGGCAGCGGCATTGGGCCGATAGCCACCGGAGACCTTTAGAGTTTGAGGTATAGGTTAGAATCTAGATTTTGTTCTTGTGTTTGCTTGTGATTGCTTGTTTTAGACTAAGTGCAGAGACCTTGTTTGTGCTAGGTTGGAGATCTGGTGTTCCTGAGGATTTCTCCGACGCGGGGCACTATTCGCTTCGGTGGAGGCGGAAAGCTTAGCCCACGTTTCGTCGGACCCTTCCGTATTCTTGAGAGGGTTGGCGCCATGGCGTATAGGCTTGAGTTGCCGCCTACGCTGGAGGGAGTTCATGATGTGTTCCACGTGTCGCAGTTGAGATAGTACGTGGCGGATCCCAGTCACGTATTGGATCACTCGGAGATCGCGGTGGGCCCTACTCTTAGCTATCCAGAGCAGCCGGTGGAGATTCTGGATCGGCGGGAGAAGGTATTGAGGAACCAGACTATTCCCTTGGTTCGCGTCGCGTGGAGGCATCACTCTCCAGGTGAGTCGACCTGGGAGAGGGAGGATGAAATGCGCGAGCGATACCCCTATCTCTTTGAGCCCTGAGGTATGGTTCTTTTCTTGCATTCCTGTCCTAGTTTCGTCTTTTAATTTCGAGGACGAAATTATTTTAAGGAGGGTAGACTTGTCACTACCCAATTCTAGAAAATAGGGTATTTTTTTATTTTTATTTGATAAATAGTGTATTGTATTTAATTAATTATATTTATATTTATTTAGTGCTTATTTTATTTTTTTTAATGATTGTTTTAGGGTTTTGGCTAGCCTGGACCCATGTCCGACCCTAGTGGACCCATGTTCGACCCAGCCCACACCCTTGTGAGAATTATTTTGGGGCTTAGATTTATTATTTTATTTTTAGGAGGTTAGTTGGAGAGATTTGGAGCAAGTTTGAGTGTTTTTGGACCCCGAAACCCAAAACCGAGTTACGGGAGGGCATTTTGGACCTTTGTACATGTAAACCCCCCATTTTTATGTGTGGCCGGACCCCCTACCTACCCATTCCCGATTCCAGCAGCAGCCCCCCCCCCCCTCTTTGTATTCTTCTTCATTTTCCACTTCTTCTTCTTCATTTCTTCTTCTCCACTTCTTCTTCCTTCTTCCTTCTTCCTTCTTCTCCAAGGTGAGTTCCCTCTTCACTTTTCTTCTTTCTTCTTTTATTCCTTCTTCCTTAAGCTAACCCTAACCTTACATTTTCTCTAACCTAGATGTGTGGAGCCTAGACTTTGTGTGGAGGCTAGTTTTGGTGGCTTGGAGCTTGAGGGAGGTGATTTCTAGGGGTTGTGAAACTTTGGCCGTGGGATTCCAACTCCCAAGAGGTAAAACCTAACTTTACCCTTGCTAATTATTTTTATATAGTATAATTAGTGTTGTAGAACCTTCCTAGACCCTAAGCCTACCCGTAGGAAGAAGTTGGAACTAGTTTGGTTGAGTTTAGAGACTTTGACATTAGGTTTTGTGTCGATTTCGGGTGGAATCCAAAATTGGCCCAATTTTGGGTGATGCCCTAGGTTAGATGGACCTAGGTAGACGTTGTCGGGTGTCTAGAGAGTGAGTGCGTGTCTCCGTTTGGACACGGGAAGCCGCATCGCGGAGAAACGGGCATTTCGGACGAAATTGGGGCTTTTCGTCGTCGCCGATTCTAAGTGCGTGTGCGTTTCCACCACGGACCTAGAATCGACACGGGAGTGCATTTTCTAGAATCTAGACATCGTGTAGAGCGCGTGGGTAAATTTTGGGCCGATTCCGAGTTCGTTTGGTGTGCGTTTCAGGAGGTTTTCCGAGCCGCGCACCACGTGTTCGTCGAAATGACCGAACGGCCATTTCGACTTGGTTTCCTCGTTTCGGGCTTGTGCGTGCATTGGGTTAGTATTGGGAAGTGTGTGCTAGAGTTTTTGAGTTATATTTTATATATTTTAGGGTATTGGTGAGTGTCGGGGTCGTTGGGCGTGAGTGGGGCGTGTGGTTTGTGTGTCGTTGTGTGTTGTGTTGTGTTAGTGTATATGTGTCCATATATATATATTTATATATATATGTATGTGTGTTTATGTATATATATTTATATATATATGAGTGTATTTATATCTATGTGCTTGTGTGTGTATATGTCTATGTGTATATATATATATATATATATATATATATATATGTATATGTATATGTGTAAGTGTGCTTGTGTGTGTGTATATGTATATATATATTTTGGGTGTATATATATATATATATATATAGTTGAGAGTGTGTGTAGATATATATATATATATATTAAGTGTATATATATATATGTAGCTATGTATATATATTTATGTGTGTGTGTGTTGTTAATATTGTGTGTGAGTGTGTGTGTATTAGTGTGTTTGTGAGTGTGGAGGTGTGTGTGTTAGTATATAGATATATAGGTGTGTGTATATATATTTATCTAGTTATATATATATATATAGATAGATAGATAGATATATGTATGTATATATATATAGAGGATGATATATATATATATATGTATAGGAGTGTGGGTGTGTGTGTTTGGAGGGGAGGAAGAGCACAGCCGCAGTGAGCAGCAGCTGCTGCTGCACTGCAGCAGCAGCACAGCAGCAGCAAGGAGCTGCAGCAGCAGCAAACCAGCAGCAATAGCAGCAAAGCCAGTAGCAGCAGCATCATCAGCAAGAGCAGCAGCATCAGCAGTAGCTAGGAGCAGCAGCAGCAGGAATAAGAAGCCCCAGCAGCAGCTAGAATAGCAGGGAGCAGTAGGATTAGTGAGGGAGGTTGAAATATATCAATAGATAGATAAATAATAGTTAGATAGATATATAGATAAGTAGATAACTATATAGATATTAGTATTATAGATAGATAAGATATTAGATACATAGATAGATGGCTAGATTAATAGATAGATAGCTAGATATTTAGATAGATAGATACTTAGATAGGTAGATAACTAGATACATAGATATACCTATATAAGATATAGATATCTATATACCTATAAGTTATATATGTATATATGTGTATAGGTAAGGTAAAGGGTATATATGCATATGTGTGTGGATAGCTATATACATAGGTATAACCTACTTAGATATATATAAATATGATAGATATATATATATATTACCTAGCCTAGATTAATAACTAGGTGCATAATTAGTAGCTAGATAGCTAGCTAGAGGGGTTTTAGAGCGAAACCTCAATACCTTGAGATACCGAGGTATCTCGATACCTTGAGATATTCAAGGTATTGAGTTTCGAGCGGGGTATTTGAGCATTAGCCTAGAAAATGCTTTGGAGTGATTTTTATATGTTTATATATATATAATTACGCATGTTAGCATAGGTTTTAGCCGATTTAGGCGGGGTGCGTGGCCTAGGGCGAGGTATCGGATACCGAGGGTATCCCGGTATCTCGGTTAGGCGAGTTTGTGAGTTTAGTAGCTTAATGAGCTCGGTTTGACCTAGAATTTCAGGGGCACCCTAGTTTGACCTATCTTTGACCATAATTGTCCTCGTTGACCGTAAAAGTCAACGTTGACCTAGAGTTGACTTTTTGGACCCCGGGTTGACTTTTTGACCCAAATTTTACCGGTTTGACCCGTTCGACCTAGAATAGCCCTAGAAGCCTGTTTTTAATTATTTTATATCAGTTTAAATGCTTAGAACCCTGTTTAATTCTGCTTTTCGCATTAGGTCCTTGCGACACCGGTCCGGATCTCGATCCTCATCAGTTGCTCACGACATCAGGCGAGTACCTACCTCTGATAGTTTCCATTTCATGATAGCGTTTATATCACCTGTTCTAGAACTGTAATACTTGATTCTGACACATTGTTACACGAGCTGGTACTAGTGGATCCCGTCATGAGATGCTATCCCCCTTACCGTGTTCAGCGGGTACTCTATCACGTGTATTTCATCATGTGCTTCGGGTATTGATTCTCGTGTGCTATCATGTGCTTATTGTGCTCTCGCCTTCGTGTGCGCGAGCTATTATCATGTACGTAGCATGTTGTGGTTGGATCCAATGGTATTAGTGGGGGAGGGGAGTAGGAGTTGGTTATGTGATCAAAGCCAAACAGTATTCATGTGTATGTCAGTTATGCAACTCACGCATAACGGAGTTATCTTAGTGTTTTTTATGTGCAACCTAAGCCGATCACATAACGAACTTGTGCTCAAGGCACTTAGCTAGTATTCATGTTTCTCACCTGCAGTTACTTTTCCACTACTTGTATTGTTCTCCAGTTTATATTGCAGCTACTTATTGTGCTCCAGCATATATTTATTTCCTGTGCATCTTGATTACTTTTCTATTGCTCGTCATATACACCTTACCATGTATTTGGAGTTGCTTTCAGAGTTATGTACTTCGCTCCAGTCCTGACTGGGCATATTTTTTCCAGAGGATCCTGAGGACTATTGCCCGACGTTCTACGGGCCGGGTGTTGACGACTGTTGTGACCCCGAGATCGAGGAGGAGTGCGCCGAGGAGACGCCGATAGCACCCTAGTTAGCTAGGTGGATTTCCTGGGTTATTTCCAGTGGTTTGTATTTTGGATGACTGTACTTATTCTTTTGTTGCTTGAGATGTTGTAGCTATTTGTAGACTTGGACTGTATTATTTTGGATTGTCTTGCTTTTGGTTCTGTTTCTTTGTTTATATCATATCGTGCTCATATTCTTCCTCTAGTTTTTGTGATTGAGATTATTGATATATATATATTGCGTGGTCGCCTCCTTTGGGAGAGGATTTTATATATATATTGCGTGGTTGCCCTCCTTTCGGAGAGGTCATGTCGGATTTTTCTGTGAGTTATAGATAGATATGGTTGACCTAGAACGGACCTTTACAGCGTTCTACCGCCGATTCTGCGGCGTAGGCTGGACGTACCCACGGCTCATGCCCGATTTTCGGGTGCTGGTCGTGACAACTTGGGAGCTTGAATATGAGATGATGGAAAGGTTTTCTTCATTATTTTCTTAGTGGTAGGTTCTATTCCTAAGTTTTATGGATAAAACTTCCAATTAGTTTGTTAGGATGTGGTGCTATGTTCCCCCTATTCAGGGAGCGTGACTAAGAAATACAAGTCGGTATCGTTCGATCAGGATAGATTGAATCAAGAATCCATCCTCGTTATGGATTTGTTTCTTCGGAATTAATTCCCATATTCAGTGAACCGTGCCCCCAGGATCGACTTAGCGGCAGAGTCAAGAGCGACATCTCCGCTGTAAGTTTTCTTGCCTAGTTTTTGCTGTCGCTTTGTTGCTTTCGTGTTTTGAGTTGGTTTTCGAATTGTTTGCGTTTTCTTGAATGATTTCAATGGATTTTATTATTTTTGTTCGTTGAACTGCACTTCAATTCCGAGATTGAAAATAGTGGAAGAGGTATTGATCAACTGTTCGTGGCAATGCAGGTGAACGAGCAGTAGGCGACATGCGAGCTGAGTCTTAAAGCACCTCTTTCCTTCCCTTCTTCAACCAACTTATGAGTGGCTTATATTCATTTCAATTGACCCTTCTTCCAAGTCTTTACACCTAAAATTCTTGCATTCTTGCTTGTCCCGATCAAACGATACCAAGTAATAACTAAAAGATGTTAAGATAAAAAGGAATAAACTTGGATTACTTTATGCTTGTCAATCAACTTGTGAACGGTTATCTTATTGCATGCTAGTTTATTTCGAATGTTCTTCCTATGCTTCAATTTTAGTTAGAAATTGCATACTTCTTCTATAAATTGCGCTAAGTATGGAACACACATTGTTATGCAATAAACTATTCAGGAAGACTATGCAAAATAAATCATGCCATGAAACTCGACTCGCGCTTGTATCGCCTCAAACCGTACTGTACTATAACTAAATATCAGACACCATTGGTCACAGACAACTTATGCACAAGGTTTTTGGTTCCTGCGAACGGTTGCCGGGGTACTGGGACTGATCCGGACGAAACGATATGTATATTCGTCTGTATTGGCAGAAATGGCGTGTAGCAGGGGGGCTCGCCACCTGCGTTGCACACCCTTCTGTCTTGAGAGTATAACTCGTCATTTGTGGCATTATGCCAGTAATTCCTACGTATATTTAAACCTATACAAGCTAACTTGTGTCTTCATGGCAGGGAAGAACATGGTAAGTATTGTGCAGGTGGTTCAGACGGGCAGGTAAAAGCTACCGAACGGTGGCAAGTTCATTTCAGTAAATTATATATATATATATATATTGCTTGCTTGTAAAAGGAACTAAGGCAAGATAGAAAGACCATAAATAATATGCATGCTTCACATAAACAACATGTTGATTGGTATAGTTGGGTTAGCTTGCCTTCACCAGTACGTTTCGATGTACTGACCCTCGTTGAAACAGGTATCCCGTACCAAGAAGATCCTGCGATGAGCTGAAGTCACTTTCCAATCCAGTCCAGCTGTCGGCACGTCCTGATCATGCCCTATTTTTTGAAGTATTTTGAAGACCCAGGAGCTAGCAACTTAACTCATGCAGCTCAGAGGAAAAGCCATCGTCCCGCCTGGAGGTCCCTTATTTTAAAGTTTTAGTAAATGATATAATGTACAGGACAACTATCTCATTTTGTGTCAACTTTTGTAAGCCCGTGTGGCAACCTTCTGACTCGTTCAAGAGTTTGTAAAAAGATGTTCATTATCAATAAAGAGATCTTTTCTATGTTTCAACTTTGTGTTTCAATTTATCTGCGTACTCTGAATATGTGCTCGTTATGCAAAATACCTTAGACTTGTGCGGTGCGAAACCTAGGCCCGTACGATGGCACGCCCGGGGGACTACTATCGATTCCACAAAATTGGGACATGGCAGCGGATGCACTTAGCAGATATCCAGTGGCTATGTATCTGACTAGAGACAGATATCTACTTGAGGACTTGGAAAAGCTTGGTATAGAGATTATTCTACCTGGAACAGAGATGCAGATTATGAGCTTGCAGATCCAGTCCAGTCTAATAGAGAAGATCAAGGAGACTCAGTTCCTAGGCTTCGTCAACTAAGAGCACAAATAGATGCAGGACTTCTAGATAATTTCAGTATAGCTGATGATGGATCATTGAGGCATGGCACCAGACTATGTATACCGGAAGGCAGTTTGAGAGAGGAGATTATGCAGGAAGCTCACCAGTCATAATATTCCATACATCCTGGTGCCAATAAGATGTACAAGGACATGCGAGAACATATCTGGTGGTACGACATAAAGAGGGACATTGATAGATTCATTTCTCGATGCCTTGTCTGCCAACATATAAAGGCAGATAGACAGAGACCAGCTGGATTGTTATAACCTTTACCCATTCCGGAGTGGAAATAAAAATATTTCACAATGGACTTCGTCTCGGGACTTCCTCGTTCCCAAGGAGGGAAGGATGCCATTTGGGTCATAGTCGAAGACTAACCAAATCAGCTCATTTTATTTCCTTCAAAGTGGGACTTTCCACTGAGAAGTTGGCAAAACTGTATATGAGACAGATAGTGTGGATTCATGGAGTCCTGGTGAGCATAATGTCTGACAGAGACAGCCGATTCACTTCACACTTTTGGAAGAGCCTGGCAGGAAGGACTTGGTACTCAGTTAAAGTTCAGCACTACATACAATCCTCAAATAGATGGGCAGTCTGAAAGGACGATACAGACTTTGGAGGATATGCTACGAAATTGCGCATTGAATTTTGGCGGATCATGGGAGGATCATCTGCACTTGGTAGAGTTCTCATACAATAACAGCTACCAAGCTAGCATTGGGATGATACCGTTCAAGGCACTTTGCGGACGACAATGCAGGATACCACTTTCTTGGGACGATATTGGAGAGAGTCATGCTTGGAACAGAGATTATCACAGAGGCAATAGACAAGGTCAAGATGATCAGAGACAGACTCAGGGTTGCCCAAGACAGGCAGAAATATTGGGCCAATAGCAGTCGAAGACCCTTGGAGTTCATTGATGGCGATATGGTGTTTGTAAAAATATCTCCTACTCGAGGAACGATCAGATTTGGTCGAGGGGGAAACTAAGTCCCAGATATATTGGAACCTTCACTATACTTAGCAGAGTTAGAGAGGTGGCTTACAGAGTTGCATTTCCATCAAACTTGGATGACGTCCACAAGGTCTTCCATGTTTCTCAGCCGAGGAGGTACATTCTAGACCCCAGTCACGTCTTGGATCACTCAGAGCTGGAGGTTAGACCTATCCTCACTTACTCGGAGCATCCTGTGGAGATACTGGATCGAAGGGAGAAGAGGTTGAGAAATACTGTTATACCCTTGGTCCGGTTGCATGGAGGCATCACTCTCCGGGAGAATCGACTTGGGAGAGAGAGGATAAGATGAGAAAGGAATATCCTTACCGTTTTTAGTATGATTGTTCTACACTACCTTTGGAAATTTTGAGGATAATTTTTTAAGGAGGTGAGTTTTGTAACTCTTTGAATTTTTATAAATATTTAAAGTTGAATTATTAAATTGTTAATATTAATATTTATATATATTTATAAAATTTCTTAATTACTTAGTGCCAATCAAATTGATTTTTTATTTATTTTGTGTATATTTGTGGTTCCACACAAGCCTAGCAACTTGCTAGCTTGGAGCTAGTATGCACCATACATGGTGCATGGTACTATTCATACGGACACTTCCAACACACCTTGTGAGCACATTATGAGCTTTAGCTTTAGCTTAGCTTTGGTACTTTAAATACATATATCTATATATTACATTAGAATGTGTAATAGGCTTAGGTGTAAATAGTGGGAAATTGGAGGACTTATTAAGTGTTTCAATTCACAATTGCTAGGAGAGTGGGAGACATTGGATTAAAATCCAATGAGTTGTGAATAATGAATGAACCATTCAAATTTGAATGGAGAGGGAGAGAGAGAGACTCTCATTTCAAGCTCTGTAACCGAATGCCATTTATGTTTTCGGTCATATTTTCGAGTAGCCCAAACGAACTCATCAAATTTCTTCCATCGAACTCTATATATAGGTTCCCTCCCTCTTCACTTCATCTTCACAATCCACCTTGGCAAAGCTCTGCCGAACCCCTCCTCCATTCCAATCACCTTCCCGTAGCCGACAAGCGCCGAGACGGCGGTGACGACGAACACGAGGAGTTGTACGACAACGACGACAACCGAACCAAGCGCTGACGACGGCAAGGCTGTGACTGAACTTCTTGAGAACCAGATTCACAGATCGGACACGACACTGTGGAGACTTGACACGCCTTGATACGCACCGTGCAGAGAATTGGTACAAAGTCGTGTCCAGATTCGTGTCTTTTGGTGTCGGGTTGGGTAGTGTAGTACAACTTACCGTTATATTAGTTTCTTGCATGTGATATTTATTGGATAGTACTGTAGATTAGGTACTATGGTGCTGTTCTTTTGAGAGTTAATTTTCTGATTAGTTTCCCTATTATAAATATTTGAGTTACTGCTATCGTATTTTTAGAAGATGTGGTTGTTGATGTAGGTTTTTCTATATTTAGATTTAGAGATGCAATTCAATTATAAAAATAAACTAGTGTTTAGTTGTTATTGATTTAAGATAGAATTAAGAGTGCTTAAATAAGGGTTAAGGATAGATTTGGTTAGTTAGACATTATCTAATTATGGAACCTAAGTTGTACCCTCTTTTGAACACAGTGAGAGGACCCGGGATGTTATCTCTTCATAGCTCTATACCCTAACGTGGAGAAGGCAAGTACACTATATCTTTTACTAAACTGAACACAAACTATAACTTGTATGTTGAACATTCAGGACATGTTTTCTTCTAATTACCAGTTGCATTTACTTTCCAAAATAAGTTATATTTAATTTTTGTAATTCGCTTTACTTTACACCAGTTGCCTTTACTTTCACAGTTGTGTCTCTATTTATTCTTGTTTTCTTTTGTACATGTGATTGGGGAAAGAATAGTTAAATACATGATCAAAGCCCATAGTGTAATATGAGTGGATAGCTTAATTCATATGACACACCTATAAATTTTGCCGGATCGGCTATATGACATATCAGTTGTATTTATTTTTATCGTCCTATTAGCCGATCATGTATTAATTATCTTTTCATTTACATTTATTTTTAAGTTAAGCATATTGCAGTCTATTTTTTTGTTGCATTTTCCTTTATTACCAGTTTTTTACATACATTCCTATTTGATAGTTCTATGTTACAGCATACATAAATTTTAGGGTTGTACTTTGCTCCTTTCCTGATTGGATCGCTGCAAGTGAATTGACTGAGGAGTTGCTTCGTAACTCATACTATGGATCTTTCCCTGAGACTCTAGCTCACATCCCAGAGGATGTCCCTGCTAAGGAATACCCTATAGCTTAGTTTATATTTAGTATTTGAATTTGGTTTATAATAAATAGTTAACATTCATTTTGCTGGATTTGTCTCCAGTTACTCTTACTTTTGGAATGTAACTAAAATGATATCTTGGACTTATTCTAGTTTATCTCGATATAGATGCTATAATTATTATGATTCAATATATTATAATGATTGAAGGTTTAGAACAGCTTACTACACAGTGTCTCATAGCGTAGGTTGGATGTGCCTGAATCGTATCTGAATATTCGGAAGCGGGTCGTGACAGGAAGCAAAGTTTTAATTTTCCAAGTTTTAAAATCCCACGAAATCCAGAAAAATAAAATATGCAGTATAAAATACGTATCCATATTCCGATACAGATACTGTGTGACAGAGTCTCACAACTCTTCCGTCCTTAGAAAAATTTTGTCCTCATAATTTCACTAAAGCACCAAAACAAAAAAGCTCCAGAAAACATGACTAACTCTATAAGGCAAGCATGACATATAGACAGGAAATGAAAGAAGTGATCAATAATATAAATAAATGCACAAGCAACTACACTACCAGAAAAAAGGGCATAGAGGCATAAGGATAAATTTGCCTTCGAATAAGCTAAGTAGGAATCTGTCCTTGCTAGCCTACGTTGATTCCAAAAATGGACATGGATCAAGTCTCGAGGTAAGTCGGTACAAACAAATCAATCAAAGACATGACTTTGTCCCGGACATACCTCTGTAGTCGTAATATATGATGAATATCACGTATTATAAGATACGCAGGCAGAATAGTAAGAGGCGAGATACTTGTCTTCACTCACAGAATATATAAGAATCCAAGAAAGATATGAACGAAATGATGATCAGGACATCACCTGCAATCTGACCATCCTCGGTCAATATCTGCTCTAAGATGCCGAATTCTCCAGGCACCTACCTTGGGACTGCTGTCCTGTTTTACTGCTGACCCTGCCCTCTGGGTGCGGGTCTCCTCTGATGCCGGCCACCATGCCTAGCCTGAACCTGCGCCTGAGCATACTACTGCGGCCTCTGCTGTTGTATTTTCTGGGTCTGCATCGGTGTAGGCCTTGGGGCCTGATGTTGCTGGACCGGTACTGGTTCCCTGAACTCTGGGATTGCTGGCTGGACTGATGAGGATTCAGCTGGATCCCTCCGGGGACAAGTCCTCATCATGTGGTCTGCTCCACCACACACCAGACATAAGCGATGCGCCCTGCGGCACTCCGAAAGAACATGCCCTGGATTTCCACAGTGAGAACATCCTACTGAAAAAATTGACCTCTGCTGCTGGGGACGGGTCTGTGCTGACTGTTGAAATAAAGACACCGGTGCTGGCCTCCCTTGGGATCCAATCTCTCATGCCTGATTGCTGGTGCTGGTTCTGAAGACTGGGTGGAAGAGTCCCTCAAAGTATAGTGGGACCTCTTTTGGCTCCCAACCATGTCGACTATCCTCTAAGAGGTATACTCGTGTCTTCTCGCCGCTCTTATTACAGCATCGAAAGTCTGGAACTCGTGCTGCTCCACTGCCAATATGATCTCCAGATGAAGCCCCTGCTGGAACCTCCTAGCTCGATCTAACTCGGTCGCCACCAAGGTGGGGGCAAACCGACTAAGTCTACAGAATTTTGCCGCATAGTCGTCGACGGTCCTGCCCTCCTGCCTGAGGTTGTTAAACCTCTGTTGTAAGTTATAATGCAATACTGCATCATAATACCGAGTCTGAAACCTCTAACTGAAGTCCGCCCAAATAATCGATGTCGTTAGTAAAACCTCATGAGCTGCCCACCAGTCGCGGGCCAAATCCAGCAACTGCAGTCTCACAACTGAGACATGCTCTCTAGTTGGTATCCCTGCTGCCTCCAAGATGGCCTCAGTATCCTGGAGCCATGCATCATACGCTATCACATCCTCAGTACCATAGAAGTACAGGGGATGGAGATGCCTGAAGCTGTTCGCAGTATTATAGATCTGAGCTCCACCACACTCTATGGCCATCTGGACTGGCTGAGTGAGGACGTCACTTTTTTGCTGGTGAGTCTCTATGAAACTCGTCATAACGTCCATCAGTGCTCGTACAACATCTGGCTGCTATGGCTGAACTGGATGCACAGGTACTGCTAACGGATCGGGCTTAACATGCTGCTCTGCCCCAGGGTCAATCCTCGACTCTACTCCTAAATGATGATGTTGATCCTCAGGAATCGGCTGACCTACTAGTCTCTGATCTACCATCTCCAGGACTCGAACAATCTAATCAGAAGGATCAAGAACATTGCCCCTGAAAGTCAAAGGACACAAGGAGTAAATCGAAGGGACATGATAAATCAACGATCAAATTAGGTAACAGGTCAAGATCAGAGGTATAGATTAAGACAAAAGATATCATGGAGAAAATAAGTAGATTGAGACATATAATCAGCAATAACCCCCAAATGTCTGAAAAACAGACTTGCATGGGACACCACTAAGACCATGTCATGCCCTAGAACCAGAATCTGGAGAGCGGGGAATGACAACGGCCAGCTACATATACTTAGAGCACACGGGTATGCCACATATACAGTGAAGCTGTGAAACATGGGAGTTAATACTATAATCCATCAGTCAAGCCTAGGTCAAACGGTCCTAGGTGTCTCAATCACGTGTAGATAAACAATAAGAAAGAAATAAGATCGTTTGGAGCAAAATAGTTAAGTGTCCTAAATTAAATATACATAGATGATCATGAAGCTAGTAATACAAAATAAAGAACTAGCAAAGTATAAGTCGTACATGATCAACTCTAACCATGGTCTAGAATACGCTAATCATGTCATTGTTTGTAGGCAGAATGTCAAGTTCAAAATATGGCTAGCATGTGCTCGACGGCTAAATGCCTCAAAAGAATATACAGTAGAAGATCTAGTGGGGGTAGAAGAAAAGCCACTCAGGCTGTCCGGTGCTCCGGGTAGTCACCATCCGCGGAAAGGAAAGTAAGATCATCGGACTCTGCTATCAAATTGAGCCAAGCAAAATTAGTGGGGTCAGACCCCTAAATAACAAGTACCACAAAGGATGACCAAGAGCTATGAACTAAAAATCAGCAAAAAAACATAGAGCTACAATACGCTAAGCAACATGAATAAATAATTCGGATCGAGACTCGTGCGCTACCATTGTACTTATCCCGAGAAAAGAAAGACAATAAGCTGAATAACATATAACCACTAGGAATGTAATAAGCACCATATGAACAAGGAATAACTAGATACATGAACATGCCAAATAGCTGAGACATGCCAAGGAGAAGAAAGAAAATATGAGTAAGGATAAATCGACAAGCGACGAAAAGATTCAGGACTTCTTCGAAATAGGAATCATAACCCTTAAACCAAACAAGAACCATGATTATGATTTTTTTCCCGAGTCAGACCTAGTCTCAATTTACTTACCGATACACATAACTATAACAGAAAGTAAAGTCTCTGGCATCATAATTGAACATCACAACTAAACATACACAAGAAAGATCAATCACAACTACACAGGTAAACTCAGAGCTAAGGTACACAACTCAAGCCATACAAAAAGTGCCACGAACAGGAAACACAAGAATGCTGCTACTAGCCACTGCCTATTGATCACTGGTCAAATGTACATAGGGTGTAATCTTCCCCTACTAATACAGATGTCTGGTCGAGTCAAGTGTACATAGAGTGTAAATAGCCTCTACTAATACAAATATCTGGTCGTATCAAATGTACATAGAATGTAATCATCCTCTACTAATACAAATGCCTGGTCGTATCAAATGTTCATAGAGTGTAATCATTCTCTACTAATACAAATGTCTGATCGTATCAAATATATATAGAGTGTAAACATCCTCTATTAATACAAATGCCTGGTCGTATCAAATGTACATAGAGTATAAACATCCTCTACTAATACAAAATATCGGGTCGAGACAATAACACATAAATAGACACGCAAAGTAATAAACATAAGGAAACAGTTACGAGCAATCAAAAATCACATTAAAAGAATTCACATGCAAAAGAGAACATAATCGGTATACCGTTGGTATACTCCAGTTTGCCGGCCAGAATAAATATATAGAAAGTCGGTTAACAATGTCAGCAGGAACGGTATACCGATTGTGTTCTCTTTTGCATGTGATTTATTTTAATGTGCTCTTTGATTGCTCGTAACAGTCGATATGCCAGTTTTCGAGGAAAAACTTGGCCAAAGTCAAATCTGATTTCGGGACCCAAATCAAATCTGATTCCGGGACCCAAATCAAATCCCAAAAATCACCAAAACCAAGTCTAACAAGGAGTCAAGTCTAGTGGTAAGTCTCATATCACAATTTGGACTAAATCTCATGGTCACAACTCTGGTACTGTTCTCCATTACCGAGTTACCAAAAAGGACGAGACAATATTCTACCAGAAATCAAAATTGAGAAGGTCAAAATGCTAGAAATTACGAGATGAACAATAATAGTAAAGTAAGTCTAAGCTAAAAAACAACCATCAAAGCTCCAGGAAAGAAAATGACAGAAAGTAAAATAGTTCATAGAATCGGCAAGATGTACTTGTCTACAACGAGCTCACAGCCTCAACCTTCTAGTCCACCACCACGAAGGGGTTCAAAAATCACACTCCAGGTCTTAAGACCAAGCTCCAAGCAAAAAAGGGGTAGAGAGAAGAGAGAGAAAGAGAAATGAGAAATAAAATAAAACCAAGTACTATTTATAGAGAAATTTTCGAAAATATCTCAAAAATATCTAAAAGTGAAACAAATATCTGTCGGGCAGTATGTCGTCGGTATACTATAGTATACCATCGGTATACCATAGTATACCGGTCAGGAAGCAAAGTTTTAATTTTTCAAGTTTTAAAATCCTACGAAATCCAAAAAAATAAAACATGCAGTATAAAATACGTATCCATATTCCGATACAGATATTGTGAGATAGAGACTCACAACGTGCGCCGGCGGCACCCCTCCCCCCCCCCCTCCCGCGCACTACCACGCCTCATGTGCCGCCTCACACCCCATCCTCCCTCATACAGCTCGTGCGTCGTTTAGTATGCGCTTGCTACACCCCCACCCCCTCCCCCATCTCGTGCCGTCTCACGTGTGCGCCGACGACGTCAAAGGGGTGGGGAGGGAACTAAGTGAAAAACAACTTAGCCGTCTAAACTATATATATATATATATATATATATATATATATATATATATATATATATATATATATATATAAAAAGTTGTTTTTCAAGCTTCTTTATAAAAAGTGGAGATGTTAATTATTTTTCTCCATGAGTACGTTTTTCACATTTTTACCAACAAGTGGGCCAATTATAAGGTTATACAATAACGTTGATGCTTTTCCTTCCCTCTATTGTCAAATTTTTTAAGCCACGGGAGAGACGCAAACATGATTGGCATATTATTTTATGCAAATAAAATATTCTTACCAAAGAATATGTTTCATACAAAAAAAAAATTAGACTACGGCAGAAAATAAAAGTTAAAATATATATTTATTTTATGTCATATCGACATCAATTTGGTCTAAAAATATTTTAAGATTATTTAGTAATAGCATCTCACATAATAATTAAAATTAATCTCTAAAGTATTTGGCGTTAGAATTTTGGTCTCGAAATCACTGTTCATGTAGGCTAGTAAACAGTGATTTCGAGACCCAAAGTCTAATACCGGACACTTTGGAGACCAAAATCCTAATTTCCATATATATATGAGACCCTATTACTAAATAACTCAATATTTTATTTTAGGTACCTCCACTATTTGTGGATAGGCATCCTCAAACTATATTACGCTGAGAAAAAAAAATGTTATGTGTAATTTTAACAAAGCCAATCTTTCTTATTTTAGGAGAAATTTTGACTTACCTCCAATTTATTTATCCATATTCATGGTGCACCCCACATTGTTTTCATAATATACAAGACCTCCCAGTTTTGACGAAATCCGTCCAGTCAAGACGGTCAACTTCTTTGATCCAAAAAATTTGACGAAAATGTTCCTCCCATATTTTCTTCTTTTATTCCCTCTCACTCCCCCCCCCCCTCCTCCTTCCGCGGTCAATCCTCCACTGTCGCTCGCCCCCGCTCTCTGCCATCGTTACCGCTCCCCCCTTCCTGCCATCGTTACTGCTCCCCCTCTCGCCACCACCCCTCCCCACCTCCCTCCCCGCCCCAGCAGCAGCTGCAGCAGCCGTCGCTCGCCGCGCTCTCCGGCTGGCCGATGCTACTGTTATGGGGACGGAGAGGGGGGAGCGAGAGTGGAGAGGTGGCGGAGAGGGGGGGCGGGGTGGGGGTGTAACGTCCCGCTCCGAATGGTTACTTATGGAATACTAGCTGCTTCGACTCGGTTGAGAATCGAGTCTTGGGGAAACCTTACCGCCAAATCAACACGGACGAAGTACAATGAACCCTTCGAATTGATCGAACGGCTTCTATTGAAATAAGTCCAAGAGTTTTTGTTGGTTGCTTTGCTTCTTCGTTTTGTGTTGCTTTGTGTTTTGAGTTGCTTTCGATGACTTAGTTTTCATGATTTCGCTTTTCTCGCTTGCGCGTTCTTTTCGAATCGTAAGGAAAATAGATCAAAGTATGCTAACCAAGTATTGTTGCATTTTCAGGATGCATAACCAAAGAGTGAACGTCGCTTAAGGCTTCCCCATCCTCTCGTTCGATTCATTCGGTGAGTGGCTTAGGCCCTTCGATGAATCTTTTAGTTCACACGCCTAAATGAAATGATCTCTAGTTCACTAAATGTTGCCTCACTAAAAAGATAAGCTAAAGAATGAACTGCATGCAAATATACATAGAGTTTCTGCTTTACTTCAATTGTGTGTGCCCCTTACTCACTTGTTGCATCACTATATCGTGCATTAAACCTTCAGGGTTAGTGTTTGTGTCAAGTGTGAAAGAATGAATGAGAAGATTCTAGTAGTCCGCCCTGATGTTCCGGTCCTACGGGATCTAGGGGGGTGTGGCTATTGGATTGTTATATGCTTGCTAATGTTGTGCATCCTAAGAGTTTGATTGATAAATATTGCTTGTCATGTATGGGTCTCGGACAACTTGTGCACAAGGTAATAGTCTCTCGATCGGTTTCTGGGGCACTAGAAATCGGTCTGTCCGGAAGGGATTGTGAGAACACCCTGATGTTCCGTTCCTACGGGATCTACGGGGTATTGTTATCCATCAATGGGGAAACTCATGGACCGCCATATAGATAGGGCGCATGCTAGGTTTACCTTCTTCCATACCTATCATTTTATACCAAAGATAGATACATAAGTTTATGTATATATGCAAATTATGGCTAACTTGTGTGTCTGATGCAGGGATAACCGCTCGGCTGTGGGTAAAAATTATCATATGCATATGCTACCTATCGTCTATGTTTCCTTACATGAATTGTTAAAAAGAAACTAGACAACTAGAAATATCATCTAATAATGCTAGCTTCATATGCTTACTTAGTATGGATTTCTAAGGTGAGTTTGGCCACAGTCGCTCACCAGTACATGTGGTAGTACTGACCCACGTTTGTGGGCATTATCCAGGTACTGGAAGCGAGAGTTTGGCAAGAATTTTGAATCTGAATCAGCGTTCGCGCATCCTTCCGTAGGACTATGTTCGTGTTGCTTCCTTCGCTTTCCTCTCCAGTGGGCTACTCCTCTTCTGCTAGATATTTTATATTTTGGTCCTACTACAAGGATGTAACGTTTGGGCGTTGTGGCTAATTTTGAGAATGTAAAAAGAGTTGTAAGCCTTCTAAGGCATATTTTGTAACTCAGCCAAGCAAGCACTTTGTAATCCAAATCTTCAGTTTTCAATAAAAAGAAAGTATTTTGTGTGCCTATCAAATGTGTTCAACTTTGGTTCTCTGCATTTTACATCTGCGCCTATATATATGTATATTTTTGTCTAACTTGTGTCTTGTGCAGGTACGTTGTCTGGTGCAAGCGTAACTTAGGCTTGCACGGCATCGCGCCCAAGCGAGGACGAACGGTTCCGTAGGGACCAAGCGAGGACGATCGGCCCCTACAGGATCGGGGTGCGACAGGTGGTATCAGAGCATGGTTTTACGTCCTTGGACTCTTCAAATATCGTTTTCGAAAATGATATAAGTTTTCAAACGGTTTCAAAAGTCCCAAATTTCGAAAATTGATTTTGAATCTATAAGAAGTAAATCGAGATTATGAAAGGTCCCTAAAAGTATGAAAACCCAATGTCCCATACAATAAGTCCATAATACGTTATGAGACTAATGCAAGCTACTCTCTTTTGCAGCAAAGATGACAAAAATAGGTGCTAGTAATACTAAGACATGGCGCGCAACAAGCTGAGCGATGATCAAATTGATAGGCTGATTGTAATATTTCAGAATCAAAATGATCGCCATGCTGCACAACAGGAACGATTTGAGGCTAAGCAGCAACGGGCTGATGCTAGAGCCTTGGCACAACAACAGCAGTTTGAGTCCCTAACTCAGATTATGATAACACTAGTAGCACACAGTGGTGCATCGGGAACAGCTGCAACACCTGTGACTGCCCCGACCAGGCCTCAAGGAGCAGGATTAGCATAAACTAACGAGCCTCTTCGTGCGGTCGAGAAGTCTACCTTTAAAGGTGCTAAGTTTCTGAAGTTGAACCTTCCGGAGTTCGAAGGCAGGACCACGCCGGATAAGGTGATGGACTGGATCGCAAAGATGGAAAGCATGTTTAACTTTGCTTCAATACCTGTGAATAAGAGGGTGGCATATGCAGATATGCAGCTGCGGTTACGTGCACATGACTGGTGGAAAATGAAGAAAGCAGTCAGGATGGTAAGATCACTTGGGGAATATTCAAGGAAGCATTCCTTGCATAGTATCTCCCGCCAGCTATCAGACAGAGGAAAGAAGACGAGTTTAACGAACTTAAGCAAGGGAGCATGTCCGTCGAAGATTATGAGTCAGAATTCTCCAAACTTGCTAAGTTCGCTAGCTCAATGATTCCTGATGAGGGAGCTCGCACACATCGATTCATAAAAGGCTTAAACGATAATCTGAGAAAAGATTTTATGAACCGGGAGTGCAAAACGTACATACAAGACTTTGAGGCAGCAGTGCAAAATGAGCAGTTCACGCCACGAAGTGCTCCGGAGAAGGCACCAGCTCCTTGAAACCCTCCTACAAAACGATACCTCAACGGTGAGAAAAGGAGGGATACGGTTGAGAACCGTGGAAGGGTGTGCAGCTTCTGTGGCCGTCGTGGTCACCTTAAAGAGAATTGTCATTTCCTCCACAGGTTGTGCTTTAAGTGTGGGCAACCTGACCATGAATTAAGAGATTGCCCAAAGAGAAAGGCCACTGAGAACCAAGGGGATGATGCAGAGCGTGTGCAGACTCAGACCCCTTTGGGTCCTGCTCTTGATCCAGCTGATCAGATAAGGAGGCAAAGAGTTTATCAGTTGAATATAGAGCATGACGCTAGTGGACACGATATTGGTGAGTCTGATTCCTTTGATCTCTTGATGCATCGTATATCGCCTCCTTGATTTCTTAAGTTTCGGAGACGAAACTTTTTCTCAGTGGGGTAGTATGTAATGCCCCGCTCAGAACGATTACTTATGGAACACTAACTACTTCGACTCGGTTGAGAATTGAGTCTCGGAAAAATCTTACCGCCAAATCAACACGGACGAAGTAAAATGAACCCTTGGAATTGATCGAACGACTTCTATTGAAATAAGTCCAAGAGTTTTTGTTGGTTGCTTTGCTTCTTGGTTTTGTGTTGCTTTGTGTTTTGAGTTACTTTCGATGACTTGGTTTTCATGATTTCGCTTTTCTCGCTTACGCGTTCTTTTCGAATCGTAAGAGAAAGAGATCGAAGTATGCTAACCAAGTATTATTGCATTTTCAGGACGCATAACAAAAGAGTGAACGTCGCTTAAGGCTTACCCATCCTCTCGTTCGATTCGTTCGGTGAGTGGCTTAGGCCCTTCGATGAATCTTTCAGTTCACACGCCTAAATGAAATGATCTCTAGTTCACTAAATGTTGCCTCACTAAAAAGATAAGCTAAAGAATGAACTGCATGCAAATATACATAGAGTTTCTGCTTTACTTCAATTGTATGTGCCCCTTACTCACATGTTGCATCACTATATCGTGCATTAAACCTTCATGGTTAGTGTTTGTGTCATGTGTGAAAGAATGAATGAGAAGAGTCTAGTAGTCCGCCCTGATGTTCCGGTCCTACGGGATCAAGGGGGTGTGACTATTGGATTGTTATATGCTTGCTAATATTGTGCATCCTAAGAGTTTGATTGATAAATGTTGCTTGTCATGCATGGGTCTCGGACAACTTGTGCACAAGGTAATAATCTCTCGATCGGTTTCTGGGGTACTGGGAATCGGTCGGTCCGGAAGGGATTGTGAGAGCACCCTGATGTTCCGTTCCTACGGGATCTAGGGGGTGTTATTGTCCATCAATGGGGAAAATCATGGACCGTTATATAGATAGGACGCATGCTAGGTTTACCTTCTTTCTTACCTATCATTTTGACATCAAAGATAGATACATAAGTTTATGCATATATTCAAATTGTGGCTAACTTGTGTGTCTGCTGCAGGAATAACCGCTCGGCTGTGGGTAAAAATTATCATATGCATATGCTACCTATCGTCTATGTTTCCTTACATGAATTGTTAAAAAGAAACTAGACAACTAGAAAGATCACCTAATAATGCTAGCTTCATATGCTTACTTAGTATAGATTTCTAAGGTGAGTTTGGCCACGGTCGCTCACCAGTACATGTGGTAGTACTAACCCACGTTTGTGGGCATTTTCCAGGTACTGGAAGCGAGAGTTTGGCAAGCATCTTGAATCTGAATCAACGTCTGTGCATCCTTCCGTAGGACTGTGTTCGTGCTGCTTCCTTCGCTTTCCTCTCCAGTGGGCTACTCCTCTTCTGCTAGATGTTTTGTATTTTGGTTCTACTACAAGGATGTAATGTTTGGGCGTTGTGGCTAATTTTGAGAATGTAAAAAGAGTTGTAAGCCTTCTAAGGCATATTTTGTAACTCAGTCAAGCAAGCACTTTGTAATCCAAATCTTCAGTTTTCAATAAAAAGAAAGTATTTTGTGTGCCTATCAAATGTGTTCAACTTTGGTTCTCTGCATTTTACATCTGCGCCTATATATATGTATATTTTTGTCTAACTTGTGTCTTGTGCAGGTATGTTGCCTGGTGTAAGTGCAACTTAGGCTTGCACGGCATCGCGCCCAAGCTAGGACGAACGGTTCCGTAGGGACCAAGCGAGGACGATCGGCCCCTACGGGATCGGGGCACGACAGGGGGCAGTGGCCGTGGCAGTGGCGGAGAGGGGGAGCGGGGGAGGGTTGGGGGGGTTGCGGGGAGGGGGCAAACGGGGTCAACAACGGCGGCCGTGGAGGGGGGGAGGCGGTGGCGGGGAGGAGGGGGAGCGGGAGCCTGCAGCAAGGAGAGGAAAGAGAAGACGGAGGTATTTTCGTCCAAAAAAATGAGTCAAACGAGTTGACCTTTAGGAAGAGACAATTTTCATCAAAAGTGGAAGAACTTATACATTATGGAAACAATGTAGGGTGCATCCTGAATATGGATAAATAAAGTGGATGATAAGTCAAAATTTCTCTTATTTTAAACATTGTCGTTTTTATTTTTGTTTTATACGAAATAGTAATCGGGCATACATGTTGAGTGTACAAAATGACTATACATTATTTAGTTTTTTTTACTTATCCAAATTATAAATTTTACAATTTAGGTTATTTTTAAATTTAATTTCATCAAAACTATAACTTTTTAAATTTAATATTTGAACAACCTTAATCTTATTTCAATATAAAATTTTGAATTTAAAAGTTAACGTTTATCTTAAATTTGAATTTAAATATAATACTTATTAATGTACAAAAATTTTTGCATAGAGCATCGAACTTTGAAAAAATTACGGAAAAAGAAAACAGTTCGCAAAAATTTTATGCACAGAACTAAAACGTCCTTAGCAAGGAAATTTTATTTTTTCAAATTTTAAATAATATACAACTCGAAAACACCCTTATGAAGGACGTTTTCAAATTAATTTTTTTTTGCAATTTTTTTAAAAAAGCAGATTAAAAAATAACAAGCTGAAAACGTCCTTACCAAGGACGGTTCAATTACGTTTTGGACTTTTTTTTCAAATCGCCATTACCAAGGACGGTTACATTTTTTTTTTTTTTTACAAAACGTCCTTGGTAAGGGTGTTTTTAATTTTTAATTATTTAAAAAAACAGAGAAGATGATTGCTGTTGTTGGAAGGAGAGAGTTAACGAAGATTAATTTTTATTTAATTTTATCGATTTTTTTCGAAAAAAGTTAAATAAAAATTAAAAATGCCTTTACCAAAAAAGGCACACAAAAAACGCCCTTATCAAGGACGGTTTGAATTTATTATCATTATTATTTTAATGTTTATTTTTTATAAATCTTTAGCCTAAAATAAAATTTATAAGAAAATTTGGAAAACAACGTTTTTTTGTTTTATATTATTTTAAATTCGGAGAAAACGAAAACGTCATTCCTAACGGCATTCTAAAGACCTTTTTGTTCTATGCATGTAATTTTCACAAATTTTTTTCTTTTTCCATAAATTTTCAAAGTTCGATGCTCTATATGAAAATTTGTGATTAATGTAGCTAAGCAAGATATTAAATATTTTTGCATCTTATCCAAATTTAAGATTTTATATTTTATATCAATATTCAAGTAACTAGGTTTTAAATTTGATACAACTGGAGAAGCATTTAAAGTCGTTTAAATATATAAATTGGTACGTTTTATACTTGTATATTAGTAGTTGCAATGTATGAAAACAATAAGAAAGAGAACTATACTTTATAGGTTTCTTGAGACTTGTTGAAGTTAGGAGTGTTAGTTTTTTTAATATTAGTAAAAACTTAAGCATGAAATACCGATACCACCTTAGTAAAATCTTAAAGCATAAGATTATACAACATTTATCCCATGTTGAGATCATCAAACACCATGTAAAGGAGAGCAAGTTGGAGCCTAAGGCTCTGCAACTATTTTCTTGTCCCTAAGACGAAGGACTGCGGCACATGCAACCACAACTTCATGTGTTCCAACAGTCCATTATTGCAACGACATGAGCTTGTAACTGAGCCTGAAGTTACGGTGGTCATTAGAAACATTCCAAAATAAGCAAAAGCTACAAAGTAAATATATCGACACAAAGATAACACAAATCAATATCATCTCTCCAATGATAACCATGAACAAATAACATGTCGATGTACATCCATATTAGAAAGTTAAGCAGCATATGATGCGAGTACAAGAACATGACTAAATAAAGCAACAATGTTCAAGCAAAAAACTAGATAAAAAGAAACTATATTTCAAAAAAAGTTGTAATATAAATCAATTTTTTAGATTCGCAACAAAGTCAAATAAATTAAGAAACATTATACCAATGATAAGAAACTTCAACGCCATTGAGTTGGAATTGACTGGCCAATCACTAAATGTATTCACTGAAGCAAAAAAAAATAGTCACATCAAATCTTAGAAAACAAAAAATTTATTTTAAAAAAACGACTTCATAAGATCGGTCATGACAAAAAAGACGACCGAGTTTGCAAGAGGTTACCGAGCAGTATTTCGGCAACAGCAACAATAGTGGCACGCAATATCTCGACTGCAAGAAAATCTCTAATTTTGTGACTTTTGTTCTTCGCAAAACTCGTCTCGTTATCTGAAAGAAAAAAAAATTAACATCATCAGCAAAAAGAGAAAAAAATAAAAAAGAGCATATCTGGTGATCTTGGTTTCCTGTAGTCACTATAAAATCTATGAGAAATAAGGAACAAAAAAACACTCAGTGGATTGAATAGAAATCAAGAAGAAAGAGATGAATGGTTTTAATATTATCCTTATTTGAAGGAATTAGAAAGAGGGAGAAAGCAACATCAACGTACAAGAAGGTGAACGATTAGAAAAAGAGAGAATGAGATTAAATGATTTTAGATTAATTTATAAATTTAAGTTAGTGGATGTATAAATAATAATTATATTTTTATTAAAAAAATGTATTACAAAAAAATTAATAATACCATGATAATTGAATTATACAATAGTATAGATTTAGTGAAATAATCATAGTCACATATGTCTAGCAACAAATGTTATTTTTAACATGTTCTGAAGAGTCCGTGGGATCGTGATCCGTTGGTTACAATAAAAAATTTCAGTAAAAATGGACATTATTTATTTATTTATTTTAATTTAATTTCTAATTCGATAAAAATGATATTTTTAAAGATTAAAAAAAAAAATCTCTCATACTCTTCCCACTGTTTTGCTACTTAACACGTTCTGGCATGCACGAAAAAATTTCAAAAATATCATTTAACTCGATAGAAGTTCTTATTTGTTTTGCTAACCAAAATATTTTTAACTCAATTATTTTTGATTTATTTTAAACTTAAGGAGAAAAAACGGAAACCATGTGCCAACATTGTGTACTAGAAAGAGAATCTACATATTCCACGTGACCGACGCGGCCGAGGCGAGACCAGAACCGAACCAGTCATGTGCTGGGCCGTTTGAAACTTTAATGGCGAGAACAGCAACGAACGCGCACCTCTTTAGCGCTCTAACATGAAAAAAGAGTCAATTTGTAGAAAGTTAGGAAAAAAAAGTAAGGATTTGATTCGGTCTGATTTCCTTTTTGCAACAGTTGGAAAGAAACAGTTAGCCGAACCTTATTTATGACAAATCCGAAGATACGTTCGTTCGGCTGTGCTTTTTTTTTTTTTCCTTCTTTTTTTTATCCGGAAATAGCTCATGACAGTGTTTTACAGAACGTGGGGTTGTGTGTTTCTTGACGTGCAAGGGGAAAAAATACACGGGCCGGATCAGCTGGGTCCGAAAAAAATTTGTTCTTTTTGTCACTTTTCTATGACATGTGGGCTCCGACGGGAAAAAAAAAATTTTCAAAACCAGATACTTCTTCTTGTCCTTTTTCTATGACACGTGGACTTAAAATTTTTTTTTCTCGACGGAGCCCACATGTCATAGAAAAATGACTGAGAGGGAGAGAGAAGTTTTCGTACAGCTAATCCGCACTGCAAACAGACACACTCCCCCGACATTACATAATGTACACGCTAGTTTGGTTTCTAGACCATCTTGATTCATTTTACATGTAAACATACATCCGTTATATTTCAGTAACATGCACGTGTTGTAAAAAAAATATTGAATTTTTTTAATTTAAAAAAAATTATTGTACAGAAAATATTTTTAAATAAATAAACTAAAACGAAATAATTTTAAAAAAATAAATAACGAAAGGTTTTCCTATCTCTCTCTGGTAGTGAAAAAATAATTTTAATTTTTTTATATTTGTCAAATTTTCGTCAACTAGGTTGGCATTGGCTTTGTCAAATTTTCGTCAACAAAGTTGGCAAAAATCTGACAGTGGTTTTTATTTTTATTTTTATTTTTTTCTTTTGGTTTCTTTTTTTTATGTTTTTTTTGTTGATTTTTTTGGGATAATTGGGTTTGATTTTTTTTGTTATGATTTGGTTTTTTTTTTAAAGTGCTTTTGTTTAGTTTTATTTAGGTTTAGTTCTTTTTTAAAAAAGTTGTTGTACCAAATTTTTTTTAAATAAATTAGAAAAAAAAAAATTATCCAAAATAAAATATGCTACCATTGAACAACAAAAAATAAAAATAATTATGCCGTAAGAATATTACGTCTGTCGTCGAGCAGAATTCGAGCGGCCGTAACACAATTCATGTAGAAAGAATTTTCATCCGAAGCAAGACGCACATGTTACATGCAAAATTATAAAATTTAAAACTTTAAAATATCATAACTTTTGACTGGGAGATCGAAACAAGGTCCAGTTTGTCTCAAAATGACCATATCGAAAAGTATTACGGAATAAACGGTTTAACCGTTTGACGGACTTCGGAAAATTTTAGAATCGCAAAAAAACGATATTTCGACTTCCAAATTTGACTTTCGATAATTTTATTTTATCTATACTAATTTGTTATTATTTATAATAATATGGATGATAACAAAATCTAATGATTAATATTATTATCAATATTATATTTTTCTTTCATACCGCTAAAAGATATTTTATTATTATTTGTACACAAAATTTATTTAAAATAATTAATTATATAGATAATAAATAATTAGTTTGTTATTTGTTAAATTGTGATATCTATTTTAATTATGATTTCTAATAAATATATGTTTTAAATTTTGAATATGTGTTTAGTTAGATAATAACAAATTACTATAGATAATAATTATATTTTTAAAATTATTTTAGTATACATAATAGCAAATTAGCATATATAATAATCAAACAATTGCTATTTCTAAAATTATATTTTGAATGATAATAGATGTGGTATCTAATATTTGAAAAAATATTTTATTTAATTTTAAATTGTCTTTAAAAAATCTATTGGTTAATTTTTTATAAAACCAACAAAAAAAAAAATCAAACCCAACTAACCAAAAAAATCAACAAAAAAAAACCTAAAAAACAAACCAAAAAGAAAAAACCAAAAAAGAAAACATTGTCAGATTTTTGCCAACTTTGGTTGGCAAAAATTTGGGTTAAAAAAATATTTTATCATTAAACAAATATTTTTAAAATTTTCAAATGATAAAATATTTTTTTATCATTTGATAAATATAAAAAAAATATTATTTCATATTTTTGCTATTAGAGATGGCGAAAGTTTTCGTGATTTCAAATTTTTCTTAAATTATTTTATTTTAGTTAATTTGTTTAAAAATATTTTCTGCATATCAAATTTTCTGTTGAAATATCAATTTATAATAAATAGTGTCATTCGTAGGAATTGAACTCAGACTGTCACGCCCCGATCTCTCGCAGGCTAATCGGCCGTTCCCGCTGGGAACGAATCACCGTTCCAGCGCTCCCGCAGGACGATCGCTTGACCCATCTGGGCGTGATGCCGCACGAGCGTAAGCCGCGTCCGTGCAAGGCCGTGGTCCATGCTGGCGGTAAGAGGTCTAAGCCATAGAGTCGCACAGATTGTCCGAATGCAGCGAAATTATAAACGTATAGGCGATTGGTAACAAGTTCACAGATTCGGCAATAGCGGATGCATTGAATAACACAAGTATAGAAGTTGTAAACCCCCTCATTCAAAATTAGGCCTACTTGGCTTAGATAGAGAGACTATGGCTAGTTTGCATCCAATTGGAAATAGAACACGATATTTTAGATGAATTTATAATATTTATATCACTTAGTGCACCTTACCGTTGCTTCGATAATTGGAGCACTACACTAGCCATTTCCTTCCTACAAATTTTATAACATTGTCCTAGACGTGCCCGTCTTCTATTTGGACCTTTGTGTAACTTATAATTATGTTCTCTTGTGCTACATTTTAGTCGCACAATATTCGTCGCAGACGTTTATATTTAATTCTAAATAAATTTAACTTTTTATCCTTGTGCGTTCCAATCAAAATTGGAGACACAATCTTGACCCATTTTGTGCAACCCAAACTATGATAATACTCTATTCTGAGTCCTATACGTCCATGACACTTGTGTCCCACCTAATTTTAGTCCCATGTACTTCTAATTAATTCTAGAACACCTTTTGCATTAATTTTAATTAAATTAATTTAATTTCCATCTTTGTGCAATTTTCTAATTGTTGGACACTTTTATGTAAAAGTGCATTGAGGTGTCCACACCATTGGACACAACACACGAAGAAACCCATTTTTCCTTCATTATTTGGTCATGTGAATTTTCTCCATAATTTTGGAGTATGTAGCACTCAACATCACCCCCTCATCAATTCCTAGCCATGCATTTGAAACCATGCAATCCTAGCCCTCCAAACATCTCCATGTGAAGCCAAGGCCTCTTTCCAAGGATGTTGACCAAGGCCCAACTCCCTAGGTCAACACTCCAACCATATTCCCCACATATATAAAAATACAACTTTTCTTTTTCTTTTCCTTTTTTATTTAACCAAATACCAATACCTATTTCAACCGACATCATCACCTTCCCCCCTGTTTATCTTCTCCCGCCTCTTCCTGCAACCGGAGCCCCAGCCACTTGCCTCGTCTGAGACCTCCGCCACCCGCTCACCACCTGAACCAACCAGACCTCGCCGTTCTCTTCTTCCTCCTCTGAGACCTCCACGCCGAGCAGCCAAACTGATCATCGTTCCCGCGGCTGAGCCCGCTGTCCGCCTCCTTCTTCCTTGTTCCGTCGACCGGAGCCACCACAGCCGCTGAACCGCCGTCCTCCCATCACCCCGGCCTTCTCCACAGTAGAGCTTCCATCTCCGTTCTCTTCGTCGATACAGCGCTCCGCCGGACACCGAGCCTCGACCTTCCTCACGACCGAGCAACGCCGGATTCCCGTCGCCTTCCCTCGCCTGAACATCTCCACCACCATATCGTCTTCCCCGGCCATCTCACCAATCACCCCGACCTGTCCTACACCTCCTTCTTCGATCTCCTTCGCGCGGACTCCCCTCGACCCGCCTGAGTTCTCTCCTCGTCACAACAGTCTCCTCCTCGCCTGAGTTTTTCTCCAGCAGACTTCAATCATCATCTCACCATCATCATCATTATCATCATCATCATCAATATCGTCGTCATCCTCATCATCACCATCATCATCCTCTCATCATTCCTATCATCATAACCTAATCACCACCACCTTAATCATCACCATTATCATCATAATCATCATTACCCATATCATGCCCATCATCAACACCCTCGTCATCACATAATCATCACCATCATCGTCGTCATCATGGACCCGTCACCCTCGCCGAAGACGACCTACAGCAATCAACATCAATTCTCGTGCCCGGGCACGCTAACCCCAAGGTTTGAACCTGTCCCTCTCCTTTCATATTGTGTATGTGTGCTTGTGATTAGTATTGCTTTATGGTTCAGTTCAATTTAGACCATGTCGGTTAACCTAAAGACTATTGTGCATGTGTGTAGGTAATTAATTGGTACATATACATTGTGTGGTAATTAATGCTAGTACTAGGTATGAATGTATTATATATGTTGAGTGACCGTAAGTATTAGTAGTAGATATCCTGTATTGATATTTGACCGTATGACCCGTATGCGTATACGTACGCGTATGTATATAATATTCAGATTGGTATATATATATATATATATATATATATATATATATATATATATATATATATATATATATATATATATATATATATATATATATATAAGTATTGTATAAGTAATTAAATGATAATGCTAATTATGACTATATATGTATTTATTCCGTCTGGCCCTAAGTTAATTAGGGATATCTCATATTTACGTTTGACCAAGTGACCCTAAGAACTTGTGAGTTGACTGCCTTATGTACACTGACGTACTGGCTAGACATGTGTGGTTTGACTGTCTGATTCTGTACAGCATTTGCAAACGTGACATCCACATAATTAGACGCGCATTTGACCTTGTTAGTCGACCAGTATCACCCCTAGCGTACCCTCTGAGTTCAGAGTATTTATGGTTGTGTAAGTGCTAGTATAATGGCTGATGTTGTATTGTATTATATTATTTGTATATAGGACCATTGGATTGTTCTGCGAGACTTCAGGAGCAGGTTATTGGTACTATGCAGCTTTCTTGCCAGACAAGTATACCTTGCCATTGTACTATAATTTATATTCCATATGAGGCATGCATATTATTTCTGTCCATTAGTTCATATATTTTAACTGCTATATAAACTGCGCGTCCAAGAATAACTTGGGTGCAACGACGGTGACGTCGTATTCTATTTTTATTATATATATGCATGTGGACCTAGTTTATGAGACCACCCCATTATCATGAGGCATCATTAGGTTTCATTGGCCGTGACACATCTGTTACACGAGTGTGAGTCTCATATAGATCAAGGACTTGCGTGTCGGGTTTGGCCTCATGTATGTATGGAACGTGCGATAGGGAATAACTGCAAATAGAAACTTTGCATGCTAGAAGACCTGGCAGTTATTTAGATGTATCATCGTATCATGGATATGACATGCTTAGAGCATAGGGTGGGGAGAACAACAAGTAAGGCGTTTGGGCTCCTTTGCACTTTTCTTGTGTAACCCGTACGCTCCGCCGGAGATGCGCGGTCATAATGACCACTATATATTATATATTATCAGGCGGCCTCTGTCGTTGAAAAGACGACATGCATTTTAGGCCCCTGAATCTCCAAGAGAATGATGCCAATCCTATTTTAGCCAGATAGCCCATTTGTTGGAAAGTTGTTCTCAAAATACATTAACATAGATGGTTAGGCGACCCATTAGATATTTATTTCAGTACTCTATTAGCATGCTTTTATGTATCTTGTTACATCCCTCTGAGGACCTGGTCCCTTTCCAGGTGTAGATGTTTATGACTATTAGCATGAGCGCAGATCAGGACTTGCTACTCATATTTCGAGGAGGACTTCTCTTCGAGCCTCGTGATTATTATTTGATGTACTTATTTTGTTTATCTTATATTCTAGTTTGACAGTGGATTTGTTTCCACCCGACTATCATCCTTTGATACTTCATATTGAGATTTAGTTACATAGTTATTGGTTATTTATCTATTTATGATTTCTGTGGATGAGATTTAGTTATGCCCTGTGACTTGTGATAATTATATACCACTTGTGAATTGTTATTCAAATTACAGCGTACGTGTGTTATGGTTTTCATATATTGGAGTCTCCATATACATACGGCTGGCATGGTTACGTATTCCTAGTCCTACGTATTTTGGGACTGGGGCGTGACATATTTTTAGTGGTGGCCCATGCAGGTCGAGAGCATATTGTCTCGGTTTCGTTACTGTACCGAGCAAGCCTGCGCATAAGATTAGAGTATAGGATCACATCTACTTATTTAATCACCTCCCTTAATTTTGTTCCGCATTCTTATTTGATTGCTTGTATTGCATCTTGCTTGATCCTTTCTTAACGTTAATCTTATCTTTTCTTTCGTGCTTGATAGGGATTAGGAAGATGACTTGTACTAGGTATATACACTCTATTGTTCAATAACACTATTAGTTAAATTCTTGTAAGTTTGGTAGTATGTCTCATAAACTAGTATTATATAGCCTTTTTGACCCATTAATGAAGTATAATTGAATGACACCAACTATAGACTTGCATAAGAAGATAGTGTATATCAAGACTGTAGAACTTAGAGACCTATAGCCCCATTTGGTCGACCAGAGACTTAGATAAGAAGTTAATATGGCAACTGTAGAGGCAAAACATCGATCTTCTTGGTGAACTTGAATTATTTTTGTACCTTCTTTCATCATAATCCAGCATATTAATATTTTCTGTACTACCTCGACTTATGTTGCTATTATAGCCTAATTTTGTAAGCTTATTCTTTTATCGAGCTTGTTCATGACATATGTATTATTGGGTGCACACACTAATACAATTATCTATTTAGAATCAGTGTATTATGGTCTGATCAACCTTAGTGCGCTTGGTTCGCTCTTCGCATGAATACCTTACGTGGATTGAGATATATAGTTGACTCAACTTGTTAGATGAATATACTTGCCTCCTAGACAAGTCAGTGCATATCATATAAGGTACATAACTTTTTTGATATGAGCATATGAATAAGAATTTACCAAAATAAGATTTCAATCCACAACTGCCTTGACAACTCTCTTTTGAATTCTTAAAATTGCTTTGAACCCCGTACTTGTATTCTATCACCTCCTTTTTGAATTTTTTTTATTATTGTTCTTCATCTTTCCCTATTTCGGAAAAACGAACGCTCGTGCTTGGTATAAGTTTGATACACAGAGAGTACTAGATATACCCCATAGGCCAACCGTATTATTTGGTAATTATCTTTTGTAATTAAGGGCATATCATATGTGATATATTTGGTGTTAAAACTTTGAGGATTGAGTAACGCGATTAAGTAATTTGAGGAAGCCTTTCTTAAATGTATAGCCTTATGTGATAGATGGATAAATTCTAAGTTAGGTAGAAGATTGCATTGTCAACTTGAGATAAAAAAAATTTAGATTATGATCAAGTAAGATTAGATTGAGAGATTTAAGTCATTTTAATTTTGAGAAATTTTAGAAGAATGATTGAGATGATGATGATTTAATGAATTTTAAAACCTTGATATTGCGGACCAAATATTTATACTTGAGCATACAATTTAAATTTTGAATATTGAAGGTGCAATCATCAATTTAAATTTTGAGGATAAATATAGAATTCTAGACTTGAAAAATTAGTAAATTAGATTTAAAATTTTCATAAGTTGAGGCTTTAAATTAAAAGTTAACTTTGATTGTTGGATCACCTATTCGAAACGTTGAGGACGAAAATTGAGTTTAAATTTGAAGAGTACAAAATTCTTAAGTAGAGAATAGGAATAGGTTTGATTAGAATTGTTTATTGTTCAAAGTCTAGAGGAGATTATGATAGCTGAAAATTATGATACAAATTTTGATGTGGAAAATCATATAGATTTGAATGAGATTTGGATATTATTATTTAAATTTTTGGAAGAGATTACAATAGACTTGCCTTATGTACGAATGTGAAGGATTTAACAAATTATGCCTTATCTTAATTTCGAGGACGAAATTATTTTAAGTTGGGTAGATTATAAATCCCCTCATCCAAAATTAGGCCTACTTAGCTTAGATAGAGAGACTAGGGCTAGTTTGCATCCAATTAAAAATAGAACACGGTGTTTTAGATGAATTTACAATATTTATATCACTTAGTGCACATTACCGTTGCTTCGATAATTGGAGCACTACACTAGCCATTTTCTTCCTACAAATTTTACACCCTTGTCCTACACGTGCCCGTCTTCTATTTGGACCTTTGTGTAACTTATAATTATGCTCTCTTGTGCTACCTTTTAGTCACACTATATTCGTCGCAGACGTTTATATTTAATTCTAAATAAATTCAACTTTGTATCCTTGTGCGTTTCAATCAAAATTGGAGAAACAATCTTGACCCGTTTTGTGCAACCCAAACTATGATAATATTCTATTCTGAGTCTTCTACGTCCATGACACTTGTGTACCACCTAATTTTAGCCCCATGTACTTCTAATTAATTTCAGAACACCATTTGCATTAATTTTAATTAAATTAATCTAATTTCTATCTTTGTGTAATTTTCCAATTGTTGGACACTTTTATGCAAAAGTGCATTGAGGTGTCCATACCATTGGACACAACACACGAAGAAACCCATTTTTCTATTATTATTTGGTCATGTGAATTTTTTCCATAATTTTGTAGTGTGTAGCACTCAACATCACCCCCCCTCATCAATTCCTAACCATGCATTTGAAACCATGCAATCCTAGCCCTCCAAACATCTCCATGTGAAGCCAAGGCATCTTTCCAAGGATGTTGACCAAGGCCCAACTCCCTAGGTCAATACCCCAACCCTATTACCCACATATATAAGTATACAACTTTTCCTTTTTTATTTAACAAAATACCAATACCTATTTCAGCCGACATCATCACCTTCCCCCTTGTTCATCTTCTCCCTCCTCTTCCTGCAACCGGAGCCCCAGCCACTTGCCTCGTCTGAGACCTCCGCCACCCGCTCACCACCTGAACCAACCAGACCTCGTCGTTCTCTTCTTCCTCCGCCGAGACCTCCACGCCGAGCAGCCAAACTGCTCATCGTCCCCGCGGTTGAGCCCGTTGTCCGGCCCTTCTTCCTTGTTTCGTCGACCGGAGCCACCACAGCCGTTGAACCGCCGTCCTCCCATCACCCCGGCCTTCTCCACAGCAGAGCTTCCATCTCCGTTCTCTTCTCTTTGTCGACACAGCGCTCCGTCGGATACCGAGCCTCGACGTCCCTCCGCCGGATTCCCGTCGCCATCCCTCTCCTGAACATCTCCACCACCATATTGTCTTCCCCGGCCATCTCACCAATCACCCCGACCTGTCCTCCATCTCCCTCTCCGATCCCCTTCGCCGGACTCCCCTTGACCCGCCTGAGTTCTCTCCTGGTCACAACAGTCTCCTCCTCGCCTGAGTTCTTCTCCGGCAGACTTCAATCATCATCTCACCATCATCATCAGCATCATCATCATCATCATCATCATCAACATAGTCATCATCCTCATCATCACCATCATCATCCTCTCATCATCCTTATCATCATAACCTAATCACCACCACCTTAATCATCACCATTATCATCCTAATCATCATTACCCTCATCATCACAATCATCATCCCCATCATCAACGCCCTCGTTATTACATAATTATCACCATCATCGTCGTCATCATGGACCCATCATCCTCGCTGAAGATGACCTGCAGCAATCACCCTCGATTCTCGTACCCGGGCATGCTAACCCCGAGGTTCGAACATGTCCCTCTCCTTTCATATTGTGTATGTGTGCTAGTGATTAGTATTGCTTTATGGTTCAGTTTAGTTCAGACCGTGTCGGTTAACCTAAAGACTAGTATGCGTGTGTGTAGGTAATTAATTGGTACCTATACATTGTGTGGTAATTAATGCTAGTACTAGTTATGACTGTATTATAGATGTTGAGTGACCATAAGTGTTAGTAGTAGATACCCTGTATTGACATTTGACCGTATGACCCGTTTGCGTACACGTACGCGTATGTATATAATATTCAGATTGGTATATATATATATATATATATATATATATATATATATATATATATATATATATATATATATATATTGTATAAGTAATTAAATGATAATGCTAATTATGACTATATATGTATTTATTCCGTCTGGCCCTAGGTTAATTATGGATATCCCATATTTACGTTTGACCAAGTGACCCTAAGAACTTATGAGTTGACTGCCCTGTGTACACTGACGTAATGGCTAGAAATGTGTGGTTTGACTGTCTGATTCTACACAACATTTGAAGACGTGACGTCCGCGTAATTAGACGCGCATTTGACCCTGTTAGTCGACCAGTATCACCCCTAGCGTACCCTCTGAGTTCAGAGTATTTATGGTTGTGTAAGTGCTAGTGTAATGGCTGATGCTGTATTGTATTATATTATATTATATTATGTGTATATAGGACCATTGGATTATTTTGTGAGACTTCAAGAGCAGGTTATTGGTACTATGCAGCTTTCTTGCCAAGCAAGTATACCTTGCCATTGTACTGTAATTTATATTACATGTGATGCATGTATGTTATTTCTGTCCATTAGTTCATATATTTTAACTGCTATATAAACTGCGCGTCCAAGAATAACTTGGGTGCAACAACGGTGACGTCGTATTCTTTTTTTATTATATATATGCATGTGGACCTAGTTTATGAGACCACCCCATTATCATGAGGCATCATTAGGTTTCATTAGCCATGACACATCTGTTACACGAGTGTGAGTCTCATATAGATCACGAACATGCGTGCCGGGTTTGGCCTCATGTACGTATGGAACGTACGATAGGGAATAACTGCCGATAGAAACTTTGCATGCTAGAATACCTGGCAGTTATTTAGAGGTATCATCGTGTCATAGATATGACATGCTTAGAGCATGGGGTGGGGAGAACAACAAGTAAGGCATTTGGGCTCCTTTGTACTTTCCTTGTGTAACCCGTACGCTCCGCCGGAGATGCGCGGTCATGATGACCAATATATATTATATATTATCAGGCGGCCTCTGCCGTTCAAAAGATGATATGCATTTTAGGCCCCTGAATCTCCAATAGAATGATGCCAATCCCATTTTAGCCAGATAGCCCACTTGTTGGAAAGTTGTTCTCAAAATACATTCACATAAATGGTTAGGCGACCCATTGGATATTTATTTCAGTACTTTATTGGCATGCTTTTATGTATCTTGTTACGTCCCTCTGATGACCTGGTCCCTTTCCAGGTGTAGATGTTCATGACTATTAGCAGGAGCGCAGATCAGGACTTGCTACTCATATTTCGAGGAGGTCTTCTCTTCGAGCCTCATGATTATTAGTTGATATACTTATTTTGTTTATCTTATATTCTAGTTTGGCAGTGGATTTGTTTCCACCCGACTATCATCATTTGATACTTCATATTGAGATTTAGTTACATAGTTATTGGTTATTTATCTATTTATGATTTTTGTGGATGAGATTTAGTTATGCCCTGTGACTTGTGATAATTATATACCACTTATGAATTGTTATTCATATTACAGCGTACGTGTGTTATGGTTTCCATATATTGGAGTCTCCATATACATACGGCTGGCATGGTTACGTATTCCTAGTCCTACGTATTTTGGGACTGGGGCGTGACAGAAGTAAAGCAAACTCTTTATTGATATTGAACAAGTGTTACAGGCGGCGCTAGGCCGAGATTACAAGTCGCTCAAGCCTCTCTCTCTGAAACAGTAAAAGCATGCCAAGTGGCTATATCTGTGGAATAATACATAAGCAATGTTCCAACATTATATCATGTATATGTACTTCAGTTTCGGACGCAACGCTCCAAGGCTCCAGAGTGAACTCCACGCCTTAGCAGACACAAAGGAGGCATCCGCACCGAACGAGGTTCTCCCGCACCATGCAAGCAATCTGGTGGGTTATCAGTACATGAATGCACTGGTGGGGAGGCTACTCGCCCGTTTGACAAATCCAAACATGTTATATAGGTTTCGTGCACCATCTATTTGGTTATTTTTCTATTTTTGCCTAGAATCAGTTTCATGGCAATGATGAATAGCCTAACTCGTGTGGCAGTGCGCCGTGCGAAATAAGAAAAAATACGGCAAAACTTACCAACTTACCATTTGTCCTTCCCTGTGCAAGACAAACCAAGTAAATTCAAGTACGAGCATATATATGACAAATCCAGGGACAATAGCATATGCAAACACAAGTGTAGTGGGCGAGATTGTGTTTCGGGTGCACTAGTTACATAAATTATCCGAAAGTGTTACTTTGGATGTTCAAATGTTTTTATTACTCACAAGTGTCTTATATTCATATCGTTCAGTTGTTTCAGATTTATTGGATGCGATGTAATAACTCGCACGCGGATTGTCACTAAGCGATGATGACTTATCTATATGAACAGAATGTCACTGGCATAGCCATAAGGACAAGACCTATAGTCTCATGAAGGAATGGGGTGCAACACTTGATACAAAATGAGCAACTCACAGACGAACAGAGAATACCGAAGAGCCATTGCACGTTGTCCCGCTGATACAAACGACTATCATGGGTAGACTGCTAGTCCAAAGTAGTATGCCCTACCAAGGTCCGAATATCGTATATTGTCCGACCCACAGCCGGCGTCGCATACCATAACCGACTTTGCCCTGCAATACACCAAACATTCCTCCTAGGCCGGTACGATCCCGGTGCCCTGCTGATCGTCCGAGGAACCACATACCTCGTGCACGAGTTATCCGTGACCATGCAAGTCTTGGGTCATTCCAGATTCACAACATTGCTCCACAAGCTGTGATTTATGTTTTACTTAACATGATTCTCGTTCAGAGTTAAACTTGACTTGATGCATTCCCCTGGTTTGGGAATTACCTTGGCGACCTAACGGTCTCGGATACTTGCAGGTTCATATTGCTCAGAAGAACTATTTGATAGTCTTCTGGCTAACATGATACATGCACGACACGAATGATGTTACTTATTTGAGGCATAACTTAGTAAGGCAAATTTGAAATGAGGCAACAAGTACAAGTTAACATATAAGCAGGCAAGCATTGCATTCATAAGAAAACTTAAGCATTTACGTTGGCTCGGGCCCAAGGATAAGCCGAGGAGTAAAACCATAAAAGGACATACCGAGCGACATAAACTAGGTTCGTGCAGTGTAGCAAGAGAACAGTGCACTATGAAGAATACATACGTATCATTCTACTCGAGGCATAGCGGGATCTAGTTGTACAAGGCAAAGGTAGCATGCAAGGGACCAATTAAAAGGAAAGTTTTATTTCCATGTTCTAACACAAGCAATACAAGTTGGGATTGTTCCCTTAGCTAGGTGCGTTGTATTCTTATTAGCATGCAGGGAGTGATTCACCTAGCGACTAGCATGAAATATCCATATTTTAAGTGTGCTGGCTAAGCAAAGACAAGTTCATCGTAGCCACCCACCTTAGCGATGATTCACCTCGGTTGAGCGTTACTCCGAGCGAGCCTCTGAAAGCCTAAGCCGAAATCCTGAAGGCAAGTATGGAAATTCTTTTGCCTCAAACGAGTCTTCTCGCTGAGCAAAGCGGGTCGGGACGTTGCACTTTTGTCGTTTGAATCGGCAGTCCGCTTGAGCGGAACGGGTCGTTACATAGACAACCATAAAAAAAATCTTCCACCTTAACCACTTAAGTTGGAATTATTTAGTTGTAAATAAATCATATTAGATAGTTAAATAATTAATTATTTAAAAATTATAATAATTAGTGTAGTATTTACAAATGGCTTAGACGGTTCAATTATGAACTGTTTTCAAGCCACCTTATATTAGTAGAGATTTAGACCATCAATCGATAAAGGCACTACAAAAAGTGTTAGCAATACTATACTTTTAGCTATTCTAATTTTTTTTGGAGGATTATCATATTTTTGACCGTTATTGTTATTTTAGAACTCTCAAAATGTTGACAGTCATAGATATGTAAAGAACTATCAAAAAATTTGACTGTCCTATTTTTTTAAGATTGTCAAAATATTTGTTAACTCCAAGATTATAAAGTACGTAAAAACCGAAGATTATAATTAATTCTTTAAAATAGAAAGCTTGCAACAATAACTTGCTAGAAAAATTATAATTTTGTTTTTTGCAAATACAGTTGCTACAAGGAGAAACAAAACCAAGAACACGATAAAGATGAAATAACTTCTGAAAAATAGATCTCGCTGGGGTGATGAAGATTATCTTTGCTCAAAGCAAGATTCGACATTTTTTGTTGATCTGCTCCCAGAAACCAGCAAGTTCGAAACAACTTCTGGAACGTTCATGTCACTCTTGATGTGGATCTCGAACTTGATAAACTTGACTGACGGAGAATATTTTATGAATATGCTGCAACTACTGCTAACTCTCCTCTATATTTTCTGTCACCCATTAAAAAGAAGAGAAGAGGATATATATATATATATATATATATATATATATATATATATATATATATATACACACACACACACACGGGAGAGTCAAATCCTAATTAGTTGTCACCTACTTAATCCGGAGATAATTTTTACAGATAAGAGACAGTTACTAACCATTATCCAAAGTACATCATCAAAGCGTCATTTTGCGCCTTCGTCCGAGGCCGAGTCAAAGTTAACCTAACTCTTAAGAAAAACTCCAAAGAAATGAGTGACAAAAAAGATAAATGTTTTCTTGGATGTCTTAGACCTTATCCTCTATAAAAATATCTCACTATGTCAACCACATGAACAACCCACCTGTTAGTCCCGAGGCTTAACCAAAGATAGAAGAACACATGGTCGAGATCAGAGGTTCACACAAAAGTTTCCTCTCTGACTATTCTCAATTTTCACGAAGAACTATATAATGATTCTGATTACAACTTGCTCTCAAAATTACAAAGGAATCAGAAAAAAATAAATTTTACATTCTTCCTTACACTCGCAGTTGCAGACAGATAGAACGAAATTACAACTAGCAGAAGAGAAGAGAAAGGAGAAGGAAATCTTCTTGCTAGGGTGATGAAGATCACCATTACTCAAAGTAAGATTCGTCCCACACGGTCTGCTTCCAGGAACCAGCAAGTTCACGTAGAATTTATGAAACGCTCGATGTCACCTCCTTGCTTGGACTCGCACGAACTTTCTGGATTTTAATGACGGCTCTAGCATCAACTCTCTTCCTATCCCAATTTTTGAAGTAAGTACTCAAATGGGCTTTGAAGAGAGTATTTATGGGCATAGAGAGAAATCTCTAATCCTAATCTTGGCCGTCCATCAATTACAAAATAATTGGAATGAATTTAATTCATATCCCACAAGATTAGAATAAATTAAATTTAAATTCCATATGATTGATTTGAATTAAATTTAAATCTCACATGATTAAATTTAAATCCTACATAATTGGACCAGCAATTTTAATTCCCATTCCGAGACCGGGGAACCTTGATTGAACTAAAGAATTAATAGCTTATTTACTACAATAAATTAAATTCAAATCCTAAATGATTAATTTAAATCCTACATGATTGGAATGAATTAAATTCAAATCTCACAAATAACATATTTAAATTAATGACTCAATCTTTCCATGACTGATTAAGTCTATCCGATAGCAACGGTCCCGCATCCAACCGCTCATGCGGCCCCGCAAGCAACCGCTCATGCTGCCACGCATGCGGCTCGCGCATATCCGAGCGCATGAGCGCATCAAATGCGCACAAGCGTCATGCGATGATGCTAAACCGCTCATACGACCACGCATATGACTCGTACATATCCGAGCGCATGAGCACCATGCGACGATGCTGATGTACTAAGTACAAAGTGCGCCAACAAAGTGCCACTTTGTGCCCTTGAGTCCGAGTCTGAGTCGCCTTAGCTCCTATGAAAATAATTTCAAGAGCATGACAAAAAGCATAAATGCTCTCACGAGGAGTTAATTCTTTTCCTCCTAGAAAAATATCCTCACATGACATTCATGTGCCCCACCACACTCCAAGTGCACACCTCAACTCATACAAAGTATTATATTGAGATACCCACTTGGTGGTGTAGCCAATGTGAGACTATTTTTCTTATTCCAAAGACAAAAAACATTAACACCACCTTCTATATGCACAGGTCAAAAAAAAATATTATATTAAAATACAGACTTAGGTTGACACATGGATATAAAAATATTTTTGAAAGTTAGAAAAAAAATCCAACTGAATATACATAAAACTGTCAAAAACTGTGGCAAAAGTTGTAATGATTTTATCACTGTTTTCTTTTGACGTCAAACATCATAGAAAAGTTGTAAGTAGAACTTTTATTCAAATATACCATTCAGTTTAACGAACTCAAATCAAAATCAACTTGGAATAAAAATACAATCCAAACAAAAGTAAGTAGTCATTAGATCTTGAAACCATTTTTTTTAGAGAGCAAACAACAAATAATCAAGAAAGGATTAAATTAGAATTATTTACACTAATTATTCCTAAGTTATGAACTTATTATACCGGGTACTCCTACTTTTAAACTAATTATACTGACAAACCTTTCTTTAGAAAAAAAAAACTAAAAATAGGGGTAATTAGTGTTATAATTTTTTATTTTTATCTTAAAGTAGGAGTACCCCGTATAATAAACATAAAACATAGGAATGGTGAGTGTAATTAGTTTAAAAATAGGGGTACCCCATGTAATAAGTCAAAAACTTAGGGGTAATTAGTGTAAATAATCCTTAATATAACAAATAATTTTGGATTATTTATACTAACTATCCCTAAGTTTTGGACTTATTACACGAGATACCCCTACTTTAAAATTAAAAAAAAAGTTATAACACTAACTACCATATTTTTATTTTATTTTATAAAGAGAGGGGCGGCCAGTGTAATTAGTTTAAAGTAGGGATACCCCGTGTAATAAATCCAAAACATAGGGATAGTTAGTGTAAATAATCCAATAATTTTATAACATTAGAAAATAGTTTTTTTTTTATATGTCATTTCTACCGAATTAGGAACTAAGTTAAGAACAATGTCTATTCCCACAAAAGTCCTCTATCGTAACTAATATGTCACGATCCCACGGACTTAGAAAATGTACTTCGTCTTCGTGGTTGTATTGCAATAAGGATATGTTTGGTAAACAAGAAGGAAGTGGGGTTGAATTTCATGATTTTAAAGAATTTTAGGATTGGATTTATAAATCCACCATTTGGTTGGATGGAGGAGGAGAGCTAAAATTTGCAATAGGAAGCGTGCAGGAGTTCCTGTCCCCTCCTTGGAATCACCAATTTTCCATAATCCACATCCTCTCCCCAGCCGCAGATGTGGGTGGATTTGGAAGGGTTAAACAAAGTAAACTAAGTAATTAAACTAGTTGAAGAACTTTACCAATTTTTTTGAAGAAGCAGCAGCGCCTGCGTTGAGTCTGATCTCCGCCGTCGAGGAGCCCGCACGGAGCCCGACATCCACCGTCGAGGCGCCTGCGTCCACGTCCGTGCCTTTGATGGGTCTGGAATTGTCGGGAGGCAGTGGAGGAGGGGATCGGGAGTTGGCGAGGCAACGGAGGAGGAGGTGATGGGAGGCGATGGGGGTCGGGATCGGAAGGTGGCGGTCAGGGTATGTATTGGGGTGGTCCGAGCCGGCCCGTGGTTCGAGTCAACCGGGTTTGACCGGATCCGGACCGGGCCGAACTCAACCCGAGTGGAGAGGCGGGTCGGGGCGGGCTTGGCCGGCCCGGTTATAAACAACTCTGGCCCAGCCCGGGCCCATGACCCGGTTAGGGGATGATCGGGTCGAACCGTTCAGGATCCGGGCCGGTTCAAGGTCGGGCCGGGCCGGGCTGGCCCAATTTTTTATTTTTTTTAGTTTATATTATATATTTTTTATATATAATCTATATGATATAACTTATAAGTTATATGTTAATAAATTTAAGTTAAAATTTATAGTTTTTTTGTTACTAAGTTATTTTTGTATAATTTATAAGTTATTTGTTAGAAAATTTTTATATAACTTTAAGTATAACTTTAAGTATAAATTATTTAAAATTTATAAGTTATTTGTTAGAGAGTTTTTTGTATAACTTTAAGTATATAACTTTAAGTATAAATTTATTTGAAATTTATAAGTTATGTTAAGTATAATTTGAAATTTATAAGTTATATGTTAAGTATAATTTAAAATTTATAAATTTATTTGTTAGAAAATTTATTTATATCAATATTTATATAACTTTAAGTATAAATTAAAATGTAAATATTTATAAATTGGATATTTTTTAAATTTATTTTAATAACTTATATAAAAATATTTAAATCTATTTTTTGAATTTAAATATAAATCTATAAGTATATAAAGAAGTGATTTATATAGACATAAAGAAGTTAAATGTAAACAACTAACAACATTAAGTAAGAAAAAGCTGAATATTTTTTATTAATGGCAATTAAATTATAAATGTATTATAACATTAAGTAACCAAAAAAATAGAAACTTGTAAATGATATTTATTTGCATAAAGCTTGTATAAAAAATGTACAAGTCTTTTAAAATAATTTCGTCGTCTGTCACGCCCCAGTCCCAAAATACGTAGGACTAGGAATACGTAGGACTAGGAATATGTAGCACGCCCAGCCGTATGTATACAATCTCCAATATATGGAAATCATATACACACATACGCTGTATATGAATATACAATCCATCAGTGGTAATATACTGTCATCACAAGTCACACAAAATCTGTCTCATCCACGGCACAAATAATCAGTAGGAATAAAAGCTGAATAATAACTGGATATCCAAAATGAGTATCAAGTCTGATAGTCGGGTGGAAATAAATCCACTACAAAACGACTATTCTGAAGTAGCAAAATATCTAAACAACGTCAATAAATCACAGATACTCTGAGGGTAGGATCTCCTCAGTCAGGTACGTAGAGTCAGGTCCAGGTCTGTACTCCTGTGGGTACTCCTGCTCGTCCATATCTGGAAAGAAACCAGGTCCTCAGAGGGACGTAACAAGATACATATAAACATGCCAATAAAGTACTGAAATAAAAATATCTACTGGGTCGCCTAACCGTCTAAGTGTATGCAATTTGAGAACAACTTTCCAACACGTGGGCTATCTGGCCAAATAATGGGATTGACATAATTTTCTTGCAAAATTAGGGGCCTAAAAGCATGTCGTCTTTTGAACGGCAGAGGCCGCCAGTAATATAAAGTGGTCATCATCACCCATTTCTCCGGTGGAGAATTCGGGCGTACAGGAGAAAAGTGCATAGGAGCCCAAACGCTTTACTTATTGTTCTCCCCACCCCATGCTCTAAGCATGCCATATCCATAACACGATACAACCTCTAATAACTGTCAGGTCTACTATCATACAAAGTTTCTATTAGCAGTCATCCCTAACGTACGGCTTTTACGTACAGGCGGCCAACCCAATACGTAGTCCGGGATCTACATGAGACTCACAACTCGTGTAAAAACTTGTGTCATGGCCAATGAATCCAAATAATACTCCATAATACTGGGGTAGTCTCATGAACAAGGTCCAATGCAAATACATAAATCAAACAGAATCATGCAGCATTTGGAATGTAAATAGTAGTACTGTGGTAAGGTATACTTGTCGAGCAAAGTTCCGTATAGTGCAAGCGTCCACAATAGTGTTAAGTTGAAGGAGTGAGAGTTTATGGTTATATATAGAGAATAAGAGACGGTGGGGAAAACTTAGTGTTTAAGGAATTATTGCTGCTGCTGTTTTATTTTTATTGGTTTTGGTTTCGGCTGGGGGTATTTTAGTAATATTAGTGTTAAGGAGTGGTGGAATGAGGAGCTAACACGTGTGGAAAGCAAGGCAAAGCAAAATTGAGTTTTGCTTTTGCTGCTGATATTTTCTTCTCCTATTGGGATATGGTTTGGGTTTTACGCACGGTGAAAAGAAGAGTTTACGCGGGATAAAATAAGCGGTGGTTTTGATACTACTGCTGATGCAGTTTACGCGCGGAGTAGTATACGCGGTGTGGTTTGCGGTTTGCTGTTATCTGTTTACGCGGGGAGATTATTTTATGCGCGGGGTGTGTTTTACAGGTTGCAGGTTTGGTCTGATAGGAAATTCTATTTTCTATTCTTTTCTTTTTCTTATTAATAAAATATATATATATATATATATATATATATATATATATATATATATATATATATATATATATACATATACATATACCTATTTATTTATAGAAAATCTGGATAGGGTATTGGTGTATATGGTTAAGGTAGCAACTGTCAAAGGGTCTTCTACATGGAATAAAATTAGAAAAATTTTATAATGGCTCCATAAATCCTCTAAATGTTCAATACCTCAGAATAAAATTTATTTTCTCTATTTAGCTCATAATTACCATAAATATTAAAATAAATAATAAAAAATTCGGTTTTCAGAATTAGGGGTTTTACATCGTCCGTCGTCCATCGTCCGTCGTCCGTCGTCCGTCGTCCGTCTTCATATGAAGCAATTAAACTAGAGCTACTACTTTGAACGGTTGTACCAGGTCGGATGGATACAACTCTTTCTTCATATGAAGCAATTAAACTATCTAAAACATCCTTAACTTCTACTTTCAAACTACCTACGTCAACTCTCATATTATCTTCAAAATCGTCTAATAAGATATATACACCATCTAATTTAATCTTAGGATAAAAAATCGAAGCCAAACAATATAGAAGAGGTATATCACCCCAATATTTTTTAAATTTGGCTTCTATTTTGGCAACAACATAATCAAAACTAGAAATATTTCTATATTTACAAAATAAATTAGACATGTTAATAATTTCTGTTAAAGCTAAAGGAGAAGTTGGATAATAAACTCCAAATAAAGTACATACAAGATTGTAAAATAGTTCTAAAAATTCAAAAATAGAAGTAGCAATTAACCAATCATTCTCGGATACTTGATAATCAAAACTAGGATTAACATTACAATAATGAGTAATCACATCTTTAAATTAAATGCAAGATTGCAACATTAAATAAATAGAATTCCATCTATATGATGCATCCTTAACAAATCGTCTAAAAGTAACACCATATTGTGTACATAAAATTTTAAAAGCTTGTTGTCTACTTGCAGAATAGTTCAAACTATGTAAACATGATCTAAGATTTTCTAAATTTAGTCGAAAGAATTCAAGAGATTCTTGTACAATCAAATTAATAATATGACAAGCACATCTAACATGAAAAAGTCTACCTTCTAATATAGTCAAAAATTATGTTTTCAAAACATTAATAAAAGATGTGTTATTACTAGCATTATCAAAAGAAATCAAAAATATTTTATTGTGAATATCATATTCACGCAAAAATTATATTATAGCGTCACCGATTACAGCGTCAGTATGTAAAAATTCTGAAGGCCTTAGACAAATGATATATTTTTGCAACATTCATCTTGCATCTATATAATGTGTTGTGATACAAATATAAGCATAATTTTGCTTAGTAGACCATATATCAGAAGTTAAAGCTAATTTACTAACATACATAAAACTTTCTTTTAAAGCAACCTTATCTTTTTGAAAAAAATTCAGAGCCTCTGCTAACATAGTAGATCTAGAAATCTTACAAAAACAAGGATTAAGAGTATTACTTGCATATTTATAGTAGTAATTACTCTCACCAAATGTAAAGGATTGCTCCTCACAAATCATAAATATTGCTAACCCAGTCTTGTTACAAGCATCAGAATAAGTAAATGTACCTAAAGAAGATCCTTGACCATCAGTACTTAGCTGTGTTTGTGTAGCCTGCAGTGTGTCTTTACCATAGCAACTTTCGTAGTGTCTTTTTAAGTGCATATGCCATCATTTTTTCTACTTGTAAACCCGCTTATATCTCTTACATTCCGCAGACTTAGGTATTGATTTTTGATCTATTGGATCTAAAATCGGATTGCCCTCACTATCAGTGACAAATATTTTTGTAATATAATTCCATAAAATAGATTTTTTTTTCTATTGCCAACATTTGTAGTCGTGGTCATACTCCTAACTTTATGAGGTGACATTTGTGTCGGTGGCGCAGATTCAGGAATATGGTTATTTTTAAACATATTATTACAATAATCATAGTTTTTAAAAGGTTGGTTTGAACTTTGTCCATCCATATTTAAAAAAATATTTTAAAAAAAATAGAACAAAATTAATTAATTCTCTACCAAGAGAGAGAGAGAGAGAAAAAGAAAAATTTCAAATCAGAAAAAAAAACTATTATATAATATTAAAGTTACTTGTAACGTTTGGTAGAAGCCTCCAAAAGAAATCGAAAAAAAATGTGCTGAGAGGGAAGAAGTTGGACTCCAGTAATTGTTTTGCTTCTAAATTTTGTAATTGTCTTCTGCTTCTAAACTTTGTAAGAGAGAAAAAAATTTGTAGAAGAAAATTAATTTTGTTGTGTTTATTTTTCATGAATTATGGACTATTTATAGATTTTTTTGGGTCCAAATGACCCCAAATACCCTCAAAAAAAGAGTTGTTATAATAGATATTTTGGTCATTTTACATAAAAAGACAAATACCTCAAAAACGGATAAAAAACTGCCACTAAAATGGGAATAAATACCCCCCAAGGGATATATTCTAAAAAAAAAACTGGTCGAACCGAGCCGACCGGGCCAACCGAGTCGACCGAATCCGAACTAGCCCGAACGACACAGAAATCGGACCGGGTCGGTCTAGCGGGTCGGCTCCGCCGACCTAGCCCGGACCCGTGGGGGCTAGTGGGCCTGGGAAGCCCGGCTCGGTTCGACGCGTAATAGGTGCGGGTACGTGTCCACACCAGCGGGCGCTGAATGCCGATCCAATTTACTCTTCGGACTGGGATATAAAAAAAATTTTGCTCTTTATTTTTTGAACCGATTTGACTCATTCAAATTTTGAGCAATTCCTCCACGTTTCTTTCCTTTTGTAATTGTTCCTTAATGGCCTATTTATAAGCCATTTATTGTCCTGTCCGTGGCAATGTTTAGGGACTACCTATATATTGTGGTCTCCTCCTCCTTCCTTTGGGATAGAAAATCCTCCTACGTGAAACCTCTCTCGAACCACATTATGTTCTCTAAATTCTTGCTCTGGGCAGAGCTAAGTTCGGTCTCTCTCTCCGAGTTGTGTGCAACAAAGAGAAACCGATAGTCACGGGATTTTACCACTAGGAGATTCCGAGAAACGTATGCACATAGACCTCGGATCAACTCTTAGGGCAGTGCTTCGCGCACGACTTTCCCGGAGGCCGGTAACAATTTTTAGTTTCTTTGTTCTCTTCTCAATTTCTAAAAAAGAATATATATATATATATATATATATATATATATATATATATTGATAACAATCTAAGAGTTGATTATTAGCCTTTTGTGACCACGCATTGTCACGCCCCAGTCCCAAAATACCGAGGGACTGGATGCGTGAATATGGCCAGCAGCATGCACCGATGGACAAACCCAATTTAATGGATCCATCGGGCATACTTAAGCTGTATTACATCAGTCAGGGTTTTACTATTCTCATCCACAGATAAAGATAGCAAAATTATCGAAAGAAATATTAAACAACAACAGTCTAAGTAAATAAAATCGGAGAACAATCCGATATTAAGTCTGTTTACAATGTTCTCAGAATCAGGAAATAAAGAGTTTAATTAAACAGGAAATAAGTCTATTTTGCCATAAAGACTGAGCAAGGCTAAGCAGTTGTTCAGGAGAAGTCCTCAGCGGTCACCTCGTCCTCAGGTTCAGGTACTGCTCCGAGTAGTGCCCCTGTTCCGTACACCTCAGGGTAGATCTCGTCTGCTATAACTGGAGAACAAAACCAGGTCCTCAGCGGGACGTAACAAGGTACAGAAGAATACGAGCCATAATACAGTGAATGAGCATGCAAGTCAACCAAAATGTTAAACACAAGAGAAGCACAAGAAATTAATAAGTCTAAGACAGTGGCATGCCGATGTTACTATCAAACAAATCCGGGTAAATAATAAAACCAGCTAAGTGATCATGCAAGTGAGAGTTATTATTCATACTCAGGCTGAGACTACTACAGGATCAGTGACAAGAAACCATAGCAGTGTTTTCTCGAAGGGCCAGTACAGGTGCCAAAGCTCTGTGTCAGAGACTAGGACACTTCCAGATAACAATATATAATATTTATTCAGCCTTGATATGGTAATACTCTCCCCACCCAATGAATCTCACGTCACAGATCTCAATGTTCATGTTACGCAAGATTAAAACTAATGCAGTCAGTCATGTTCTAAGGAAATAAGCTTAAGTCATGAAATCTATATCTTATACAAATCCCCTTGAATAATCAGGAAGATTCTGTATCATGCCTTGTGTCAGGTGTCCTGGGTTTAATTTACTTGATAGGGCAAGTACCACAGTCACAGAAATTAAAGCAAGAGAATCAAAATGAATCAATAAACTGCATTTTATGGCAAGGTACACTTGCCTGAGTTTCCTGTTTCAGTTGTAGATTGAGCTTCAGCTGGGATTGTAGGCACTACTCTGGTTGCTGAAACAAACATCACCATCAGGTTCAGAACATATCAATCAGTTAGGAACGCCTGTCCTTGAGTCCAATTTGGAGACAAGGGCAAAAATGTCATTTTCGGGTCAAGGCGGGGTCCAAATGTGGGCCGCTTTGTACCGAAAACGTGCCAGGGTCAAAGGTCTCAAAATCAGTCCAACTTAGTGTCAATAGGTCAGGAACGATGATACGAACCCAACGGAACTTCCAGAATTGGATTCCGATGAGCCGTTCTCAAAATCGCCCGTCAGGTGGAGCCTGTGGGGCCCACGACACACGATTTTGTCAACGTTCTCAGAATCGAACCAAACTTGGCTCACAGGACCAGCGTATTGCTACGAGTCCAATGGCGCAAGTTTCGTCTCGATCTGACTTGTGTACACTAAGTTACAGCGAGAAACATAATGGTCGAATACGGGGCGATGTCCGCGGATACGCACTGATTCCGGTGTGCACGCACATCCGAATCAGCTTCTGCGATAGCCCGCACGTCCGTATCAACAACGCACACGTATCTGTGAAGACCGCACGCGACCAAGTCGTCCCGTTTGGCGGGGCGTACTCGATTCCGGGGTGAAACAAGGTCTGGTTTTTCCTGTTTTTGGATCGCGGTGTGCGATCACCACAGGACGCGATGCCCCGAGCGGTTTGTCCGGGCACCGAGAGGGTCATACAGGCTACGCAATACAATTTACGGAATTGAATTCCGAGCTACGAGCACAAAGTTATGAATACCTGAACTGGGCTTGAAAATCAGGATTTCTCGTGTCCTCGTGTTGACTCGACACAGTGTCCACTGTGTCCGGGTACTGTTCTAGGGTTAGGGCTTCTCTGTGTCGGTGTCCAACCCTGTGTCCGGCTGTGTCCTCAGTTAGGGTCTGCGAGGCGGGACGACCGTCGGCTGAACGGCGGTGCTCGGGGTTCGACGAGGTCGACACGGTGCTGCGGGTCTCTGGCGAGTGCTGGAGAGAGGAGGAAAGGCCGGGCGAGGCGCTGGCCTGAGGCTGGGAGGCGGACCACGGCGTAGCTAGGGCGAGGGATGCAGTGGCCGGCGAGTTCGACGTCGTCGGCGGTAAGGCGGTGTGGAGGAATCGAGGTTGGCCGGAAGGGCCGAGGGTTTATATAGACAGAGGAGGGGAGCTGGTGGGGCGGCCGGTGGAGGGTGCGGAAGGCGGAGGGTCGGGAACATGGTGCGTCGACCGGTGCGGGTAGCCGGAGGGTCGCCGGCGGCGTAACGGCCAGAGGGGAAGCTGAAGAGATCGGGGAAGAGAGGGGTTCGATCGGGCGGGTCTGCGGGTAGACGGGTGCGGGTTGGGCTGACCCGCCCGACCCGCTAAGCTAGGGCTGGGCTGGGCTTTGGCCCACTGGGCCGGGCCGGAAAATGGTTAAATAATAATAATAACAATAATAATAATAATAATAATAATTAGTTAAATTTAATCAATAGTATTTATTGCTTTAAAAATTCATCCAGGATCCAATAAATTCTCGGAAAATTACCCTAGGTCTAGTTTTCTATTTTACACCATAAAATATTATTTTCATAATATTTTAGTATTATTTAATAACAGTTAAAAATCCTTTAATAATTAAAACACCTCAATTTAATTCCAGAAAAATCTAAGAAAATTCCAGAAAATTCAGAAAAAATCCAATTTAAAAATTTTGAAAATCAGGGGGGATTACACGCATATTGTCCAAAATATTTTATTCAGAACACCAAACACAAATTCGTTTAAATCATCACTGTTACCTAACGCTTTCTAGGCCGTAACAAATCTTTTTTCCTTATTTGCTACAAGCCTGCTCACTTGCTACCAAATCTTTTTCCTATTAAATCATTTCACTGTAACCATTTGTTTGTATTTGAATATAAGGAATTGTTTGTGTTTAAGCAAATAGCATTCTTACTGCAGCAAAACGGGTATACGTTTATATTAACATTACTGTAGCACAACTGTAATATCTTACTATAGCATTTTTTGTTTAGAAGTTGCTCTGTTAGAACAATATTGTTTACATATTTGTTACATAAGTTCTTTGTGATCAAAACATAGAATATTATTTCTTAACAAGTCTAATAATTTATTTTGCTCTGAGTATTTAATCTGTCTGTTAACAAAACAAATTATGTTACCGTTCATTAGTACACTTTGTTACAACACCTGCAGTCTTTATATCCTTAATTCTTGATATATTGTCAATTAAAATATCATATATATCGTCCTCTAGATTATCGCAATTTGTGGGATTAATATTAATTTGATATATTTTAATAATTTAGATCAAGAAATAGTTAGTGAAATTGTACCTCCCTTTTAAATCTAAGTCCTAAACGTAGAGATAAATTTAGGAACAAGCCGAAAGGGTCCTTCTGTCAAACGGATGTAAATTACCCTAAGCGACACGGTATTTAAGTGTCTTCGGACCACCGCTAGCTGGGAACCGGCCCCTACAGCTAACCCAAGTTAATCTACACTTGATAGACTAAAGATTTTAAGATTGATTAGCAAAAATTACTTGAACTATTATTCTAGATCATTGGACATTGTTATTGAGTAATTATGTATCTTTCAGTTTCAGATTTTTTCTCATTAGCAATCATGACTGACAAGGATGAGACTTTCACTGCTAAACCTACAAAGTTCAACGAGACCTACTTTAAGAGATGGCAAAGTCAAATGAAATTTTGGCTCACTACCGTAGGATTGATCTCAGCCATTGATGGTTCCACACCAAGACACTGAGTCTGACATAGGTGTATCCAAGTCCTCTGGTTCCACTAGACCCAAGACCCCTAAGGAAATAGACTACCATTGCTTTCATAGAATTCTAAGGGCTTTGTCTGAATCACTATATGACATATTCTTTGAATACAAAAGTGCTAAAGAATTTTGGGATGCCCTGGAAGATGAATATAGCTGTGATGATGCTGGAATTGAAAGATTCAATTTCTCCTTATTCAACAGATACTTTATGGTAGATAATAAACCTATAAATGACCAAATATATGAATTTCAAGAATACCTTAGGCATATTCAAGCCAAAGGCACTTTCTTCTCTACTAATATAAAATAGCCTTCTTAATAGACAAGCTTCCTCCTTCTTGGTCTGATGTCAAGAAAGACCTTATTCATACTCAAGGTGACCTTCCCTTTGCTCAAGTCCTAAAGAAAATTAGAACAGAAGAACAAATTAGGCTAAGGTCTAACCTTAAGTCTGAGTCTAAAGGAAAGGTAAACCTAGTAGAATCCCAAGGCAAATCCAAGCCTCATCATCACCACAAACCCAAAAGGAACCTCTTCAAGAAGAAGCAGAACCCTCAGCCTCACCACCAAAACCATCATCACCATAAACCAAGAAACTTCGATCAAACTCAGGATCAGAAGAGATTTTGTTTTGTGTGTGGTAAAACAAACCATATAGCCACCAACTGTTTCCATAGGAAGAAGGAAGCTGTCCAGACTTCTTACAAAGGGAAACGTCCAGCCAAACCAGAAGCAAACATGCTTCTCAATGTCACTTCTAGTTCCTTCAGGTATGTAAGCTATCAACCCTTAGTCAATATTTTCTACCATTCTGACGATTGGTGGATGGATTCTGGAGCTAATGTTCATGTTTTCTTTGATCGCTCATATTTTTCAAACTATCAGGAATCGGGTGGAGGAGGTGTAACTCTAGGAGATGGCTCAGCGGCATAGATTATAGGAAGAGAAAGAATGGATCTAAATATGACATCAGAAAAAACTCTGACTCTTCATGATGTATTACATGTACCGTCTATCAGAAAAAATTTAGTTAGTGGGTCTCTTCTTGTAGCTTCAGGGTACAAGATTGTTATGAAAGCAAATAAAGTAGTATTTTCTAATAATGACTCTTTTATTGGAAAATAATTTGTAAGAGATGGTCTTTTTATTTTGAGTATCGTGAATAAAATTTTAGATCATTCCTTTATTGTTTTCAATGTAGTATCTTCAAATGTGTGGCACAGTAGATTAGGTCATGTGAATCTAGGTTCCCTAAGATGGATGATGAACTTAGATCTTATTTCTAAGACTCCAATAGATGATAAACACAAGTGTGAGATCTGTGTTCAAGCCAAACACACTAGGCTACCTTTCAAATCTGTAGAAAGAAAATCTGACCTTCGAGAGCTAGTTCATAGTGATATGTATGACTCAAATAGGATTTTGACCCGAGGCGGTAGAAAATACTTTGTTACCTTTATAGATGATCATTCAAATTATTGTTATACATATCTTCTCAAAACCAAAGATGAAGTTCTAGACAGATTTAAGGTCTATAAATCTGAAGCTGAGAACCAGTTAGAGAGAAAAATTAAGATTCTTAGATCAGATCATGGTGGAGAGTATACATCAAATGATATGACCAATTTTTGTGAAGAACATGGTATAATCCATGAGGTAACTGCTCCATATTCACCACAGTCCAACGGAGTTGCTGAAAGGAAGAATCGTACTCTATTAGACATGGTGAATGCCATGCTCCTTAGATCAGTTACTCCCGATAATTTATGGAAAGAAGCATTATTATCTTAAAGATGTTGTGTGGGGAACCCCTTGGGCCACACGCGCGCGCCGTCGTCGCTGCCCGGGTACATGTCCACACCAGCGGGCGCCGAATGCCGATCCAATTTACTCTTCGGGTTCGGGCTGGGATCCAAAAATCTTTTTGCTCCTCTTTATTTTTTGAACCGATTTGACTCATTCAAATTTTGAACGTTGAGGTTCTATGTCCAGGTTCACTGAGCACTTGTGATAGCTTCTGTAACAACTCTTTTGACAGCAACTCCTCCACGTTTCTTTTATTTTGTAATTGCTCCTTAATGGCCTATTTATGAGCCATTTACTGTCATGTCTGTGGCAGTGTTTAGGGCCTACCTATATATTGTGGTCTTCTCCTCCTTCCTTTGGGATAGAAAATCCTCCTACGTGAAAGCTCTCTCTCATTACTCTCTCGAACCACATTATGTTCTCTAAATCCTTGCTCTGGACAGAACTAAGTTCGGTCTCTCTCTCCGAGTTGTGTGAAACGAAGAGAACCCGGTAGTCAGGGAGGTTTTACCACTAGGAGCTTTCGAGAAACGTCTGCACATAGACCTCGGATCAACTCTTAGGTCATTGCTTTGTGCACGACTTTCCCGGAGGCTGGTAACAATTTTAAGTTTCTTTGTTCTCTTATCAATTTCTGAAAAATAATATATATATTGACAACAGATTTGCTGACCTGTAAATTTTGTTTTCTATTTCTATCCTTTCTCTATTGCATATGGACTCTCTATTTTTGTTTCTACCCTATTACATGTATCCACATGGAGATCACTAGGGACGGGACCCCCACTCAATTTTTTTTTCCCAATATTTTATATATATATATATTAGTTCAAAAAAAAAAATTATATATATAGTTACGAAATCTTTCTGTGCTCCCAGTGAATTATATTTCTGGATCCGCTACTGCATATGGGTTTCAACCGGTATTAAAAAAAGAGAGGGTGAACAGAAATACAGGACAACATATCTGCTCTGGAGATAGGAACGCATTGTAATAAGAAACTACTGTACTTAACAACTATTAAAAGTCCGTGTGGTCGGGACCTGTTGGTTACAATAGGGGGCTCCCTTGAGAATGTGCACGGTTCGAATTCTTCCTTAAAAATTTAGTTCCTAACCAAATGGAAATGACATCTAAAGAAAAAAAATGTAAAAAAACACATTTTTTATATAATTTTTTTTCTAGAGAACTGTAGTTTAATCAAATTCTCTGTAGAAAAATTAGTTTAAAAAATTGGGAAAAAGGGTACACAAACATTCTTACTGAGGAGAAAGTTTGCCTTATTTTCATCCATTCCGGCTTCAAAGGTCGTTTTATTTTAACATTTTTTATATACGTAAAATAAGTTAAACGACATAAAAAAAGCCGAATAAGACTCGGGGTCTTTGTTAAGACGTGAGCCAACATGAAAAAAAAAAACCCACGACGTTGGCAACTGGCGGTGCATGGTTAGTAAAAAAGCATATGCATAATTTATTTTTCTTTTTAATTTTGATTTAACATACGAGATCCGACGTAATGTTCAAAATTTTTGTACACACTTAAACATATGCATGATTAGTAACAACATATGCATGGTTAGTGCATGATTAGTAAGAGCATATTCATGTTTAGTAGTTAGTAAGCATGTTAGTAAGAGTAGTAATTAGTAAATGCATGACATGCGTTGGATAATTTTTTTATGTAGGCGTCAGATCTTATTCGTTTAAAAATATATATATATATTTTACAGATGAAAACAAAATTAAAAAAGAGCAAACCCCGAAAATTTCAAAAATAAAACAAACGTCTTTAGTAAAGACATTTATTCTCTTTTTCTAATTTTTTCAAACTATTTTTCTGCGGAGAATTTAATTAAACTATAATTCTCTACAGAAAAATTTATGTTAAAAAAAAGAATTTTTTTTGACTTTAGTCTCACTTGCTAATATAATTTTGTACTTGTCCTTAAAATAAGATGTTTATTAGAATTATATCCTATTTTTTCACGTACAATGCTCATTTGACCGCAAAAGTCTCTATTTTTTTCATTTACGTTGTTCCAACGTTTAAAAAATTAAATATACGAGTAGTATTATGCGATCAACGTGAGCTGCACATTATTACTTTTATCCCTCTCCTCAAGCATTCATGATATTATTGGATGACTATGTGACCGTATAATACTAGTATTTTAATTTTTTTTTGAACATTAGGACAACGTAAATGGAAAAAAAAAAACTTCTACGGTCGAATGAGCATTGTCGGTGTAAAAAGTGATATGTAAGTCTAATAAATATCTTATTTTAAGGATAAGTACAAAATCATATTAGTAAGTGGGACTAAAGTCAAAATATTTCTTAAAAAATTCAGAAAATTATGTACATGATAATTTTTTTAACAAAATAACGTAGGGGATACCAAACTTTGTGAAATGCAAAGAGAGATACAGAATGTTATTGTGAATGATGATATGAGTATATGTACTCATACCGCCATTAACAATGGTTGTCTGTTTGCGAGACCGCTAGTAGCAATGGCAGGATGAATGTTTTTTTTTAAATCATATTTTTGTAAGGAATGCGATCACCATTAACAATGAGGAAAAGTTTTTTTTTCTAAGAAAGAATATATTTTTATTTTAAAATATATTTTATCTCCGAAAGATTTTCTAACTAGGTGGTTATATCTATTTAAGGAATGGAATAAATATATAATATATATTTTATCTCATGCTACGTCCTTCCTCTGGTGGTTATAGCTACTAGTAACATGCACGTGTGAAAAAAAAATTATTGAATTATTTATAAATATGAATTTCTTATAAATATTGTTGTTCCTAGGTATGGAACTCAATCAACCAAAAAAAATAACTCCTACCATAACCACCTTAGTTAGAGTTGTTTAGTTATAAGTAAATCATGTTAGGTAGTTAAATAATTAGTTATTTTTTAATAATCAATGGTATTTAAATAATTAGTTGCACGTATAAAATAATATGATATTGTTAAAAAATTAGATAAAATTTAAATTATATTAAAATATTTAAAATGTATTTTAGTTAAATTTTGTTATAGATATATTTTTAAAATTTTGGATAAGTATTTAGTTAGATAATACCATGTACTTAGTTTAAACATAATTTAAATATTGAATATATTTTGGAATTTATTATATGTTAAGGTAGCTAGAAGAATTTAGAATTTTTATTATTATTTCTAACTATGTGGCTAAAAAGATTTTTGAATTTTTTATTATAACCGGTTAGAAAGTTTTTGGATTATTTTTGAATTTTTTATTTAGTGGAGGATATACATACGACCGTAAAGACTCATTTTTTTAGTCATTTCCAAACCACATTATAATAGTAGAATTTAGGAAATAAAATAAATATGTAAATATTTTTTATTTTATTGAAAAAATATTGTTTCCTTTATTGCTATTGCTAATGGTGTTTCGATTCCTTAAAAAGAACTATCTTTACAATATAAAAGTAAAACTTCACACTGCTATTGCGGCCTGACAAGCAGATCGTCATTGATAATGACAGTATGAGGACATATACTTATACCTGTAATAGTAATGTCGTTATGTATTTTTTTTTATATTTCACAAAGTTTAGTATCCACTGGCTAATTCCGTGAAAGTTCTTTATCCTATGCATAATTTTCTAAAAAATATTATAGAACAATATTCCTATCATTGTACTGCAACGGCAACTTGAAAGCGATCCAAAACGGCAACTTGAAAACGATTCAAAAAGTTGTCCCAACCGTGTGTGGAGAGAGAGAGAGAGAGAGAGAGAATAAGGGAGGTGAGATGCCACCTCATTCTAAAAACAAGGATGATGATGATGTGGCACAACTCCAACCACATATTTTATCATAATTGACAATTTGCACTTAACCCCCTTCCCTCGTTTGTGTGGTTGAGATTGTGTCACGTCACCGCCACCACCTCACTCTAAAAACAAGGGTGACGGTGACGTGGTACAATCCCAACCACACATTTCATAATTGGCAATTTGTACTTAACTCCCTATTCTCGTTTGTGTGGTTGAGATTGTGTCACGTCACCGTCACATTTGTTTTTAGAGTGAGGTGCCATCTCACCTCCCTTATTCTCTCTCTCTATATATATATATATATAATTAAAATTAAAAAATACATAACTAATAGTCTATATCTCACGTAACTAATAAATAAAACATAATTAATAGCTTAACTACATAATGTTATCTAACTTCACACAGTATTTGTTGGCGTTTGGTGATGGTTTCCATCTTATTGCGACACGTATATGAAATCTCTGTGGTAATGAAATATAAGATTTTCAACCAAAATATGCAACAACATATTTCTATGAGTCTTGAGAGTAGTTTAGATTGTAATTAAGTTTTATCGCTTTTGTTCAATCATCCACTTTTTGAACTAATGTTTGTTAGGCTAGCGTTTTGAAAACGTCCATTTAAGTTCTAAAATGGATGATACATTCGAGAAAACGTTCATCTAAGATAAAAATTGTCTATCGAACTTACATGGCTCTTGTGGTTAGTGAGAAGAGATATAACTTTCATGACTAGATGGACGGTTTCAGGATCAAACCGTAGAAAATATATGGAACAGTGGACCTAAAAGACATATAACACAACGTGTACAAAATTTCGTACGTATCGTCCGGCATCTCAAAAAAAGAAGATAAAAATTGCCTACCTTCTATTTACCACAGAACCAAACGAAGTTCCAAATGATACAACAATCCAACCTAGCCCTTATTGTCCTTCTATATTGGTTTAAATTATACAACTTAGAGATATTTGTTGTTGTAATGTCCCCGCTCCACGCAAATTAGGAATGCAAATCGGACGGATTGGATCGGACTTGAGCTCAACCCGAGTCCAATATGATGAATCATAAGTCTAGTCCGAGCCCAAGCCCGACCCGACCTCGGGTTCAACATATGTAGCCCAATACCAAGTCCGGAGGATTGGGTTGGGCTCAAGTTGGGTTGAGTTTATCGGACTATAATATGATATTTAAAATAATTTTAAACAAGAGTAATATTAAATACATAATAAAATAGAAATCAAGTCTCAATCATTACAAAATACAAACTGAAATGAGATTTAGGATAATGAGTTGAAGAGTTTGGGTGGAGAAATTTAGAATTTAAATTTTTATTTAAGATGTATGAAACCATATATATATGTCGGGTTTCCGGTTCTTCGGTTAACCCGACCCATGAACCCGAACCCAATATGATTTTTGATCGGATTCAAATATTTTAACCCGAACCCGAACCCAAGTATCTTCAACCATAACCCAACCCATTAACGGGTTTACCCGATCGAGCTCGGGTTTAACCCGCCCGAGTTGCACCCCTAACGCGAATGAATTATGTTGGTTGGTTGGTTGGTTGGTTGGTTGGTTTACTTGAATAGGCTAGTTTGACTTGAGCTATGTGAAAAATTGTGAGATTTGAACGATGATGTGAACTTACTTAATTGGCTCAGGTCGGATGATTTACTGAGCAAGGCTTATTTGTAGGGTTATACTAATTAAGAATATTGTGCATAACATCAAATCATATCTATAAAAAAATTGTTCGGTAACTACATGATTTGGACAAAAAATAAATTCACCAAATGGTGAGGATGGTTGTATTGCCCCACTCCTAACGATGTCATTATATTGCTATAGATTTCGGTTTGCTAGCTCAAGTAAGAAGAAGGCTTCGGTAAGGACTCTCTTATTGAAACATAAAGATATTTCATCATAGTTGAAAGACTTCACTTTCTGATTATTTCACGATTAATAATGAACTCATGACGAAGGGACACATGCTTTATTGCTAAGAATAAAGTCTGTAATTACTAGAATAATAAGTACATGAAATCTATATGTCCTTAATAAGAGAATTTATGCTTGAATCACAGACTGATGATACAATTGAAAGGACTATTGTTATGTTTGTTAAGAAAAAAGACAGAATAATTGCCTTCGAAAGTTAGGTTGTTATGACAATTGAAAGAACTCTTGTCATGATTATTAAAGAAAGAAAGAAAGAAAATGATTCTATTTCTTTGTTCGCCGGGCACCTAGCTCCGCCGGGCACCTAGCTCGTTATTCTTTGAGATCTGGATAGAGTCTCGTCCCAGGGCGGGTCCCTTTATCGTGTGTTGTTAAAAGAGTAGATTTGCATGATGGAGTTATAAATTATGATTGAATTTAAAAAATTGTATTTGTTTTTGCATAAGAAAGAATGATTTTATGTTCATTTATTGTATGATATAAGAATAAAAGTGTAGATAATCTTGTACTTTTTGTAAGAAAATAATACAAAGGAAAAGAAAAGAACACATCATGGTCGTATGAAAGAAAGTAAGAATAGAGTTACGACTCTTGGTTTGAAAGAAAAGGTAAAACAATATTTTACTTCACATTTACATACTGCTTTGCATTATTTTATTTGATAGAGTTGCATTTATGCTTTGGTCTTGGACAACTTGTCACAAGGTTTTGTCTCTCGATAGATTGCCATGACACCGGGATCGTATCGACCTAGGAGAGATGGGACACCCTTAGGGTTGTAAGTCCTCGCGACTAGGAGGTATCGTGCCTATTAGAGAGATGGACTTGTACATCCCAACTTCTAATTATCTGAAGTCACCCATGGACCATCATATATTTATATCGCATGCTAAGGATAATATTATTGCAAGCCTAAGAGTTTCATGCAGAGATGGACACACATACACACACATATCAACTTCTAATTATCTGAAGTCACCCATGGACCATCATATATATAGGTCGCATGCTAAGGATAAAATTATTACAATATATATATATATATATATATATATATATATATATATATATATATATATATATGTTAAACGGATATCACCTCCGTCCATATAGAGCCTCGAATGGTGACATCTCAATATTGGCCTGGTAGCTGTTGTTGTAAGTAAACTCTACCAGGTGTAGATGATCCTCCCAAGAACCTCCGAGATCTAGAACACAAGTATATAGCATATCCTCTAGAGTCTGAATAGTCCTTTTAGACTGTCCGTCTGTCTGGGGGTGATACGCGGTACTGAACTTGAGCTGAGTGCCCAAGCTAGCCTGTAAACTCTGCCAAAAGTGGAAAGTAAAACGACTATCCCGATACGAGACGATGCTCACAGGAACCCCATGTAATCTGATAATTTGTCGTACATACATTACTGCTAGCTTCTCCGTAGACGTACCCATTTTGAATGGTAAAAAGTGGGTTGATTTGGTCAACCTATCCACGATGACCCAAATGGCGTCTTTACCTTCTGGAGAACGCGGAAGCCCTGAAACAAAATCTATAGTCACGTGATCCCATTTCCACTCTGGGATGGGTAAAGGCTAAAGTAATCCACCGGGCCTATATCGATCCGCCTTTACCTGCTAGCACACTAAACACCGGGATACAAAGCGTGCTACCTCGCGCTTCATACCATACCACCAGATGTGCTCCCTCAGGTCTCGATACATCTTGTTGGCACTTGAATGCATCAAGTACTGAGAGCGATGCACCTCCTGTAAAACCTCCTTGCGCAGCTCCCCGCTCGGCACACATATCCTAGTATCGTGCCATAATTTTCCATTATCAGCAATAGTAAAGTCTTATGATAATCCTATCGGAACCTGTGCCCTGATACTCCTCAGAGCCTTATCATCATACTGCGTAGTTCTGATTCTGCCCATCAGCTCGGACTGTATTTGTAATCCCCATATCTGAATCTCGATACCGAGAACTAGCACCTCAATTTCCAAGCTCTCAAGATCGGCCAACAAGTGTATGTATGTCATCAAGTACATAGCCATCGGATACCTGCTCAAGGCATCGGTGACTACGTTGGCCTTTCCTGGGTGGTACTGCAACAAAATGTCAAAGTCTTTCATCAACTCCAACCACCTCCTCTGCCTCATGTTCAGCTCCTTCTGTGTAAACATGTACTTCAAGCCCTTATGGTCTGTGAAGATCTCCACATACTCTCCGTACAGATAGTGTTTCCACAGCTTTAGAGCAAAGATAACCGTTGCTAACTCCAAATCATGGTTGGGGTAGTTCTTTTCATGAGGGCATAATTGCCTGGAAGCATAGGCAATCACCTTCTTGTGCTGCTGAAGAACGCAATCCAAACCCTTCCCTGAAGCATTACTGTAGATAGTGAATCCACCTGTCCCCGATGGCAACGTCAATACTGGACCTGTCGTCAATCTCTTCTTCAGCTCAATAAATGTGGCCTGACAATCCTCTGTCCAGACAAAATCCACATCCTTCCTGGTCAGCCTAGTCATCGGCTCTGCAATTCTGGAGCAGTCTTGTACAAATCTCCTGTAGTAACCTGCTAGCCCGAGAAAACTCCTGATCTCAGCCACTGAACTGGGAGTAGCCCATGACTCCACTGCCTCGATCTTCTTCGGGTTAACTGAGATTCTGTCACCCGTCACCACATGTCCAAGGAATTCAACCTTGTCAAGGAAGAACTCGCACTTTGAAAGCTTTCCGCAAAGCTCATCTTTCCTGAGAGTCTCCAAAATCATCCTCAGGTGCTCCTCATGCTCCTCTGGGGTCTTCGAATACACAAGAATGTCATCGGTGAACACCACCACGAACTTGTCAAGATACTGGTAGAACACCTTGTTCATCAAGTTCATGAATACTGCTGGTGCATTAGTCAATCCAAACGACATTACCATGAACTCAAACTGGCTATATCAGGTCCGAAAAGTTGTCTTCGGAATATCTTCTCTCTTTACCTTCACCTGATGGTAGCCTGACCTCAAGTCTATCTTTGAAAACACATTTATTCTACTCTGATTGAATAGATCATCTATCCTCGGCAGCGGGTATTTATTCTTGATAGAGAGGTTGTTCAGAGCTCTATAGTCGATACACATGTGTATCGACCCATCCTTCTTCGGTACGAACCATACCGGAGCTCCCCAAGGTGATGAACTAGATTTAATGAAGCCCCTGTCCTGCAACTCCTCAACTTGCTTCTTCAGGTCTGCCAGTTCGCTATTGTTGACCCTATAGACGTGTTGTGATATGGGCTCCGCTCTTGGCACCAAGTATATAGAGAACTCGATATTTCTGTCTGGCGGCAAACCTGGCAACTCCTCTAAAACGACATCTAGGAACTCTGCTATCAAAGGATGTGGCAACTCCTCTTCCTCCATCCTGGCTCCACAAAAAGTGTCCATGCTCCGCTTTGCTGCTCCTTTGGCAACCTCGAACTCTGGCTCTCCTGGCGGTCAAAATATTACTCTGCCTCCACGATAATCTATAGTAGCATGGTGCCTACTCAACCATTCTATTCTTAGTACAATATCGTATCCCGAAAGTGGCATTACGAGTAAGCACACGCTCAACTCTCGGCCTCCCAACGATACTCTCTGGTCCTTGAAAAAATTACTGACTAGAATAATGCCTCCGCCAGTCATGATCTTGCAAGTACTATCTAATGGTTCCACCTCTAAACGATATGGGAAGCGCCAGAATCGAATAATGCAAGTGCTAGAATAGAATCGAGAAGAACTGAACCTGATATCACGTCTCTTGTTGGCTCGGTCTGCTCGATCGTCATGGCATATGCTCATCCCTGGGCCGCACCTCTCTGGTGATGCTGCTGCTGGGCAAACCTATGTTGTTGTGGCGGAAGTGGAGGTTCCCTCTGCTGGCCTCCTGGTACAGTAGGTACTCTGGCAGGTCCCCTCTGAGCGGCTGTTCCACCCTGACCTGGACGAGCCTGAATAGATGGACAGTCTCTCAACTGGTGTGCTGACGATCCACAAGACAAATATGTACCCAGCCTCTTCCTGCAGATATCTCTCGTGTGTCCCGCCTTCCCGCAGTACACACATTGGACAGCAAGCTGGGTCTGCCTCTGAGGCTGCTGCTGCTGCTGGGTGTGTCCTCGAGCTGGTGCATGGTGCTGCTGATGCTGATACGGCCTTTGTTGCTGCTGAAAGTGGGGATGCTTGGTCGGTCCCGCGCTAGCACCCGCTCCTCCAGAAATGTCACCTTCTCTCTTGGGCCTGAGGTCTAAATAATCCTCAACAATCTGGGCATCCATCAGAATGCCCTCAAAGGTAGCAGTGCGACGTCCAACAGTACGAGACTTGATCTCTCTCATCAGCCCTTTCCTGAACTTCCGGGCTCGATCTCCTGGGTTTCGAATAATCGACGGTGCAAAATGACTCAAGCGGCAAAACTCTGCGGCGTACTCGTCGACCGACCTGTTTCCTTGGACCAAGTCATGGAACTGACTCTCCAAGGCTCCCAGGGCCACATCGGGAAAGAACTTCTCCTTGAAAAGCTGTAAACTCTCTCACCCAAAATTAGGCCTACTTGGCATAGATAGAGAAACTAGGACTAGTTTGTATCCAATTGGAAATAGGACACCACTTTTATTTAAATTTTAACATTTATATCACTGAGTGTGCCTTACCGTTGCTTCGATAATTGGAGCACTACGCTAGCCATTGCCTTCCTACAAATTTTACAACCTTGTCCGAGACGTGGCTGCCTACCATTCTGACCTTTGTGTAACTTATAATTATGCTCTCTTGTGCTATATTTTAGTCACACAATATTCATCACAGACGTTTATATTGAATTCTATATAAATACGACTTGGTATCTTTGCGCATTCCAATCAAAATTGGAGACACAATCTTGACATGTTTCGTACAACCTAATTTATGATAAAAATTTACTCTGAGCCCTCTATGTCCATGACACTTGTGTCCCACCTAATTTTATTTCCATGTACTTCTAATTAATTCAAAAACACTATGCGCATTAATTTTAATTAAATTAATTAAATTTCCATCTTTGTGTAATTTTCCCAATTGTTGGGCGCTTTTATGCAAAATTGCATTAAGGCGTCCACACCATTGGACAATACATGAAAAAACATATTTTTCCCTTCACATGAATTTTTTTGTAATTTTTCGGAATATGCAACGCGCGCCCCCATTTAAATCTATCCTTGCATTTTAAACAATACGATTATAGCCCTCACAAACATTCTCATGAGAGCCCAAAAGCCAAACTCCAAGGAGGTGTTGACCAAGCCACATTCCTAGGTCAACAAAACACTAGGCCCCACATGTATAAATATACAATTTTCTATTCCTTTTCTTTTTCCCTTTCTATTTGTTAACCACCAAATACCATCACCATCCCCTCTCTCCCCCTACCTTCTTGTTCACCGTCCCCCTCCTTGAAACCGTCGACCCGCCGGAGTTCAGCCTCGCCGGAGACCCCGCCGATCTCCACCCAGCACTACTACCTCGTCTCCTTCCTCCTCCTCCCGAGCCACCGGAGCTCGACCCCGCTGTCATCGACGGACCACGAGCCGCAGCCCGCCTGCACGATAACCACCACACCACAGCAACACCACCGCCACCCGACCTGTTCTCCTCATCCACCTTGACGAACTTCATCACCTCCCTTCCACACAGGCTCTACTTCTTCCCTCCTCTGCCTGAACGACATTCAAACTCCTCCTCCTCCTCCTTCCTCCCTGCTCGGCTCCTTCCCGTCGACATCCCGCCAAGTCCTCCACTCGCCTCCTCCGTTCCCTCGACCCCGACTCCCTCCGGTCTTCACTTGAGCACCGAGCTCCGTCCCTGAGCACAGCAGCTCACCACCCTCGACCCCGACATAGACCCAGGCAAACACCACCAGCAACACCACCACCAGCCTTGCCACATCCGCTGAACTCTTTCCCTTCCTCCCTGTCCTCTCCTCCTGTCGACCAAGCCGTGCACCACACCACCAACACGACCAGTAGCCTCCCTGTCCTCCTTCCCCTTCACTGCCCTCCCTGGCCGGACTTTCCCTCCCCTGGCCGGATTTCGGCGAGCATCACCATCATGTAATCATCATCATGATCATCACCATCATCTTTACCATGAGCATCACCATCATCATTGTCGTCGTAGTCGTAATCATCGCCATCATCGTAGTTATCATCTCATCATAACCCCAATTATCGTCATCATTATCGACATCGTCATCATCATCGTCGTCAACCGCATCGTCGTTATCGTCGTCAACCTCATCGTCGTCACCATCATTCCTGTGCGTGTACACCGAGGTTCAAACATGTCCCTCTCTTCCTTTTTATGTGTGCTTATGTATATGTTATTAGGACATGAGTATTGCTTTATGACTGTTAGTTGATATCGAACCCAGAGTCGGTGAACCCAATGACTTATACGCGTACATATACGTGTATTAGAATTTAAGTGATATATATATATATACATATATAGATGGATGTATGATATAAGTAATTATATGCTTATGACTATATATGTACTTATATTGTACGACCCTAGGACACTGTGGATTATCCTGTGTTTACCTTGACCATGTTGACCCTAAGAACATGTTAGATGACTGCCTTGTATACATTTACATACTGGCCTAGACACATGTTATTTTGACTGTCTGATTTTGATACAACATTTAATATAGGATACCCACGTAATCAGTCATGCAATTGATCGTGTTAGTTGACCAGTGTTACCCCTAGCGTACCCTCGAGTCCAGTGTATATATAGTTGTGTATGTGTTAGTGTAACGACTGATGTTGTATTGTATTATATCATATGTATATAGGACCTATTGGATCGTTCTGCGCGACTTCAGGAGCAGGTTATTGGTATTATGCAGATTCCTTGTTAGGCAAGTATACCTTGCCTTGTTGTACTATTTAAATTCAGTTATTATTTTAGTTGCATGCTTATTGTTTTAGATTATATAAACTGTGCACGTCCGAGAGAGACTTGGGTGCAGTCAACGAAGGCGTTGACGTTAGGACTTGTGTCTGACTTAGAGTCTAGTAGACCCACCTAAAGTTGTGGAGTTATCGGTATGACTCCCCAGGCCTTGACACATCATTGCACGTCACAGAGTGAGTTCATATAGGGACGTGTGCCTCATGCTTGATTGGCCATCGGTGTGAGCAATACGTGTCACGGTATTTAGCTTAGTTGTTTATTTCTTTAGAGACTTACATTATAGTACAAGATATCCACGTCGTGTTCGCGACTTGTACATTTATATTGGGCGGGGAGGACAACTAGTAGGCGTATGGGACACCCACCTCCTTTATACAGATACCGCGTTCTTCGGAGCGATACGGACGTATATATTTTACAGATACCACGTTCCTTAGAGTGTTGGAAGTTACTTGGTGATTTTACAGATACCTTATTCTTCGGAATGATGGACGTTACAGATACCACACTCTAGAGAACGTTGGACGTTATGCCTACGCCTACCCATACGTACCAAAGTTGTCCTTACATTGCATTCACTTAGATAGTTAGCGCACCCCTTTTTTTATTCAGTATTTACTTTATGGCATGTTTCTATGTATCTTGTTATGTCCCTCTGAGGACCTGGTCCCTTTTCTGGTATAGATGTTCATGAGTATTCGCAGGAGCGCAGATCCGGACTTGTTGCTTACGTTCCGAGGAGGCCTTCTCTTCGAGCCTCATGATTGTTAGTTGATATTCTTATATTGTATTTGTCTTATTTATTTTATATTCTAGTACGGTAGTGGATTTGTTTCCACCCGACTACCATCATTAGATACTTTATATTAAGATCTAGTTTCATAGATATTGGTTATTTATTTCCATTTGATTTCTGTGGATGAGTTTAGATTATGTATGTGACTTGGGATAGTTTATACCACTTATGAATTATTGTTCATATTACAGCGTACGTGTGTATCATGGTATCCATATATTAGAGTTCCATATACATGCGGCTGGCATGCTTACGTGTCCTAGTCCTACACATTTTGGGACTGGGGCATAACATATTTTTAGTGGTGGCCCATGCAGGTCAGAGCATATTGTCTCGGTTACGTTACTGTACCGAGCAAGCCTGCACCTAGGATTAGAGTATAGGATCTCATCCACAATTGACTATGACTTATCTCCCTTCCAGTCTGTTCTATTTACATAAATTGCATCATGCTTGATTCATGTGCTTCCCTAATAGTTCTTTGAGTATAGCCCTTGCTAGAATATAGGAATCCCTGTTGATAGGATGATAATTAGGGTAATATTCCTATTAAGAATACAACTAGGGCATTGACACACCATTAATTTTAAACTACCTAATAAACCCTAGCAACCCTTACATGTAGAATGATTGACCATTATCCCTTGATAATTAGTGATGACTTGAGAGTAGTATAGACATAACTAGAGGGAGTTATAAGTTTAACCATATTGTTTGACCCTAGCATTGAGGAACCAATAGAAATCCAAGGTTGAATATTAGGACCAAAACTTAACTTTTATAGTGAGATAGTATTATAGAACTATAAATTTAAGTTCTTGTCCTGATACTAGCAGACAGTACCTTAGGAAGCCAAGAGGAACGAATATAACATTTTCCTCAATCAAACCTCGAACATAGATATTAGCATACCCCCTTCCCCTTAGGAAACCATGATATTATCTAGAGTCCCTCTATTGTAATTTCATATCTTGTTCCTCCGCAACCTTAACGTTCGCTAATTATGCGACGACTAAATTATGTTCTTCTTTTCTTCATCTTTTAACTCGTGCCACATAACTCTTATAATTGTAGGACAAGTTATTTTATTCTATGTTAAGGATATATAGTGCTAGGGTTATAGTTGTAATCTTGAACTTGAAATTAGGTGCTTGGTAGCTAGAGCTTGATAGTTTGAGTTGTTCCTTTAGATTGTGATATGATTATCCCTTAGTTTTAAATCGCGTAACATGTACCCCACCTCAATATAGGTTATATCCTCTTTTCCCTTGAAGGCCAGCAACTTTTCCATTCATACTCTTGACACTTGTTCTATAAGCACTACGACTAAGACTTAAGATGACCATTACCTATATAATGCAATAAGATACCCTAACCAGAACCAAGATCTTTTCCTCGTATACCCTAACAATAGTTTCTACTTCATTTACAAGGACCAAGTTATTTTTGTAAAATCTCCTTTAAGGCAGTTGCAGTATAAGTTTATTATTTTTAAGTTGGGTAGTATGCCTCACAACATAGTATTACATAGTCCTCGAAACCCATTAATTAAGTGTAACTGAATGACATTAATTGTAGACTTGCATAAGAAGATAATATTTATTCAAACTGTAGAACTTATAGGCCCATACCCCTATTTAGTCGACTAGCGACTTAGACAAGGAGTTAGTATGACAACTGTAGAGATTGTAGAGTCTTATTTTTTTTTTTTTTTTTTTGTGAACTTGAATTATTTTGTACCTCCTTTCATCATAATCCAGCATATTTATATTTTCTAAAAACTACCGTGACTTATGCTGCTATTATAGCCTAGTTTTATAAGCTTGCTCTTCTATCCAGCTTGATCATGATATATGTATTATTGGGTCGACACACTAATACATTTCAGAATCAGTGTATTAAGGTCTAGCTAACCTTAGTACGCTTGGTTCGCTCTTCGCATGACTACTTTACGTGGATTGAGATATATAGTAGTAGACAAAAATACTTGCCTCTAGACATGTCTGAGCATATCATATCAGTTACATAACTATTCCAATATGAACATACGAATAGGAATTTACCAAATAGGATTTTAATCCACAGCTACCTTGACAATTCCTATTTGAATTCCTTAAACGCCTTAATTTCCATACTTCTATTCTATTACATTTCCCTTAGACTCTTTATTATTGTTTTTCGTCTTTCCTTATTCCGGAAAGACGAAACCTCGTGCTTGGTATAAGTTGGATACACAGAGTACTAGATATACCCCATAGGCCAATCACGTTACTAGGTGACTGTCTTTTATAATTAATTAAGAGCATATCATATATGATATATTTGGTGTTAAATTTTTTAAGGATTGAGTAACATGATTAAGTAGATTTGAGGAATAAGTTTTCTTAAATGTAATAGCCTTATGTGATAGATGGGTAAATTCTAAGTTGGGTTGAAGTTGCATTGTCAACTTGAGAGATATTTCTTTTAGATTGTGATCGAGTAAAATAAGATTGAGAGGTTCAAGTCATTTTAATTTTGAGAATTTTAGAAGAATGATTTAGATGATGAGGATATTTTAAAAACTGTGATATAGCGAACCAAATATTTATACGTGAGCATATGATTTAAATTTTGAATATGGAAGGTTGAATCATCGATTTAAACTTTGAGGATAAATATAGAAATCTAGACTTGAACAATTGGTGAATTAGATTTCAAATAATTTGAGGCCTTAAATTAAAAGTTAAATTTTGATTATTGGATTACCTATTTGAAATATTGAGGACGTAAATTGAAAGTAAAATTTGAAGAGTACGAAATTCACAAGTTAAAAATAGAAATAATATTTGAGTAGAATTATTTTCCAGAGGAGATTATGATAGTTGAAAATTGCAATGTAAATTTTGATGTGGGATGTCATATAGATTTGAATTAGATTTGGATGTGGATTATTAATTTGAAAATTGAGAAGATAGTGCAATGTGTTGAAGTTCGATTTAAACAATGGTTAATTTAATTTAAAAGTGATTGCGATGGAATTGAATAAGTTTTAAAATTTTGGAAGAGATCGCGATTGACTTGCCTTATGTACGAATGTGAAGGATTTAAATCAAATTATATCCTAGTTTAATTTTGATGACGAAATTATTTTTAAGTTGGGTAGATTGTAAACCCCCTCACCCAAAATTAGGCATACTTGGCATAGATAAAGAAACTAGGACTAGTTTGTATCCAATTGGAAATAGGACACGACTTTTATTTAAATTTCAATATTTATATCACTGAGTGCGCCTTACCGTTGCTTCGATAATTAGAGCACTACGCTAGCCATTGCCTTCCTACAAATTTTACAACCTTGTCCGAGATATGGCCGTCTACCATTCTGACCTTTGTGTAACTTATAATTATGATCTCTTTTGCTACATTTTAGTCGCACAATATTCATCACGGACGTTTATATTTAATTCTATATAAATACGACTTGGTATCCTTGCGTTCCAATCGAAATTGGAGACACAATCTTGACTCATTTCGTACAACCTAATTTATGATAAAATTTTACTCTGAGCCCTCTATGTCCATGACACTTGTGTCCTACCTAATTTTATCTCCATGTACTTCTAATTAATTCAAAAACACCTTGCGCATTAATTTTAATTAAATTAATTCAATTTTTATCTTTGTGCAATTTTCCTAATTGTTGGGTGCTTTTATGCAAAATTGTATTAAGGCGTCCACACCATTGAACAATACATGAAGAAACCCATTTTCCCTTCACATGAATTTTTTCGTAATTTTTCGGAATGTACAACGCGCAAATATCGCCCCCATTTAAATCTATCCAGCATTTTAAACAATGCGATAATAGCCCTCCCAAACATTCCCATGAGAGCCCAAAAGCCCAAATCCAAGGAGGTATTGACCAAGCCACATTCCTAGGTCAACAAAACCCTAGGCCCCACATGTATAAATATACAATTTTTTATTTCTTTTTTTTCCCTTTTCTATTTCTTAACCACCAAATACCATCACCATACCCTCTCTCCCCCTACCTTCCTGTTCATCGTCCCCCTCCTTGAACCCGTCGACCTGCCGGAGTTCAGCCTCATCGGAGACCCCGCCGATCTCCACCCAGCACTACCACCTCGTCTCCTTCCTCCTCCTCCCGAGCCACCGGAGCTCGACCCCGCTATCATCAACCGGACCACGAGCCGCAGCCCGCCTGCACGACAACCACCACACCACAGCAACACCACCGCCACCCGACCTGTTCTCCTCATCCACCTCGATGAACCGCCGTACCTCCCTTCCACACAGCCTCCACTTCTTCCCTCCTCCGCCTGAACGATATTCAAACTCCTCCTCCTCCTTCCTCCCTGCTCGGCTCCTTCCCGCCGAGTCTTCCACTCGCCTCCTCCGTTCCCTCGACCCCGACTCCCTCCGGTCTTCGCCTGAGCACCGAGCTCCGTACCTGAGCACAGCCGCTCACCACCCTCGACCCCGACATCGACCCAGGCAAACACCACCAGCAACACCACTACCAGCCTCGCCACATCCGCTGAACTCTTTCCCTTCCTTCCTGTCCTCTCCACCCGTCGACCAAGCCGTGCACCACACCACTAGCACGACCAGCACCCTCCATGTCCTCCTTTCCCTTCACTGCCCTCCCTGGCCGGACCTCCCTTCCCCTGGCCGGATTTTGACGAGCATCACCATTATGTAATCATCATCATGATCATCACCATCATCTTTACCATGAGCATCACCATCATCATTGTCGTCGTAGTCGTAATTATCGCCATCATCGTAGTTATCAACTCATCATAACCCCAATCATCGTTGTCATCGTCGTCAACCGCATCGTCGTTATCGTCGTCAACCTCATCATCGTCACCATCATTCCTGTACGCGTACCCCGAGGTTCGAACCTGTCCCTCTCCCCCTTTTTATGTATGCTTGTGTATATGCTATTAGGACATGAGTATTGCTTTATGACTGTTAGTTGATATCGGACCCTAAGTCGGTAAACCCAATGACTTGTACGCGTACACATACGTGTACTAGAATTTAAGTGATATATATATATATATATATATATATATATATATATATATATATATATATATATATATATATATATATATATGGATGTATGATATAAGTAATTATATGCTTATGACTATATATGTATTTATATTGTATGACCCTAGGACACTGTGGATTATCCCGTGTTTACTTTGACCATGTTGACCCTAAGAACATGTTAGATGAATGCCTTGTGTACATTTACGTACTGGCCTAGACACATGTTATTTTGACTGTCTGATTTTGATATAACATTAAATATAGGACACCCGCGTAATCAGTCCCACAATTGACCGTGTTAGTTGACCAGTGTTACCCCTAGCATACCCCCGAGTCCAGTGTATATATGGTTGTGTATGTGCTAGTGTAAGGACTGATGTTGTATTGTATTATATCATATGTATATAGGACCTATTGGATCATTCTGCGCGACTTCAGAAGCAGGTTATTGGTACTACGCAGATTCCTTGTCAGGCAAGTATACCTTGCCTTGTTCTACTGTTTAAATTCAGTTATTATTTTAGTTGCATATTTATTGTTTTAGATTATATAAACTGTGCGCGTCCGAGAGAGACTCGGGTGCAGTCAATGAAGGCGTTGAAGTTAGGACTTGTGTCTGACTTAGAGTCTAGTAGACCCACCTAAAGTTGTAGAGTTATCGGTATGACTCCCCAGGCCTTGACACATCATTGCACGTCACAGAGTGTGTTCATGTAGGGACGCGTGCCTCATGCTCGACTGGCCATCGGTGTGAGCAACACGTGTCATGATATTTAGCTTAGTTGTTTATTTATTTAGGGACTTGCATTATAGTACGAGATGTCCACGTCGTATTCGCGACTTGTACATTTGTATTGGGCGGGAAGGACAACTAGTAGGCGTATGGAACACCCACCTCCTTTATACAGATACCGCATTCTTCGGAGCGATACGGACGTATATATTTTACAGATACCACGTGCCTTAGAGTGTTGGGCGTTACTTGGTGATTTTACAGATACCTTATTTTTCGGAATGATGGACGTTACAGATACCACACTCTAGAGAACGTTGAACGTTATGCCTACGCCTACCCATATGTACCAATGTTGTCCTCACATTGCATTCACTTAGTTTGTTAGCGCACCCCTTTTTTATTCAGTATTTACTTTATGGCATGTTTCTATGTATCTTATATGTCCCTCTGAGGACTTGGTCCCTTTTCAGGTGTAGATGTTCATGAGTATTCGCAGGAGCACAGATCCGGACTTGTTGCTTACGTTCCGATGAGGCCTTCTCTTCGATCTTTATGATTGTTTGTTGATATTCTTATATTGTATTTGTCTTGTTTATTTTATATTCTAGTACGGTAGTGGATTTGTTTCCACCCGACTACCATCATTAGATACTTTATATTGAGATCTAGTTTCATAGATATTGGTTATTTATTTCCATTTGATTTCTGTTGATGAGTTTAGATTATGCATGTGACTTGGGATAGTTTATACCACTTGTGAATTATTGTTCATATTACAGCGTACGTGTGTATCATGGTATCCATATATTGGAGTTCTATATACATGCGTCTGGCATGCTTACGTGTCCTAGTCCTTCGCATTTTGGGACTGGGGCATGACAAAAGCTCCTTGAAAGCCTCCCAAGTAAGTCCTCTAACAGTAAGTCTCGGCTCCGTACGATACCAAGTCAGCACGTTATCGAACATATGGTTGCCGGCAGCCTCGATCTGCAAACTCTTCGGAATCTGCGCCAAGCGCAAGTTCCTCTATATATCCTCCAGCCAGTCGTCGGTATAGAGTATCCCCTCGACGCCCTTGAACACCCGAGGCATCATCCTCTTGAATTCCACTATAGTGCCTGGCCTCTGGTGCTGCTGGCCAGGATGCTGCTGCGCGACCCTCTCCACATCCTGAAGAGCCACCTGATGAGCATTCTTCATGCTCTCCCTCATCAACTCCGTCTGTGCTTGGTGCATCTCAGCCTGAACTCGCTGAGCCTCTACCGATGTCCTCTGAGCATCTACCATGTCCTGGATCAGTGTGAACATCTGTTCCCCGTCAAAGGGCATACCTCAGGGAAACAGAGTCGGTGGTGGTGGAAGGTGCTCCGTAACAGCCGGGGCAACCCTCTAGACATGTGGAGGAGGAGGTCCCCCAAAAACTGTAGAAACCCCCACATGAACAGGTAAAGTAGGAGGAACTCCAGCTGTCTGGGGGTCAGGTCGAGATATGGCAGACCTCTCTGAAGTTGTGGGTCACAATCTCAGCGACCTAGTCTTTGGTGGCATCCTGAAGACAGACCCAAAAAAATCAATTAAGGCAACAGATACAATATAATCAAAGAAGGACAGTAAAATTTTTAAGGAAGCAATTATTCAGATTAGCAATATAAAATTAGAAATTCTCTAGTTGTGATTGAGCATACTCTCATCTATACTATCTCTCATGCTCATAATTGTACTCTAAGTCCGAGCACTACCACAATACTGCACTAGTTGCGACCTAATATTACTCTCAGACTATATTAGATTCGACTAGACCTGCATGGGCCACCACTAAACTATGTCACGACCCAAATACAATAATAATTTAGAGTCTAGCTATCCCAACATAAATAGTCTCAACATACTACAATCTAAGACTCAAGTTTAGAATAGTTTAATACAGAGATAACTAGACCAAGAAGCTGTCTAAACGACTGCGGGTGGTATCTCCTCTAAGGAGAGTGACTCCTCTGAAATCTCCGTTATGTAGTCTTCCTCTACTCCTGGACCGTAGTGAGTAGGACAAAAATCCTCAAGATCCTCTGAAAATGTTATCCAATCAGGATTGGAGCGAAGCACAAACACTAAACAGCAGTTTCAATTATATTGACAAAAACTGTAAGACAGTATAAGGAAATACATGATGAAGAAATACTGGAAAAAAATAAGGAATAGTGGAGAGACATGTAATCAGCAATAGTACTAACTAGCAATGAACAGACATATATGAATGCTAGAAATGGGTGAACTGGAATAAAAAAATAAAAATTCTAACTAAGTGTTAGGAAATATCAGTTTGCTATGTGATCGGCTTGGGACTAGATCAGGCTTGTTATATATGATTGGCTATGATACATGTGAGGTCAGACTAACCGTCTGGTTAGCTATGATACAAGCAATAGTCAGGCTAATCATATATAACAGGCTATGAGGCATGTAAATGGTCAGGCTACACCCAACATGATATGTGTGATGAGCTATGATGCATGTAAAGTGGGTTATGATCACATAATCTTGCTAATATTTTTTTGTCCCCAGCTAGCACGATAGATTCCAATCATGACAGGTATCTATGATACTAGCATGTGTATCCACAATGTCAGAATCAAGCATACTCTACAACTAGAATCATAGTAATAATCAACATAATAAAAACTGTCAGAGAATGTACTCGCCTGTGGTCATGAGCAAGGAATAAGGATCGATGTCCAAGATGGAATCACAAGGACCTAAATATGAAACTAAGTGTCAATGAGTGATGTGGAGTTGAAAACATGATTAATAAACTTGTTGTAGTATTTTTAGGTCACTTGGTCTCTTACTAGGCTAATCAATAACACTAATACCTATAGGTTAAATACTCTGTGTTATATACTAACTAGTATATAGATAACTAGCTACTAGTAGTAACTGACTAACATTTTACTACTGGGTGTTATGAATAAACTCATGTACTAGCTATAAGTAGTATCAATATTAACTACCCTTTGATAACCCATCTCTACTACTATACTAACCATTGATATCACTAACTTATACAATTTTTAACTACTAACTGATACTTTAATATCTGATACCAATCCTAACTAATACCCCCAAACACTTTGATACTCAACTAAGGACTGATACACACTCTAACAAATTCCTAATTCAAATGTTTACCTACTGCTAAGTGATACTCCCAACTGGAACACTTATCCATATTTGTACTAATACCCTAACCCAATATTCAAGTTTCCCTTCCTGACATACTCTGTACTGGCCTGAAAACCCATTACCTTAAACTTATCTTACCTTGACATACTCATTGCTGCTAACTTTCCTAAGTACCTACACTGCTACTGCTACCTACAGTAAGTTGCTTCACAGCAACTGGGCAGTTGGTTATTTCCATTCACTGCCCGATCCTCCCATAATTCCTGCACACATCCTATTACTCGCCTGGTATGCCTCTTATGCACAGCACAACCCTCACATTCCCCAAATACTGATACATTCAAGTGTCAGTGCATTCCCAGTGCACAAACTCTGATACTCATCTATAATCAACATAATGACATTACCTAATGTACACTGATACCCAGGATACTAAAATATATCCACACAAAACTGAACCTAGCAAAGATATCCAGGATACTCAGCAACAATGAATTTATCATCATAGTAGTAACATGTAGAAACATCAACAGCAGTAATTGGAAAAGACAAATTCTAAAGTGATACCCAACCACTGATACCAAAACCTATTGCCTAATAAAAAAATAGGCAAGCACAACCTAACCAACTAAAACTATTACAGTGATCATGCGCCCCCACTCGAGCTGCTGCTGCTCTAGCTTCCTGCTTGTTACAGTGATGGCTACTGCAGTGGCTCCAAGGCTACAAATGCTCGAGCTGCAGGCCCTCCTTGCTGTGCATACAGAGCAGCACTGTGCTGCACTGCAGCGCTCTATAGGTACAGTGGAGCTGCACACAGTCTACCCTCCCTTGTTGTGCCTTACACACCTACTGATACTTGCACAGTGAGGTCGATTCACACTGTCTTCTCAGCGCTAGCCCTCACTGACACACACTCATTCACTATGCATATAGCACACAACACACATACATATACACCACTATCACTCGAATTCCTCACATACTCACACAATGAAACCCAACCCGATTGCACAGCACTATCGTGAACCAAATACTAATACATTCAATATCAGTGCAAATCCCGTGCTCACTGTGCACACCACATATGTACAACCACAGTGAACCCGACCCCTCTTCCATCATTCACACACCTTCATTCACGATTAATATATATATATATATATATATATATATATATATATATATATATATACGTATCCAATAATATGTGAATTCAGCATTCTACATAAGTTTATCCCATATTGTTCATTTCAACAAGCACCTAGTGTGCACTAATCTAGGATACTCTTGATACCCAATAAATCTTCATGCAAATCCTCAATATACAACTAAAATATCTACATATACAATATAGATATACATTTATATATATATATATATATATATATATATATATATATATATATATATATATATATATATATGATTAGTGTTATAAAAATTAGGGAAAATGCATTCTTGGAACACAAAACCCCCAAATAATATATGACACCATGAAGAAATCATCATGAAACCAATAGAGACTCATGCTCTCCCCTCTATGGCTATTCCTAAACCAATGGGTACGTGGGCTTCTAATGGCCAAAAAAAATGAAAAAAATAGAATTTAAAAGAGAGTTTCCAGATTTTTACCTATTGGGAGATGGATTCCCAATGTGACTTCTTCTTCTCCAAGGCTCCTTAAACTCTAAGCTTCTAGGCCCCTTTTGACGAGAAAAAAATGTGGGATTTGAGGTTTAATATTCTAAAATTTATGGAGGGAATGAAGGATTTTTGGGGGAGCTATTTCTAGGGTTTCTTCATGAGTCATGAATGGCTTTGAGGGTGGCTCCCTCTATACTTATAGGGCCGGCCACTTGCTAGGTTAGGGTGGCTATGCATAAGGTCCTCAATGCCCCTGTGTTTAGTCATGAAAAGTCATTTAATTAATGAAATTTTAATCTTAAGTAAGGGACCTAACTAGAATCTAATTAATAGAATACGGATTAGTCTAGTGGGTTTAATGTAAATCTAAATGCAAGGTCCATGGTCACATCAAGTCTAATCCATTAACCCATACCATTATTGAATATAATATAATATATATATATATATATATATATATATATATATATATATATATATATATATATATATATATATATTATCTATCATGCAATTATGAACACAATATATATAATTATTGTAAATGACCATAAAGTCCCTACTCTAGAAATGTGGTAGTGACATCATATTATTATGTTGCATGTTGTATGTTGCTTCTAAGAACAGTCCATGTTATAATAAATGTTTCCTTCCTATTCAAATGAGTAGTCGCTAGTATTCGTATATGTTATGGTAAAGCTGAAGCTGAGTCACAGCTCCTAACATTCATGCGTGATAGTACAAAAAGAAGTTGCCTCATAAGAAATGATAGTATCATGCTCATAGAAAAGAACTGAATAAATAAATATTGTTGCTTGTCCTTAAGATAATGAATACGGCTCACGAACACGCTGCGCACATCAGTATAGAAATGTAATAACTATCATGCATGAACTGTCCCTATTGCATGCTTGAATGAAATGTATATAAAAGTTGTTTCAAAGATATTTTCAAAGAAGTGCAAACTGACTCTGATCCTGTACTGCATAAAAAATGAGCATAGATAAAAGTAGCAAGATCACTAATAATAAAATATTTTATAACATGATGACTTAGTATTGGATTCAGAAGGTGTTGATTCTGTTCGTTGCTTTTATACTCACCAGTGCTTTCCCCAAAGTGTTGACCCCCACCAATTCTGTCTGCAGGTGCTAGATTATTCGAGGAAGCGATAGCAGATCCTCAACCTCAGGAGCCAGAAATCAGGAGATGCCATGAGATGCATTGAGAAACTTTAAGATATTTTTTGTATAAATTGATGTAATGTATGGAACGATATCAGAGTATTTTGTTTAGCTCAAGTGAGTTGTAAGTCAATTGGCAATATAATGACAGCCTTGTAATCATTTCAAAATATCACTAAAGAGATTATTTTCTTGTACCATTGTGTTCATTCAATTTCTAAAATATTGTGCCACTGCTTCTAACTCTGAATAGCTTATTTTGTTATTGTACAAGCCTTGGCCTTGTGCAATCGCAACTTAGGCTTGCACGACATCATGTCCAGTGGTGACTTTCGGTCCTCCGGGATCTGGACGTGACAAAGTGGTATCAGAAGAACTCAATCCTTTGGCTATTCTGTTGCTTCTCTCCAACTAAATATGTTTTCTTGCTTCTTGATATCGTTGTTCTGATGAGCGTTTCCATATAATAAGTCCGTAAATATTTTCAAAGATTATGGCAAAAGTTTTCTGGATTATTTTATTGCTTGAGAGAGATAATTTTCTGATGTGCTAGAGTTTCTGATTGATGATGGCGAGGGATGAGGACTTGACACTACCACGTTCCAAAAACAGGTATATTTTTGACTTTTTATATGTATTTAATATTGCGTGTACATAATTTAAATAATTGCATGAGATGTGTATTTATAATATTATGTACAGTGTTCTTAATGTTGAGCTGGAAGACTTGACATAGAAACCCACTAAATGAACACCTGATCGAATTGTAGGATTATGTATTGAATTGTATTATTTAGAATTTAATTATTTGGGATTATGATTAATTACCGTAATTTTATTTAATTGCTGCGTCTTGTCGTTGCTTCGATAATTGGAGCGCTACCCTAGCCACTGCCTTCCAATAAATTTCACAACATTGCCCTAGACGTGCCCGTCTTCCATTATGACCTTTTTGTAACTCGTAATTATTCTCTCTTGTGCTTCATTTTAGCCGCACAATATTCGTCGTGGACGTTTATTTAATTTCTAAATAAATTTTAACTTTGTATCGTTGTGCGTTCCAATCAAAATTGGAGGCAATCTCGACCCATTTTTTGTACAACCCAAATTAGGGTAATATTCTGTTCTGAGTCTTCTTCATTAATGATATTTGTGTCCCAACCTAATTTTGGCCCCATGTACTCCTAATTAATTTTAGAACACTGCCTGCATTTATTCTAATTAAATTGGGGATACCATTTTGACTAATCCCGTTTAATCCTGACTTAATCCAAAAATCCCATTCGTTAAGCCCATACAAAACACACAACACCCCCTCACCCTACAAAACACCAAACGCCAAATCGCCTACCAATTTTTCATCATTTTATGTGTCTGTGTAAATATCCAAATTTAAGGGGGCTAATTTGCAAATATTGCATTAGGTGTCAACACCCCATTGGTTCAAACCAAATGGAGAATCCCTCAACCCTTGACCGGTTCAAACCTCATTCCACTCTCTACATTGTGTGAACCCAATTTCCTCATGACAAATCTGAGACACCCATTCAAAATGGGGCTTATCATCACCACACATCTCCCATCACCTCTCCTATAAAGTGTCACTTCCTCCCCTCTTCCCAATGCAGGCCCTAATTCCAAGGAGCCTTGAAACCTTCACCCTCATCTTCTCTCTCCTCCCTCCACACAAACTACCAAACCGTAGCATTTCTAATTTTTTCTTCTTCTCTTCTTCTGCTTCTTCCTTTCTTCTTCTTCTCCTTCCTTTTTGAATTTGGAAAAGGGGGGAATACCCTTCACCACTGTTCACTGAACCACTCCGGCCCGCAGCTCCTACCGACCCGCCGGAGAGCACCGTTTCTCTACCTCAGCCCCCAGCTCTCACCATGACTGCTGCTCCTCCCCTCTTCCCGACTCCGGTCAGCCTCCACCCGGCCCACTCCTAGCACCTCCACTCAAGCCAAACCACCACCACCAGTGCCATCATCCCCCCGACCCCGGTCACTGCTCAAGCTCCACCAGCCTCCTCCGTTACACAGCCGACCACAGCTACGACCCGTCCAGTCACCTCCCCGCCGGCCTCGTCTCGACGGAATCATCCACCTTCCTGCCTGAGATCCACGTCGAGCCGACCATCTCCAACCCCGCAGCTCGGGTACAGCCACCCCGCCGAGTTCCTCCGCCCTCGTCGGCGTCTTCTCCGACGAGATCCCCGATCCCGACCACCTTCCACTGCTCCTTCCTTCCGCTGCCTCTACTCCGGCCACCATACTCCACCCACACGACATCTCCCCCGGCCACAAGCAACTCTCGTACCTCGCTGCAACTCCCGCACCACCGCTGCAACTCCCTCCGGCCACGTACATCATCTCCGGCCCGGCCACCGATCCAGCCTCCGCCAGCCAGGTCCTCTTCCCGATCTCTCCTCTCCTCACTGAACCACCCAGTCCGGAGCCTCCCACTCTTCCCTGCATCCTCCTTCGGCCATCCGAGTTGACCCCACTCCTCCTTCATCTCGCCGGTCAGTCTCACTCCACCACCCTCGACCCGAAGCAGTATCACCACCACCATCATCACCAGTCCAGCCCTTCCACCAGCATCGACACCTCGCCATCGTCGTTGTCTTCGTCATCCTCCTCGTCATCGTCGTCTTCGCCAACCCCGTGCACGCACACAAGTACGGCCTCCTTCCCTCGCGTACACGTACGCGTGTATGTACGTATGTATGAATGTATGCATGTATGTATGTAGTATATATATTGAATGTGTAGGATTAGTATATGTATACGCATATACATATCTATATATTGTATTTCTCTATTTATATATATGTATTCAACGATATATTAGTACATACGTATTTAATGATATATGTTAATATGTTGTATTGGTATATATATATATAAATACGTATTTTGGTATATGTACATATATATATATATATATATATATATATATATATATATATATATATATATATATATATATATATATATATATATATATATATATATATATATATATATATATATATATATATATGTGTGTGTGTGTGTGTGTGTGTGTGTGTGTGTGTTTATTTTTGGTATGAATATATATATGTAGCATATATATATTTATATTGGTATATATAAGTACTTATATACGTATATGGTATATGTATTAAATTGGTGCATATATATATATAGCTTTTCTCAAACCAATAGATATATATTTAAATGTATTTTTGGCATACATATGATGTATATATATATATATATATATATATATATATATATATATATATATATATATATATATATATATATATATATATATATATATATATATATATATATATATATATATATATATATATATATATATTGTATATGGGTATTGTTCAATTGGTATAGTATAGTACGTACATATATTTAGTATGTGTGCATTATTCAATATGATGAATATATATATTGTTCAACTAATATATATTATATATGTAATTAATTGGTATACATATATTGTATATGTATTTAATTTGGTGTATATATATTGTAAGTATTAATGCTAGTTAATAATATGTATAAATGTTTTATGTATCTATCTACTAGGTAACCCGAGTGTAATTATGAATACCCCGTCTTTACATTGACCTGTAACCCTGTAAATGTTAGTTGCCTGCCATATGTACACTGACGTACTGGCGAGACCCGTATCACCGACTGTCTGTATTCACAGCAATCACAGACGCGACGTCCGTGCAACTTGACGCACTTGACCCTAGTTGACTAGTGCCATACCTGGCATAGCCCCTAAGTTTGATGTATTTTGATTGTGTGTTAGAGTAGTGTCTGATGCAGTGTTGTATTATTTTATGATATATCAATAGGACTTTTGGATCATCCAGACGATACTCTGGAACAGGACATTGGTGTTACCAGCTAAGGACCCAAGGCGAGTACATTCTCTGATAATTTTCCAATTATTTGATAATATCTATAATTCCAGTATCTAGAAATATTACATCTGATTCTTGACACTGTGCTACACGGACTAGTATATAGATTGGATCTACAGTCATGAGATATTACATTGATTATCGTATTAACATTATACCCGACATTGATATTTAGACCTTGTACATAATATATTGGATATTGCTCGTGTATCGTGACGTGTCATGATTGGATCCACTGTACTAGTTGGGGGCAGAGAAAATATTAGTAGATTATGTGATCATACCCAACTCTACATGCATCATAGCTCACCCCAAATCTCACGTTGGATGCGGCCTGACCATTACATGCCTCATAGCTGTTACATATGATTAGCCTGACCACTACTTGCATCATAGCTAACCAAATGGTTAACCTGACCTTATATGAATCATAGCTAATCATATGTAACCAGCCTGATCTTGTCCCAAGCCGATCACATGATAGACTGATATTTCAAACACTTAGAATAGTTACAGTTCTCTATTTTAGATCATATACTACATCATCCATATATGATATTGTACCTTGTTCTCTTCATTTTATTTATGCACTGACTGTATCATATTGCCTATATTGCCTGCCTCTTTATATTGCCTGTCTCTTCATTATGCCATTGCATTATTCATTGTCTTCTCTCAGTATATAGCATCATCTGTTTATTGTTTTATAGCCCTTATCAATTAAATGGAACTGTTATTTGAGATATACTTTGCTCCTTCCTGACTGGAAAATATTTTCCAGACTATGCCTAGAGGACTGGTGTCCGACACTTATGGACCACAGGGTGAGTAGCCAAGACTTGGACTTGGTAGTTCAGTTGTGATTCTGGGAGGTTTAGCCGGAATCACTAGTTATCTAGTTAGTTCTTTTAGTATATTATTTTTGGTACCGGATTTGTCTCCGGCATACTCTCTGAGACTTGGATTATATTGTTGAGTTAGACTACTTCTATTTTTGACTTGTGTTGCATTTTATCTTATTTCTTCGAGATCTTATCGTGTTGTAGTTATGTGATTGAGTATGTTGTACATATCATATTGTGATTATCCGTGTCTCCGTATGGAGTTGAATATCCATATGAGATTGATTAGATAATATCATGACCTAGACAGCGTTCTACCGCCGATGCTGCGGCGTAGGCTGGACGTACCCACGCTCTCGTGCCCCTATACCGGGTGCGGGTCGTGACACGTTTTTAGTGGTGGTCCATACAGGTCAGACTTCGCAAGTTGTGCGATATCGTGGTAGTGCGACGTCTTAGTTGTACTACTGCATGCCTGCTATAGAATATAGGACATAAAATACTAGGATGAGAGTGGATACTCAATCACAAAATTCTTGAGAGATTCCTGGGACGACCCCTGAGAATCTCATTATGAATTCCAATTTAATTCCTTTTCCCTTGTTTTTGTCTGTTCTCACTCGTTGATATTGAGTTTGATTCTTGTTGACGAGTTGTTAAATTTAATTCTTGGTATCGTTGTTGAGTTGATTTCTTATCGAGATAAATTTTACAGACTAAACTTTACGGTATCATCTGATGACATATATTGATGAGGACAGTGAGAAGGGTAAAACGTCTACTTTGGTTATGGAACCTAGAGTTTATCGCAGCCATACTAGCTGTCATAACGAGAACATAGGAACCTGACTTAGATGTACATACTGTAATTATGAAACTTAGAGTCTCTCGCAGCCATACCAGTTGGCGTCGCGAAGATTCTAGATGACATGATTATAGAGTTGCATACCTTAGTTACGGAGCCTGTCGTTTATCGCACCTATGATTACTGGCGTGGCGAGGATTCTGAGTGTCATGATTTCTGACAAACGTGTATGATTATCAGGTTGTATCTTAAATTGGTTCTTAAAGTATCATCTCAACACTTATCTATTTATGTTATTACAAGACTTTATTCCATCGCTTCTTTTGTTGCTAGCAGTAGAAGTACCTTCAGTCCTCAATCCAGTTCCTTTTTGAGCTTCTATTCTTTGAGGATTCTTTGTTGAGTATGATAATTAGTGACTTGTAATTATGTCTGTGTCTTGTATTAGTGTTGACTGAGTGCGACTTATGAGCTTGTAAGCACTTCTTGGTTGGACATGTGAGCAGTAGGCATTAATCTAGAATTAACCCATAGCATAGTACCTTGTAGCAATAGCTCTAGGATAGGTGTCATTATAGTACTATAAGTAGAAGGAGAGTATAGAGTATCAGTGATAGTTCCAAGAGTTAGTATCAGAGCCAGCATACCCGTCCTGGATAATCATGATTATGTAATTGGATGATCTATGTAAATAATTAAGTACAAGAAATTGTGTTAAGGATTAATGGAGCATGATGTTCAATTGGATGATTGATACTTGGGTGTGTTAAAAATAAAGAAATGTATACGCATAGAGTTATAATGAGATGTCATGAGTAGAGAAATATCAGAATTGGTAATGAAAGTGGTGAAGTGTATCACAGATTAGTTTAACAGGATGTAAAAGATAAAAGGGAAATACATATACATCAATCGAGATGAGCAACCATATACTTACCCATGAGAGTAAAGTGAGACATGGGTGTTATAGAAGGTGTAAGTAACCGTGAGTTCTAATAAGTTTGATGAGATGATCCAATAATGAAGCTAGTGTTATCATACCAAGAGTGCTAATGATTCTATATCGAGGATTAGTGGAGAATGATGTTAATAACAGTAAGAACTTCGTGTGATGATAATTAGATTGATATACCAGTTATTATAGATAGAAACTCATTGGAGAAAATACGTGTGATGATAACTTTGATCATTTGGAAGTAATAGTGCAAGTAATTCGGGCAGTACAATTTCAGTACCCAGTTGAGAGTTGTAGACAATAGATGTATTTGAGTGCACCTTGAGTATTAGAGACTATGAGTATTTATATGTATGCTTGTGAAAAAAAAAATTTAAGAGTGGAAATGAATTTCAATTTTAAGAATTTTGAGGAGTTGAGATTATATGTTATTAAATGTTTGAGGATTCAAAAATTTGATTCAATAAACATAGTCAAAGCTATAAAGATGTTAGAAGTGATTAAAATTTTATTTCAATATTGATTATTTGACTTTTGAGGAAGTATATGCATATTATTTTAAATCGTTCGAGAAGTAAAATTTTGATGATTTTATTTGAGGATTAATTTATGGTGGGTAAGAAACATATATTAGTATATGAGTGGATGAAGTGCATACGTAAGGATCTGTTGACTTGGGCATGATTGAGATGGTACTGCAAACAGACTTGGGTGTCCATCTAGAGTTGTATTAGAGAGAACAATACTTAGTATGGTGTGTTGCACTTGGTGTGCACTTGAGTGATAAGAACAACTAGTATGAACAATTGTAGTAGGAACGAGAACTAGCAGTGGGTGTACTTGTAGTAGAACTGTGGTACCTAAAGAGATAGAGATATCAAACTTTACATGCATCATTTGACCAATGATAATATTGAGAGGTCCTTGGTATCAGATTTTGGTATCAATAGACAGATGTGTGAAATATGGATGTATTCATGGATGTTATGGACTAATGATTAGTTGATACGGGTACCAGTGTACAAGGATAGGAATTAGTTAGTGAATGTGCCAGAGTTAAGTGTATATTAGAGGATGAAGATATCCAAGTAATGGGTTAGAAGACTATGTTCTGTTCTTTCCTTCTGTTCAATTTTTTGTCTGTTGATTGATTGATGTATTCCTTAGTACCGTAGTTTGTATTCATGATTTTCTTGTTAGAATGTAGTTGGTAGTACACCCCGACAGAGACAATAATACCATGACAAAGGAGACTATGACCATGCATGTTTCTGTATTGCGTGTTGTATGACTATAGGTAGGATTCTCTTAGACTTTGATTGTTGAGAGTTGACCGTAGTAAAGGAATTAATGAAAGGGTTATGATTCGACAAAGAGAGACAAGGTGCCTTAAATTTCGAGGATAAAATATGAATTTAAATAAAGAGTGAAAACTAACATGGCGGAATTGACGATTTGTTAAATCATAAATTTTATGAAGATCATGGTATGATTGAATGTCACTAACATTGAGGAAATTAAGGAGATTATCATTATATTCATTGGCCTGCAAGTTATGAACTTATATTGAATGTGGTATTGAAAATTTCATAACTATTACATTATTGTTTTGGTGTGGAAAAGGAAATCGAGGATTGAGATCACTAACGAATTAGTGTTCGATTTTAAATTTTGGAATGAGGATTTAAATTTTATAAATATGCATTGACTGGACTAAAATTAAGGATTGGATAGTAAATTTGTATCTAGTGATTTACCCAAAATTCGAGGAGTAAGATGATTAATGGGTTAGTATTTAAATACAAACTTTTGGATGAGATTTTTTTTATAAATGTGCATTATTTGGATTAAATTAGAGGATTAGATATCAAATTTTGGGTTTTAATTACTAACATCAGATTCTGAGGAGATTATGATACGAATGGAATTTGATGATTAAATTTGAGGATTTTCAGGAATCCAATAATTACGAAATTTTGAAAAATATTGAAATGACAATGTGGATTGATTATGTGGGTTTTAAATTTTGATGGAAGGTAATATAACGAGTAAATACTACTATTGAGGATCTTAAATTTCGAGAACAAAATTCTTTTAAGGAGGGTAGACTTGTCACTACCACGTTCCAAAAATAGGGGTATTTTTGACTTTTTATATGTATTTAATATTGCGTGTACTTAATTTAAATAATTGTATGAGATATGTATTTATAATATTATGTACAGTGTTCTTAATGTTGAGCTGGTAGACTTGACATAGAAGCCCACTAGATGAACACCTGATCGAATTGTAGGATTATGTATTGAATTGTATTATTTAGAATTTAATTATTTGGGATTATGATTAATTACCGTAATTTTATTTAATTATTGCGTCTTGCCGTTGCTTCGATAATTGGAGCGCTACCCTAGCCACTGCTGTAAACTTCCTCGACAAGATTTCAGTAATTTAGGATTTATTTTAGCTAATTAGAATTTCTGTAACTTTTTAAAATTTATTTTGTTTACATATCCTATTGATTGTGCACCTATACTTCACATAATTAATTAGAGCATTACACTAGCTGTTTTTCCCAAACAAAATTCACATACCTGCCCTAGACATGTTAGGCTATTTTCCAGAATTTTGTGCAACTCTCAGATGCTTTAATTTGAGCCTCGTTTGAGACGCACAAATATCGTTACAAAAGTCCGTATTTATTTCCTATTTTATTTCTTGCTCTTTACCCATCTCTGTACCCCTAGAGATTGAGGACCAACCTGTACCAGTTTTGCCCAAACAAAAATACGATAATATTCTACTTTGAATGTACTACAATTAGTATATTGACACCGTAGTAAAATTATGGCCCTACCTGCCTCTAAATAATTAGAGAACACCGTGCGCAGTATTTATTAAATAATAAATACGATGACCCGTATCCCCAAGAAACCAAGTCCTGCCCCTGCCCAGACTCACCACCACCCCCTCAGGACCCTCCCGCAGCTTTCCCTCTCAATTCTGAGCATTTTAGTATTTTCTGGGAACAGGGAATTTTATCAGACAAATTACGTAATTACGCAAAATACCAAATTTGGGACCTATTTGTAATTTAGGAAATTTTAGGAGTTTTTATGCAAATTTCCAGTGTGAGGTGGCATCACCTCATTGGCTGGTGAATGTGGACCGTCCACGTGTCATGTGGGACCCACAAATGGCTGCATAATTATCCCAAAAACCCAAAATTACCTAAAAGCTCCTAAACTTTAACCTATTTACATGAAATGCCATTGGCCCTAAAACCTATATAAACACCCCAGCCCCCCCTCAACCCGAACTCACCCAGCTCCACCCTCCGACCACCACTACCCACCGGACCTCCGCCGGACGGTTCGCCACCTCCCCGGCCTCCCCTCCGACCACTTCACCCCGCCCTAGCCACCGCCACCCGCCGCCAGCCTCGGCCACACCACCATCACCAACAACAGCAGCATCACCACCCCCACCACCCGACGCCCTCAACCGCCACCACCCGCCGTCGTGGACCACCGCCACCACCCCCATCCGCTTTGTCACCCTCCCCTCTACCGGACCACCCTACCCCCACCGTCCCACGACCACCGCAGCCGCCGCCAAACTCCCCGCAGTTCCTCCCCGACCACACGACCACCCGCCTACCCGACCAACCCGACCGCCTCCAGCTCTCCCTCCGACCGTCGTGGACCTCCGCCACCCCCCCCCCCCCCCGAACCCTTCGCCGACCTCTCCTCCTCCGCCCTGACACCCTGCACCACCCCTCCGCCGCCACCTCAGTCGCCGGAGCTACTGCAGCTGTCACTGCTACTGCTGTTACTGACTGCATCTGCTGCTGCAACTGCTGTTCCGGCCGGCCGCCTGTCGGACCACCGTCGTCCTCCCGCCAGCGACGACGCCTGGGTCCCCCCTGTCAGTAGGTATACTTCCCCCACCCTCTCTATACGTATTATACATTATATATGTATATGTATGTATTAATATATGTATATATGTATATATATAAGTATATATAACTATATACTTATATATATTAATATATATTATATATGTATATATATATTATATATACTGTAAAAATATAGTATACTTATACAGTATACATATATTATTATTATGTATTAATATGTATATTTATGTATATATATATCTATGTAATATATATATATATATTTATATATAATATATTATGTAGATATATAAATATTATGTATTATTATAATTACTGTAAATATATATATACATTATATATATTATATGTATTATGCATTTTATTATTTAATTATGCACTTTTTTTGTTTTTCTTTTATTAATATATATATATATATATATATATATATATATATATATATATATATATATATATATATATATATATATATATATATATATATATATATATATATATATATATATATATATATATATATATATATTATATATATATAATTATTATTATTATTACTATATACATATATATATATATATATATATATATATATATATATATATATATATATATATATATATATATATATATATATATATATATATATATATATATATATACAGTGTATATATATATATATATATATATATATATATATATATATATATATTGTAAAATATATGTATATATATATTTTCCTTTTTCTTTCTTGTATATCTATATATATATATTTATATATAATATCTATTATGTATATACATACATTATATATATATATATATATATATATATATATATATATATATATATATATATGCTTTTAATTTTGTTTTTTTATATATAATTATATATATATATGTACTAATATATATGTATGTATATATATAATTCAATTCTTGCATTTTCCTTTTCTTTTATATATATGTAAATATGTAATATATATATATATATATATATATATATATATATATATATATATATATGTATTTAAATTCCTGCACTGTCATTTCATTATTTTATCATATATATGTATATATATATATATATATATATATATATATATATATATATATATATATATATATATATATATATATATATATATATATATATATATATATATATATATATATATATATATATATATATTATCTATATATAATATATTTAATAAATAGTGCTGGATAATACAGCATATACATATATATATATATGTACATTTACATTCTGCACTTACATTTCTTTTATATATATATATATATATATATATATATATATATATATATATATATATATATATATATTATCTATATATAATATATATTATATACTATTATACTGGATATACAGTATATATATATGTATTTATATTTCTGCATTTTTCTTTCTTTTATATATATATATGTATATATGAATATATATATATATATATATATATATATATATATATATATATATATATATATATATATATATATATATATACATAAATATATGTATCTATACATTTCAATTCCTGCACTTTTCTCTTCTTCTTTTATATATATATATATATATATATATATATATATATATATATATATATATATATATATATATATATATATATATATATATATATATATATATATATATATATTATCTATATATATTTATTTATTTATATATACTACTAATATATATATAAATAAACTATGTATGTTATATTCTGCATATGTAAATATCTATATATATGTATTCATATATAATATATCTATTATATGTATATATGCTATATATATATATGCATACTACTATATTTTCTATATCTATATATATATATACTCTCTATATATATGTACCTATATATTATATATGACTATATATATATATTGTGTCTTATATACTTACATAAGTATATATATATGTTATGTACCCTTTTATTAAACCTGTACGTCTTAAACAGAAAATATCTCCAGCACAGTCAGTGACCCCCTGTCACAAGGACCCTCAGTCTTGACAGTGGGATCAGGTGTCCAACACAATCAGGAAGTAGGCAAGTATACCTTGCCAAGTTACTGTCTAAATTCAAATACTGTTATATGCTATGTTTTTCCTGAATTCCATATAACTGTGAGTACCTGAGATTGCCTCAGGTACAGTCAACAGATACGTTGACTTGTAACATAATTAACTTAGTCTTTTCAGACCTACCAACATCTGTGAGGGTATCCTAATATCCTCCTAGACCCTATCACGGGAACACGCAATATGGTTGCAATATATATTGGGATGCGAGCTACGTATTTGATTAGCTACCAGTACGTGTGACACGCATCACGGCTTAGCATAAAAATCAGGAAAACTCAGAATAGTACGACTTGGCATTTAGTTACATTGGACGGAAAAGATAACTAGTAGACGTATGGGACACCCCCTCCTTGATATTTTTATCCTTCGTACCATGCTCCTCGGAGATGGTCGATTGCAGAGTGCCCATGAGTCTGGGGGCATATGACACATATACTAGCCAGTCACCACGATTGGTGAATTAAGTCAGCATATGTCTTACCTACACATTTCCATGCGTACTACAAGGTCTTTATTTGCATTCACATAGATGGTAAGCACCCTGTATTTATTTATTTATTCAGTATTTACATACCTGGCATGTTATTTTCCTGTATCTTGTTATGTCCCACTGAGGACCTGGTTCCCTTCCAGATTTAGACGAAGCCTTCTATCCCACGGTGTATGGCCCAGGACAGGAGACCAGGTGTGCTACTGAGGAAGAATTGGAAGAGACACCATCAGAATCTACCTGATTCTAGGAGATGCTCTCTTGGCAATAGAGATGTTTTGCTAGATAGACGATGCTCAGTCTATCTTGTTTTCTGTACTATTATTATATTTTGACAGTGGGTTTGTTCCCACAAGATATGTAATATTATATTTTCAGACTCAGCATTATATATATATATTCAGCACTATTTCCTGATATTTCCTGTGGATGAGATAGACTTGCCTATATTAGACTTGTAGTATTCTAGGACAGCGTAGCACATTCTTTTGGGTCCATAAAAATGGATTAAATCCTTAGTGACGTGTCAGCTGGCCAATGCCACGTGGCCTAGTTCCTTACATTTTGGGACTGGGACGTGACAACTGCCTTCCAACAAATTTTATAACCTTGCCCTAGACGTGCCCGCCTTCCATTATGACCTTTTTGTAACTCGTAATTATGCTCTCGTGTGCTTCATTTTAGCCGCACAATATTCGTCGCGAACGTTTATTTAATTTCTAAATAAATTTTAACTTTGTATCGTTATGCGTTTCAATCGAAATTGGAGGCAATCTCGACCCATTTTTCGTACAACCAAAATTAGGGTAATATTCTGTTCTGAGTCTTGTTCACTAATGATATTTGTGTCCCAACCTAATTTTGCCCCCTTGTACTTCTAATTAATTTTAGAATACCGCCTGCATTTATTCTAATTAAATTGGGGATACCATTTTGACTAATCCCGTTTAACCCCGACTTAATCCAAAAAACCCATTCGTTAAGCCCATACAAAACACACAACACCCCCTCACCCTACAAAACACCAAACGCCAAATCGCCCACCAATTATTCATTATTTTATGTGTCTGTGCAAATACCCAAATTTAGGGGGGCTATTTTGCAAATGTTGTATTAGGTGTCATCACCACATTGGTTCAAACCAAATGGAGAAGCCCTCAACCCTTGACCGATTCAAACCTCATTCCACTCTCTATATTGTGTGAACCCAATTTCCTCATGACAAATCAGAGCCACCCATTCAAAATGGGGCTCATCATCACCACACATCTCCCATCACCTCTCCTATAAAGTGTCTCTTCCTCCCCTCTTCCCAATGCAGACCCTAATTCCAAGGAGCCTTGAAACCTTCACCCTTATCTTCTCTCTCCTCCCTCCACACAAGCTCCCAAATCGTAGCATTTCCAAATTTTTCTTCTTCTCTTTTTCTTCTTCCTTTCATCTTCTTCTCCTTCCTTTTTGAATTTGGAAAAGGGGGGAATACCCTTCACCACTGTTCACTGAACCACTCCAGCCCGCAGCTTCGGCCGACCCGTCGGAGAGCACCGTTTCTCCACCTCAGCCCCCAGCTCTCACCACGACTGATACTCCTCCCCTCTTCCCGACTCTGGTCAGCCTCCACCCGGCCAACTCCTCGCACCTCCACTCGAGCCGAACCACCACCACCAGTGCCATCATCCCCCCGACCCCGGCCACTGCTCAAGCTCCGCCAGCCTCCTTCGTTACACAGCCGACCACAGCTACGACCCGGCCAGTCACCTCCCCGACGGCCTCGTCTCGACGGAATTCTCCACCTTCCTGCCTGAGATCCACGTCGAGCCGACCATCTCCAACCCCGCAGCTCGGGTACAGCCACCCCGCCAAGTTCCTCCGCCCTCGTCGGCGTCTTCTCCGACGAGATCCCCGATCCGACCACCTTCCACTGCTCCCTCCTCCCGCTGCCTCTCCTCCGGCCACCATACTCCACCAATACGACATCTCCCCCGTCCACGAGCAACTCCCGTACCTCGCTGCAACTCCCGCACCACCGCTGCAACTCCCTCCGACCACGTACATCATCTCCGGCCCGGCCACCGATCCAGCCTCCGCCGGCCAGGCCCTCTTCCCGAGCTCTCCTCTCCTCACTGAACCACCCAGCCCGGAGCATCCCACTCTTCCCTGCATCCTCCTCCGGCCATCCGAGTTGACCCCACTCCTCCTCCATCTCTCCGGTCAGCCTCACTCCACCACCCTCGACCAGAAGCAGTATCACCACCACCATCATCACCAGTCCAGCCCTTCCACCAGCATCGACACCTTGCCATCGTTGTCGTCTTCGTCATCCTCCTCGTCATCGTCGTCTTCGCCAACCCCGTGCACGCACACAGGTACGGCCTCCTTCCCTCGCGTACACGTACGCGTGTACGTACGTATGTATGAATGTATGCATGTATGTATGTAGTATATACATTGAATGTGTAGGATTAGTATATGTATACGCATATACATATCTATATATTGTATTTCTCTATTTATATATATGTATTCAACGATATATTAGTATATACGTATTTAATGATATATGTTAATATGTTGTATTGGTATATATATATATAAATACGTATTTTAGTATATATATATATATATATATATATATATATATATATATATATATATATATATATATATGTATGTATGTATGTATGTATGTATTTTTGGTATAAATATATATATGTAGCATATATATATTTATATTGGTATATATATGTACTTATATACGTATATGGTATATGTATTAAATTGGTGCATATATATATATAGCTTTTCTCAAACCAATAGATATATATTTAAATGTATTTTTGGCATACATATGATGCATATATATATATATATATATATATATATATATATTGTATATGGGAATTGTTCAATTGGTATAGTATAGTACGTACATATATTTAGTATGTGTGCATTATTCAATATGATGAATATATATATATTGTTCAACTAATATATATTATATATGTAATTAATTGGTATACATATATTGTATATGTATTTAATTTGGTGTATATATATTGTAAGTATTAATGCTAGTTAATAATATGTATAAATGTTTTATGTATCTATCTACTAGGTAATCCGAGTGTAATTATGAATACCCCGTCTTTACATTGACCTGTAACCCTGTAAATGTTAGTTGCCTGCCACATGTACACTGACGTACTGGTGAGACCCGTATCACCGACTGTCTGTATTCACAGCAATCACAAACGCGACGCCCATGCAACTTGACGCACTTGACCCTAGTTGACTAGTGCCATACCTGGCATAGCCCCTGAGTTCGATGTATTTTGATTGTGTGTTAGAGTAGTGTCTGATGCAGTATTGTATTATTTTATGATATATCAATAGGACTGTTGGATCATCCAGATGATACTCTGGAACAAGACATTGGTGTTACCAGCTAAGGACCCAAGGCGAGTACATTCTTTGATAATTTTCCAATTATTTGATAATATCTATAATTCCAGTATCTAGAAATGTTACATCTAATTTTTGACACTGTGCTACATGGACTAGTATATAGATTGGATCTGCAGTCATGAGATATTACATTGATTATCGTATTGACATTGTACACGACATTGATATTTAGACCTTATACATAATATATTGGATATTGCTCGTGTATCGTGACGTGTCGTGATTGGATCCACTGTACTAGTTGGGGGCGGGGGAAATATTAGTAGATTATGTGATCATACCCAACTCTACATGCATCATAGCTCACCCCACATCTCACGTCGGGTGCGGCCTGACCATTACATGCCTCATAGCTGTTATATATGATTAGTCTGACCACTACTTGCATCATAGCTAACCAAATGGTTAGCCTGACCTTACATGAATCATAGCTAATCATATGTAACCAGCCTGATCTTGTCCCAAGCCGATCACATGATAGACTGATATTTCAAACACTTAGAATAGTTACAGTTCTCTATTTTAGATCATATACTACATCACCCGTATATGATATTGTAACTCGTTCTCTTCATTTCATTTATGCACTGACTGTATCATATTGCCTATATTGCATGCCTCTTTATATTGCCTATCTCTTCATTATGCCATTGCATTATTCATTGTCTTCTCTCAGTATATAGCATCATTTGTTTATTGTTTTATAGCCCTTATCAATTAAATAGAACTGTTATTTGAGATGTACTTTGCTCCGTCCTGACTGAAAAATATTTTCCAGACTATGCCTAGAGAACTGGTGTCCAACACTTATGGACCACAGGGTGAGTAGCCGAGACTTGGACTTGGTAGTTCAGTTGTGATTCCGGGAGGTTTAGCCGGAATCACTAGTTATCTAGTTAGTTCTTTTAGCATATTATTTTTGGTACCGGATTTGTCTCCGGCATACTCTCTGAGACTTGGATTATATTGTTGAGTTAGACTACTTTTATTTTTGACTTGTGTTGTATTTTATCTTATTTCTTCGAGATCTTATCGTGCTGTAGTTATGTGATTGAGTATGTTGTACATATTATATTGTGATTATCCGTGTCTCCGTATGGAGTTGAATATCCATATGAGATTGATTAGATAATATCATGACCTAGACAGCGTTCTACCGCCGATGCTGCGGCGTAGGCTGGACGTACCCACGCTCTCGTGCCCCTATACCGGGTGCGGGTCGTGACAGGACTATCGCTACTCTGGATATAGTAAGTTTCTCCTTGAAGTTTCAAGGATAAAACTTTTTTTTGGTGGATAATTATGTAGTGTCCTGCTCCTTGTTGGCACTATGTAACAAGAGATATCAGTTTGCTAGCTTAAGAAGAAGCCTTCACGAAGAGATCCTTGTTAAAACATTAGACGATTGATCTTGGTGAGTGGACAGAACTTCATTCTCTGATTCTTGCACGCCTTAATAATAAATCTGAGTTTTTGAAATACTTGTTGCTAAGTAGAGAATATTCATATAAGAATGATAGAACAAGAACATACATGCTTAATAAGAGAACTTGTATGCTTGTCAATGAAAGAACCATGCCATGCTAAGTCAAGAAAAGAATATTGCATGATAAGTACATTGTCACTGCTATTGAACGAACCATTGCTATGATAATGAACAAGAGTAAAAGAATGTCTATATGTCCCTAATATATTGCTAATAAACAAGAGTAAAAGTATGCTTGAACATGTCCCTTGTCATATGCTAAATGCTAAACAAGAATAGAAATGCATGCTTAGTAACAAGAGATAGCAGAACTGTTGACATACTTGTTCAAATAGAGATTGTTTATATGTTTTTGTTATCACTGCTATAAAGATGGGTCTGTATGAAAATGATTGTCTTGTAAAGAAATGATAAGAGGTACTAATAGCGCACCCTGAGGTACGGTCCTTTTGATCTATGGTATATGTAATTTGTGGCTAACTTGTATGTCTGTTGCAGGGATAACTGTCCAGCAAAAGATAAGGATCATTGAATAAGTGATGATCATATTATTATGTTTCCTATTGCATGTTTTTTCTAAGAAAAGTCCATGTTATAAGAAATGTTGCCATCCTGTTCACATGAGTTGTCGCTAGTATTTGTGTATGTTAGGATTGAGCTGAAGCTGAGTCACAACTCCTAACATTCATGCGTGATAGTACGGAAAGAAGTTGCCTCATAAGAAATGATAGTATCCTTCTCATAGAAAAGAATTGAATAAATGAATGTTGTTGCTTGCCCTTAAGATAATGAATACGGCTCACGAACACGCTGCGCACATCAGTATAGAAATATAATAACTATCGTGCATGAACTGTCCCTATTGTATGCTTGAATGAAATATATATATGAAAGTTGTTTCAAAGATATTTTCAAAGAAGTGCAAACTGACTCTGATCATGTACCGCATAAAAAATGAGCATAGATAAATGAAGCAAGATCACTAATAATAAAATATTTTATAACATGATGACTTAGTGTTAGTTTCAGAGGGTGTTGGTTCTGTTCATTGCTTTCATACTCACCAGTGCTTTCCCCAAAGTGCTGACCCTCCACTAGTTCTGTCTGCAGGTGCTAGATTGTTCGAGGAAGCGATAGAAGATCCTCATCCTCGGGATCCAGAATCAGGAGATGCCATGAGATGCATTGAGAAGCTTTGAGATATTTTTTGTATAAATGGATGTAATGTATGGAACGATATCAGTGTATTCTGTTTAGCTCAAGTGAGTTGTAAGTCAATTGGCAATGTAATGACAGCCTTAAAATCATTTCAAAATATCAATAAAGAGATTGTTTCCTTGTACCATTGTGTTCATTCAATTTCTAAAATATTGTGCCACTGCTTCTAACTCTGAATAGCTTATTTTGTTATTGTACAAGCATTGGCCTTGTGCAAGCGCAACTTAGGCTTGCATGGCATCACGCCCAGTGATGACTTTTGGTCCTGCGGGATCGGGGCTTGACAAAGTGGTATCAGAGCAACTCAATCCTTTGGTCATTCCGTTGCTTCGCTCCAACTAAAGATATTTTCTTGCCGCTTGATATCGTTGTTGCAATGAGCGTTCCATACAATAAGTCCATAAATATTTTCAAAGATGCCGGCAAAAGTTTTCTAGATTATTTTATTGCTTGAGATATATAATTTTCTGATGTGCTAGAGTTTTAGATTGATTGTGGCGAGGGATAAGGACTATCGCTGCTCTGGATATAGTAAGTTTCTCCTTGAAGTTTCGAGGATAAAACTTTTTCTCGGTGGATAATTATGTAGTATCCCACTCCGCATTGGCACTATGTAACAAAAAATATCGGTTTGCTGGATCGAGAAGAAGCCTTCACGAAGAGCTCCTTGTTGAAACAGAAGATGATTGATCTTGGTGAGTGGACAAAACTTTATTCACTAATTTTTGTACGCCTTAATAATGAATTTGAGTTTTTGAAATGCTTGTTGCTAAGTAGAGAATGTTCACATAAGAATGACAGAACAAGAACCTGTATGCTTAATAAGAGAACTTGTATGCTTGTCAATGAAAGAACCATGCCATGCTAAGTCAAGAAAAGAATATTGCATGCTAAGTACACTGTCACTGCTATTGAATGAACCATTATTATGTTAATGAACAAGAGTAAAAGAATGCCTATATGTCCCTATCGTATTGCTAATAAACAAGAGTAAAAGTATGCTTGAACATGTTCGTTTTCGTATGCTAAACAAGAATAGAAATGCATGCATAGTAACAAGAGATAACAAAATTGTTGCCATGCATGTTCAACTAGAGCTTGTTTACATGTTTTCGTTATCGCTGCTATAAAGATGGATCTATATGAAAATGATTGTCTTATAAAGAAACTATAAGAGTTACTGATAGCGCACCCAGAGATACGGTCCTTGTGATCTAGTGGGGTGTGCTATTAGATAAGAGAAGGCACTATCAGTGCACCATGAGGTACGGTCCTTATAATCTAGTAGGGTGTAGCTATTAGATAAGTAAAGAGAAGATGAAAGTGTATGCTTGTGTTCAGAATTGGGCTTGTGATATATTTTTATTTGATAGAAGTTCATGTCTTGCATCGGCCTCGGACAACTTGTGCACAAGGTAACAGTCTCTCGAACGGTTCCTGGGGCACTGGAAATCGGTCGGTCCGGAAGAGATTGTGATAGCACCCTAAGGGACAGTCCTTGAGATCTAGTGGGGTGTTGTGTCCATTAGTGCAGAGCAGAACCTTGAGTTACCGCTGCTAATTTATGAGGAAGAACTCTCATGGGCCATCAGGTAGTTAGGTAGCATGATAGGTACAACCTTCTTGCAAGCCTAACCGATAGATGCCAAGTCCCTTGATATATAAATGCCAAGTCCCTTGAGATATAGATGCCAAGTCCCTTGAGATATAAATGCCAAGTCCCTTGAGATATAGATGCCATGTCCCTTGAGATCATTGATATATGCAATTCGAGACTAACTTGTATGTCTGTTGTAGGGATAATTGTCCGACGAAGGGTAAGGATCACTGAATAAGTGATGATCATATTATTATGTTTCCTATTGCATGTTGCTTCTAAGAACAGTCCATGTTATAAGAAATGTTGCCTTCATGTTCACATGAGTTGTCGCTAGTATTCGTGCATGTTAGGGTAGAGCTGAAGCTGAGTCACAGCTCCTAACATTCATGCATGATAATACAGAAAGAAGTTGCCTCATAAGAAATGATAGTATCATGCTCATAGAAAAGAACTGAATAAATGAATGATGTTGCTTGTCCTTAAGATAATGCATATGCTCACGAACACATTGCGCACATTAATATAGAAATATAATAACTATCGTGCATGAACTGTCCCTATTGTATGCTTGAATAAAATGTATATGAAAGATGTTTCAAAGATGTTTTCAAAGAAGTGCTAACTAACTCTGATCCTGTACTGCATGAAAAATGAGCATATGTAAAAGTAGCAAAATCACTAATAATGAAATATTTTATAACATAATGACTTAGTGTTTGTTTCAGAGGGTGTTGCTTCTGTTCGTTGCTTTTATACTCACTAGTGCTTTCCCCAAAGTGTTGATCCCCTACCAGTTCTGTCTGTAGGTGCTGGATTGTTCGAGGAAGCGATAGAAGATCCTCATCCTCAGGAGACGAAAATCAAGAGATGCCATGAGATGCGTTAAGAAGCTTTGAGATATTTTCTCTATAAAGGGATGTGATGTATGGAACGATGCCAGGATATTCTGTTTAGCTCAAGTGAGTTGAAGCCAATTGAAAATATAATGACAGCCTTGTAATCATTTCAAAATATCAATAAAGAGATTGTTTTCTTGTACCATTATGTTCATTAAATTTTTAAAATATTGTGCCACTACTTTTAACTATGAATAGCTTATTTTATTATTGTACAAGCCTTGGCATTGGGCAAGCGCAACTTAGGCTTGCACGGCATCACGTCCAGTGCTTACTTTCAGTTCTCCAGGATTGGGGTGTGACATGCACTGCCCTAGACTTCCTTGTTCTAGCACGCACTGGTGCATAGTATGAAGAGTCAAAGTTTAAATTTTCTTCTTTCTCAGCATGGCGGATGGAGTCGCTATGTGAGATTCGTCGAAGATCGAGCTTCTGTTGTTGTCCTGGCCGTATGCGGCCATCTGCCTGCGGCTGTCGACCAGTGCCACATAGTCCTTCTTATGCGGCCTTTGTTGTGTCGCATAGAACGTGCATCAGCACCCGAACTTCTAGTATAGTTGTTTTTTCCTCTGCCAGAGTTTGGGTGCTAAGCACATTTCTTTTCAGCCAAGGTTACCGCATAACCAGGGGCAGCCTGGGTAGACGCATGATATGCGTCTTCAGCAACAGGGAGAGAGACGGGGAATGCATGCTCCGTAGTTGGGTGATGCACAACGTCCTTTGTAACCCATTTTTTGCTGGTCTTCTTAGGCTTTGCCAGCCTCGGTGAAGCGCCACCATCAGAGAGCGTTTCCTCAAAGACTTGCTGGTCGAAGTGTATAACCAGCATCTTCTGGGTCAAACCCAGCTTTGACGTGTCGGACTGCGTCACGACCTTCTCATCAGAGGATAAGGATGTCCCCAGCAGATTTGCCATCTTATTTTCCATCTGTGTAAGTATAGGAAACTTTTGTTTAACAACAAACAAAAAGTACAAGAAAATCCTAGACAGAAAATCTAAGTACAATATTTTTAATCTGGGGAAGGTGACGATGGAGATCGAGTATTTCAGCGACTACTTTACTTCGTTAACGGTCCGACGAGGGAATGAGGATGCTCTCTTCTCTTTTCTCTCTCTTAAGCTTGTGTGCACGTACGTAGCTCGCCGAGGGGTATGGTCTCTGAAAAGAGGATCCCGGAAACGTTCAAGTTTTTCATATTTATAGCCATCATGCTGATGGACTATAGGTGCCGCATATGCCTCTGTTTGGTGGCCGCATAGGGATTCCTTCAATAGAATATAGTTGCAAGTGTAGCCGCATACCACGGGCATGCTGCCATGTGGGCTTGGTTGTGATATGTTGTTATGAAATCTCGGTTGGGAGACGGGATCATTCTCAACCCATTGTGTATGTGACTTGGTCAACTAGACACGTGGTCAGTACTGATTGTTGGAAGATCTTTTTGGTTGTAACAGAAAAGATCATACAAGTTGAGGGACGCATGGAGTCATGGCCGCATACGTGCTCTCGTCTGGGCTAGGTCTTATGGATACTTTGGCCGCATGGAGTCGAGGACGCATAGAGTCGTGCCGCATACGTGCTCACCTTTGGCCTTGGTCTTATTGACACTTCGGTCGTATGGCGTTGTGGCCGCATACGATCTCTCTTCTGGCCTTGGTCGAATGGACACTTTGAACGCATGATGACGAGGCCGCATAGGGCCGTAGTCGCATACGTGCTCTCGTCCGGCCTGGGTCTGATAGACACTTTGGCAGCATGAGGATAAAGATGCATAGAGTTGTAGCTGCATACATGCTCTCCTTTGGCCTTGGTCTTATGGACACTTCGGCCATATGGCGTTGTGGCCGCATGAGATCTTTCGTCTGGCCTTGGTCGAATTAATACTTTGGCCGCATGATAACGAGGCCGCATAGGACCGTAGCCGCATATGAGGGAACTTATGGCATGGCACATATGACGAAGTTATTAATGCACTGATGTGACTTTTCATTTTTTTTATGAGCTGTCACCTCTCTCATGATTCTCGAAGCATTCTGGGTAATGAGTGGTGTGTCAAAACTTCTGACAAGTATTGAATGTCGTGTCAGGGGATCTCATGCAGCCCCTTACTTCATGGCTGTTCAGGCTGCATGGATTCTTCTTATGCGGCTTTCAACTCCTTGGTTGTTCGGGGCTCATGGGCTCTATGTGGCTCATCTGCGGCCTGCTTTTATTTTGAAGGGGCATGAGCTCTATGCGTCCTGCATAATTTTTATGCTTCTACAAGATCTCCTTCAAAGTTTTTAAATTTTGTAAGTTTTTTAAGTTCAGAATACTTTGAACAGAAGCATGGAGGAGATAACACCAGAAACTGCAACGGCACATTTGTGAAGTGTCCTTTCGCTTGGCGCATGGGGATGCTTGAGGGAGGCACTATTGGCGCATGCGGACACTAGTTACTTAGTGGCGCATGGCACTACTGGCGCATGAAAACACTAGTTACTTAGTGGCGCATGGCACTGCTGGCACATGGGAACACTAGTTATGAAACGGTCGGCGCATGACACTGGATCATTATGGCGCAAGGGGCTTGATCACTGCGGTGCATGGCTTTTGATTACTGTTAACACATGGTAGAGATTTTTTATGCTTCTACACTCACAAGTTGTTGGAGGTAAGGAAGGAAAGAGGTTCTTCAAGACTCCGATCGTGCGACGCCTACACGATCACCTGTATTGCCACAAACAGATGATCAATACCTCTTATTCTCATTCTCCAAAATTGAAACAAAAATAAAGCTCAACGAACGAAAATAATACAATCATCAAAACCATTCAAGAAAACGCAAACTCGAAAATCAACTCGAAAGCAACAATGCGACAACAAAAACTAGGCAAGAAAACTTACAGCGGAGAGGTCCCTCTTGACTCTGTCGCTAAGTCCGTCCTTGGGACGCAGTACACTGAATATGGGAATCGATTACGAAGAAGCCAATCCATAACGAGGAAAGGATCTTGATTCAATCTATCCTGATCGAACGATACCGAAAGTATTTCTTAGATGCGCTTTCCGAATAGGGGGAACGGGGCAATACAGTCTTTTCTAAAAGTGAGGTGGTTCTTTGTACGTGGATACGTGAGAAATATTTTGAGAAAATATGAGGAGAAGATTAAAGAAAGAGAGAGAAAGGGAAGATGAATGCTAACAGAAAGGAGGTGGTTATAATTAGTTTAAAATTTAAATTTGTGGGGTGATAGTTATCTTATTGTCCATACATAAATGTAGTTTGATCTATAGTATAGATATAATCCAAATATCCATGATATTTGGATTATATAATAGTATATATATATACACACTCTCTTTATAAAGAGGCTTGAAAACGGCTCAAAATGAACCGTCTAAATCGCATGTATATTCTCACGTAATTAAAAATTAAATAGAGAAATAAATTTTAGAGAAAATTTGAGTTGCACCCTACTTTCTTTACCATAATTCAATGTGCACCACACTACTTTTCCATAATGTACGAATGCCCCCACTTTTGACGAAAACTAATAGTCAACTGCTTTGACTGTTAATTTTTTACCGAAATATCCCTCGGGGGCGCGCAGCTGGGGAGGGATGGGGAAGAAGACAAAAGGATATTTTTGTCCAAAAAATTTGGTCAAAGCAGTTAACCGTGAATTGGAGACGATTTTCGTCAAAAGTGGGAACATTCGTACATTATGGTAAAGCAGTGGGGGTGCACCTTGAATAAAGTTAAACAAAGTTGGGTGCAACTCAAATTTTCTCTCAATATTAACTAATTATATACCTACCTAATATTATCTAAGTATAGTCAAACAAATCTAACTCATGGGGTTAAGGTGAGAAGCATTCTCTTTGTTTGGGTATGTTCTATTCCATGGGGTAGCGTTATTTATATAAACTCTAATTTATATTATTTTTCAACAATTTTTTTTGCGTGCGTGCAATGCACGTGCACGTTATTAGTACTCTTTATAAAGAGACTTAAAAACAGTTCAAAATGAACCCGTATATATATCCTCATATAATTAATGAAATAAATAATTTTAACTAATTGTTTAACTGCTATAATATTATCTAATTATAATCAAACATATCTAACGTGGTTAAGGTAGAAGACATTCTTATTGGTATGGTGGATTTGATTACATAGGACATCGAACGAATTCTAATTTAAATTTTTTTTCAACAATTTTTGTTTAGGTACCTGTAATGCACGTGTTTATATATATATATATATATATATATATATATATATACACTAAGAAAGAAAGAGTAACAAATTAATTTTCACTAAAAAGGAGAATAATATGCTTAAGTTCACATGAAGCTAATATTATTCATAAGGCTTAGCACGTGATTGGTGGTCGTCGTAGTTTTGTAGATGGTGGCACGAGAGTGCATAAAATGCCAATCTCACAAAATCCTTAGCGGTGGGCCCACCTTGAGGGATCTATTTCTTGAAAGAGTAATTTTGAATTACATACTTTTTTTTGTTACAAGAAGGTACTCTAGCAAAAAAACACACACACACACACAAAAACTGCCAAAACTTATTAATTGGATAACTGGGAGAGAGAGAGATGCTTCGCTCCCTAATGTAATTCGTGGGTTAATAATTTGTACAAGCATTTCCTTCACGGGGACAGTAGAACTCTAAGTAATCTATGAACTCTGACTAAGTAGGACCACTAGGAGAGTCGTTATTGACCAATAGAACAGTCAAAACAAAAATTAATAAAACATTTGTTATATATATATATATATATATATATATATATATATATATAAATATGAAAAATAAAACCATTAGATTAATTGTTGGTCATACCATACCATGTAAATTCTATGTATACACAAAATAATAATAATAATAATAATAATAATAATAAAAGTTAAGTTTTGTCCTAAAAAAAATTTTCAAAAAATACTCTTACATAATTCATTAAAGTTAATAACGACAACTTGATAATTACTTAAGTTATTTTTTGGTCTTCCTAGATGATATTTGTCTTACATGCATGTATAAATAATAAATATATTAATATTAATATATACATATATATACTAATAATAATAGAAAGAGATTGGGAGTATTAATGATACTTTTTCGGTGGGCTAGAGATACTTGGAGGTGTCAAGAGAAACCCTTGAATAATAAAAAAACATAAAAGCAATTTTTTTTTTTTTTTTGTAGTTTGAAAGAAAAAGAACGGACCTATGAGTTTCCTTTTCCGTGAGCCTCACTTAGCCTAGGCGGATGAAAGAATGTATTTTTATTTATTTCTTTTTTTGAGATGTCCGACGATACGTACGAATTTTTGTGCACACTGTGTTGTATGCTATTTGGGCCCACTGTCCCACACCATCACGCGGTTTAATTCCGAGACCGTCCATCTACCCAGAAAAGTTATACCTTTTTTTACTGACCATAAGAACGAGTTGAGTTCGGTGATTAAAGAATGTATTATTTTTAAGTATTAAATATGCTTAATTACTTTTGTAGAAATTGTGATAAGCAACAAAATGATCCACAATACGTCATAGGTAGCTCTAATTGCAATCCACCTATCTAGCTAACAATTAATTAAGGCATGACACTGGATCCTTTCAGAAATAAAATAAAATAAAAATAAAAAGAAGAAAAATGTGACCCACCACCACCACGTTTCGAGAGTATATGCTAAACTTGCTACCCAATGGTTAGGAACAAGAAGAAGAGAAAAGAGTGTCAATCACGTGAAGTAGTCGTCCACATGAGCATAGGATTGGGTATTGGAGATGGTCTCCAAAATGAGGAGAGCCAGTTAGTTCTCTTCTCCTTCTTCTTCACACTCTTTTCGCTTGCCTTTAATATAATAATAACAAACAATAGTAATAATAAGTGATTGTCGATGATTGTGTGATCTATATATGATAGGGAGATGGGGATGACGGTGGAGATGGCTTGTCCCGTAAAAGATCGCCAACTGGAGGATGAAGAGGTGAGGAGGAATGGGGATGGTCCCCCCCACCCCCCACTAGTCTGTAGATGACATTTGCGAGAGGTAGTTGTCTGATCCGATCCAACCCAACCCAACCCGATCTTCATCGTGCCATTATAATGACATTTGCGAGAGGTAGTTGTCCGACCCGATCGATCCGATCCAACCCGATTGATCCGATCCAACCCGATCCATTATGATGTTGAAGTTTGCTGGGAGTCGGATTCCTTTATCCTGATCTGGATGTGTACCTCTTTCGAGGTAGGAAAAAAAAAATACCCTTATGTATGGGAATACGAGTGGACGAACAAAAGAAAGATGATTGCTTGGCTTGTTACAATCGCTACTTCTCCTACTATTGTAACTAGAGTTATAACCAGTTCGACAACAAATTATAAATTTATAATCAATTCAACAACATTAATCATAGTCATATCGATGGGAAGGAATTAGCAGGACAGTTCCAGTGTTTTTATTGGTGTCCAGGACAAAAATATAAATGATCTCCCTCCTAAAAATATATATAAAAAACTGTAAAATTTAACTTTTTAAAAACAAGCCCACTAAGACTTGAACCTGTGCTATATAAGTTATTATGTTATGTTGTATGAGTACTAATATTTAAAATAATACAAAAAGTTATATACATATATATATATATATATATATATATATATATATTTTCTTTTTTTGTCTCTAAAATTTTTGGACCCTAGACGGTTGTCCGATCTGCCTTGGGCCAGGGCCGGTCCAGAAAATTAGAATGAAAGAATGGAAACAATAACATAAATTCTTGGCAAAAGTGTAGGAGATCCAGTATATCAAGTACTCCAAAATTTTAGAAAGTAAAAAAATAAAAGTTGTCAAAATATTCAGAAATTAGGGGTGACAATAGCTTCCCTCAGGCCATGCGTTATTTCCAGCTACGCCAAAAATATTATATACATATGCCTCCATCTTGAAAACAATTGTAGAATCATAGAATAAAAATAAGCCTCAAGCAACATGAATCTAAATAAAATTTCAAAATTCTTAACAGCAAATCTAGCAGTACAACCATCACAGAGTAAGGAACCATAAATACAAAGGTTAGGCCAAAGTATCACATGTTGATCCTAATGTATCAACAGCTCATAGGGATTGTTCGGTGCTTTTAAAATTTGCCTAGGCCAGCTTTCGCCCCCCAAAAAACAAAACAAAACAAATCCTTTCTTCTGGCCAGACCATTCCTTGTATCATCAGTTACACCTCTTTCATCCCCACCAGATCCAAATCTCTAACATGCTAGCTACCCAAAGCATTGATTCTAGGCAACCCTAGGGGCCAACTCTGTCCCCCATTGTCAACGTGCGCAGCTGGCCCCATGAGCCAACTAAGCTAGTAAACAACTACAAGCGCGGGTCCACGCTTGCGTCATGGAGGATATCGAGTTGAGTAACAACAAAGTCTCTCAATTAAAAAAAGGGATAAACTACGTAAATCTTAATCCTCCTCAGACCTTGCATTAGGAAAGGCCTCGTGAGATCAAGTCCGCACTTCAAAAATGCGGAACTTTCTGTATAAATGGAAGTATTGCATGTATATTCAGAAAGAATACGTAAGAGTGATACATGTAACCAAAAACATAGGAAATGATGCCAAATGACAAAGTGATCTTTCTAACAATAGCACCAATATAATAAGTACATGAATCTGATATAATCTACATTCAGCTCCTCTCTAGCAACTTGCAGGTTAACTTTAGGGGATCATCATTGCAGAACAGAAAAATCATCAGCAACCATATGCTCTTCCAGGAAAAACAGGGTAACTAGGATGATAACGTACAGGCTGAAATACCTCACTCCGCAGAAAAATCTCCATACTGCCACGGGTTGAACTCGATGGATGCGTTGTCAACCTCGTTGATGGGATTCAAGTTTTCAATATTAGCCCTGTGCTCAGTGTATTTACCATTGTACTCGTACACCTCTAGGTCACCCCAAGGAGTGGGAGTGACTTCACCCGACATGCTGAACCATTTTGGCGTAAATTGGTGCCCCTTGGCTTCTCGGTTTCGTTTTTCTGCTCTCTGCCGCTCCTCCAGACTGAAAACCAGCCAATATTTCCAAAGTAAAGCACAAGAAAATCCAAAATTTGTATTCTAAAGCAAAAGGTTCTACTTATTTTCCCTCTAAAAAGAGAGGAAAAGAAAAGCAGCATTAAGCCTTTGATTTGTTTCAACCACTATCATCACTAACGAAAACTATATGAATCACTTGATGCATACCCTGTCTCACTATTAAAAAAAAAGAAAATATATTTGGTATGCGTGCACAGAATTACCAGAAATGTCTACAGACCTGATCTTCTCCTGACCTGCTTTGGATATGTCACCTTTCTCGAGGGCATATCTATCAGGCCGTAATCGGGAATCAGATGCCAATAGGTTTTTCGGTGCAGTGTCAAAGCTGTTTATTTTGTGGGCAAAATATGTGTAATTGTACTTGTCATTCTCCGGGACAGCAGCAACTTTCCAGACCTAGTAGATCAAAGGAACAAATAAGGCCTCTTGCCAATAATATGGAACTGGCGGATGATTCAAACATGGAAATCTGAAAACCATAATGTTACAGTATAAAATTAGTTCTGGTAACACAATATGCGGCATTTACCATTCACCCACTACGGAGTATAACTATGATAATAAAAATGAGAGGTTATTTGTTAGAGATCATTCAAGTTCTTTAACAGTAAAATGGTAAAAAAAAGGTTCATGTGTACATCACCTGACTGCTCTGTCTAACAAAAGGTAGACATAGGTTTTTTAGGTCGCATCTTAATCTACCTTAATGCTAAGTGAATTAGATTTATGATAAATCTATCCCGTCTATGTCCAACAGCTGAAAGCTTGCCCAGTACTCATAAAAAAGTCATCATCATCCAAGCCATCTCCAATCAGAATGGGGTCATCTATGGAGAACAAAGCTTGCGTAGTACTAATGCACTACAAAGATTACGAGGTAGCTAACTACTAAAATGGTACCAAAATTAAAGTACTTAGAACCTTATTAATAGACAACTTGAGTTGTCACATATTGATAGTTTTAAGCAAAAAAAACTTTAAACCGCCAACGTTGAGACCTTTAGTATGGAAGGGAGGGAATTCCTGAGATCAAACCCCAGAAGGGATGGACAGTCAAAGACTAGCCTTATTCTCCGAAAAAACAAAACAAATTTATTTAACTTAATAGAAGGTTGATGATAACGAGGAACTAGGACAAATTTGGACCAGTACCATTACTCAACAGTTACATTGTCTATATGTACATTTAAAGAAATTAAATACTGGGAAGACATGACCAAAAGTACTAGAGGCAAAGTTTTTGTAGTTAATTACTTTTATTAGTAGGAAACACTGTTCCACTGATGGAATTTTCCAGGCAGTGTGATACTTTACAACTTACTATGCATAAAATAGCAATGATTGTAATGTGGATCATTAGTCATAGTTTAGAGAAACTTTAGAAGAGGCATGTAGACCTACCACACAATTATGCTTTATGACTGTAAGGAGGTGGTGGACACACAAGTGACCATCATTTACCATTTATGTTCATAGCCAGACCTGGCCCACGACAGACCTAGCAACCGTCCAGGGCCCAAAATTTCGAGGAGCACCAAAAAAGAAGAAAAAAAATTATATATATATATATATATATATATATATATATATATATATATATATATATATACAACCTTTCGTGGTATTTTAAATATTAGTGCTCATACAACATAACATAACATAATGACTTATAATGACTTGCGTAGTAAAGTTGGTTTTCACTTATAACTTCTATGTAAAAGGGTATGGGTTGAAGGCCCAGTGGCCTTGTTTGTTAGTTTTTAAGAAAATTTCAGTTTTATATATATATATATATATATATATATATATATATATATATATAGGAGGGGCACCATTTTAATTTTTGTCTTGGGCACCCAAAAACTTTGGACGGGCTGTGTTTATATTTAGGGTCCCATGTCAGTGGTTGATACACAGTGCTATAATAGACTGAAACAAGAGAACAAGCCAGCAAGCAAGTCGTGGCATATTGTATCTTTGCTGAATTTTCTGAGATATAGTTTCATGATTTCACAGTAGAGGTATATGGAGGTTTGTACCTTAGAATATAATGGGATTGTCATTCTTTTACTCTTTGGCGTAAAGTGTCGTAGGAGAACTTGGAGGATGCTCCTTGGTTGCATAAGCTTTGTTGAGTTATGTGTTAAGTTTAATTTAGTCCCACATCGGGTAGACTAATAGTGAGAGGGGTTAGCCTCTCCTATATAATGTACTCTCCTCTCTTCTTAATAAATTAATCCATTATTCCCATCCTATATGGGACTGTGGCAGGGGGGACGGCCGGGAGGCGTGCTGCGGCAGTGGAGGTGGCTTGGGAGGTGGTGGCGGCTGGGGGGGGGGGGGAGGCAGAGACGGTTGGGACTAGGATTTGAGAGAGAAGTGAGAGGGGAGAGAGAGTCAACTGTTTACACGTTGATGAACTCAATGGAACCATCGGTGGAGGACATGGTTCAGAACATGGACACGATAAAGGAGTTATGGGAGGTCCTAGCGACGGCGTTTGATGAAAAACGCGACTTGTCTCGTATCTACGACTCGGTCGTTGGCGTCTACCGGGCAGAACAGGACAACAAGTCTCATAAGGACCACTTCCGGACCTTTAAGGCTATGGTCGATGAAGTTGACCGTATACCTCTAACGACGGATATCAATGAAACGAGGGTTCAACGTGAGCAGCTTCATGTCATGACATATCTTGCCTATCTCCGTCCTGATGCAGACTCAGCTCGCTCTCAGATCATTGCTGGAGTCGAGGTTCCATTTCTAATGGAAGCTCATTTTCGTGTCCTACGGACAGCAAAGGTCGTCGAAACCTCTCAAAGTAATGCTCATGTTGATCGATCTGTTGTTGGTGCCGCTCGTACTGGATTTCGTGGTGGTCGTGATGGACGACGTGGTGGCCGAAATGTTAGCCGTGATGGTGGACGAGGCATTGGCGGTCGTGATGAGGTCGACCGTGCACCTGCTTCAACTGTGATCTACAGGATCATTTCCAATGGCAGTGTACTAAAGCTTATGCCGCCAATATTACCGCAGATGACACACTTTAAGGTAAAACCGGATGGCACACTTGATCGCCTGAAGGCTCGTCTGGTTGCAAAAGGATATTCTCAGACCTATGGTGAGGATTATTTTGAGACATTCTTTCCAGTTGCTCGGATGACTTCTGTGCGCGTACTCTTGGTCTTAGTTGTTCGCTATAACTGGCATTTGCTACAGCTGGATATCAAGAATGCATTTCTTCATGAAGATCTTGACGAAGAAGTGTATGTGGTACAACCTTCCGGGTTCGTTGAAAGGGAGGGTAAAGTATGTCATCTGCGGAAGGCCCTTTATGGTCTCAAACAATCCCTTCGTGCATGGTTTGGTCATTTCACAAATGTGGTTACTCAGTTTGGCATGTCTCAATCGAAGAAGGATCATTCAGTATTCTACCGTCAGACATCAGCTGGAAGGATACTACTTGGTGTCTATGTGGACGATATTGTGATCACAGGAGACGACAGTCAGGGCATTGCAGGACTAAAGAAGTTTCTAGGAGAACAGTTTCAAACCAAGGATTTCGAATCGTTGAGCTACTTTTTGGACGTAAAAGTCACACAAGGTAAGCGGAACATTGTAATGTCTCAGAGAAAGTATGTGCTAGACATCATAAATGATGCAGGAATGATGCAAGCTAAGCGAGCAACCTCGCCAATGGACCCAGGGATAAAGTTACTTTCCGACGAGGGGACACTGATGAACAATCCGGATCAATATCGTCGAGTAGTTGGGAAACTCAACTACTTTGCCGTTATGACTCGTCCAGACATTTCCTTTGTCGTCAGTGTCACAAGCAGATTCATGTCTTCTCCACGAGTTCCACATTGGGAGACAGTTCTCATAATTATGCGCTATCTAGTTCAGAATCCGGGAAAAAGAATTCGGATGGAGAATAAGGGGCATACTTATGTTGAGTGTTTTACTGATGCTGACTGGGGTGCCAGTCTTACGGATAGACGGTCTACATCTGGCTACTCGGTCTTCATTGAGGGAAACTTGGTATCGTGGAAGAGCAAGAAGCAGAGTGTGATCGCACGATCAAGCTCGGAAGCGGAATATCGGACCATTGCTCATGGCACAGCAGAAGTGCTATATCTACAGCATCTTATACAGGAACTGGGAGAAGAAGCATGATATAAAGCAGCAGATATGTGGTGTGATAACTAGTCTGATATTCATATTGCTATTAATCATGTATTTCATGAAAGTACAAAGCACATTGAAATCGACATTCACTTTGTCCGTGATGAGTATCAGAAAGGGATGATAAAGTTTCACCACGTGAGGACCGACGATCAGATAGCTGATATATTTACAAAGTTTCTTCTAGGTCCTCGGATTCAATTTCTCTGTACAAGCTGGGCATGATTGACATATATGCTCCAGCTTGAGGGAGGGTGTTGAGTTATGTATTAAGTTTAGTTTAGTCCCACATCAAATAGACTAATAGTGAGAGGGGTTAGTCTTTCCTCCCATCTCTTCTTAATAAATTAATTCATTATTCCTATCCTACAAGCTTAAACTACAATCCAATAGGTAGGTCAACCTACCAATTGGCCACCTAGATTTTATGGCATGGCATTCTTATGCTCAGAGCTATCTTAACTATGAATTTGACACCGACATAAAGGGTTAACGCAAGGTAGACATTCATAAAACTTATCAAATCTTGCATGAGCTTTCTTATGATTTGTAATAAGTACGGACCCAAAAGATAGATTTTCGAAGGTCGTATCAAATTAACAATTTTTGGATGATTTCTATAATTTTCTTTTTAAAATTTTAAATTGATTTATTTCTTAATTTCTAGTTTCCCTTAATTAGACCTTATTATCAAATTTTATTCCTAATTATTCTCCTAACTACCCCTACCTTACTTATCTACCTAATCACCCTCTTATTAACATTTTTTTAATTTGAATATTTTGCACGAACATACCTTTACTATTACTATTACTTTTACGAGGGGTTGGCTAAACCCTAGCAACCTAGTCATGACTCATCCATTCATATTATGATGGGTGAGTGGCAAACTTGTAATTTTTCCAAATCCGTCCTTGTTATGTCATGGAAGGAAAGAAATAAGAAAGAAAAAAAAAGATAAGAAGAAGAAATTGAAGAGAGGGAGAAGCTCACCACCACTACTCCATCATTAACCCTTCCGCCACCACCAAACCCTAGGGAGTCCGGCAGCTGCAACCCCAAGAGGAGGTAGCCGGTCCACTTCCAAGAAGAGAAGGAGAAGAGGAACAAGAGAAAAAGGAAAAGGAAGAGGAGGAAAGGAGAAGGAAAGAGGAGGAAGGAGAGGAAGAAGGCAAGGAAAAAGAAAGGAATTTGGGTTTCATTCCCAAACCAAAACCAAGGCAAACCCCTCCAACTTCTAAAATTTTGTTTTACATTCAAATTAGCATTCCAATTTTTATTTTCTTGAATCAATTTTTATCTTCTTGAATCGAAATTTGATTCCATCTTCAAACTCCTACGTGTCCTAAACTTCATTAACATGTTAGTCTAGGTTTGGATGTGCAAAATTGTCATGTATATGCTTGTGTCATAAATGATTGAAATTAGAATCCTAACTACAAGGCAAGCCTCCACTTTTGTAAATCACTTCCAAATTTGATTCATATTCTATCCATATTAGTCTACAAACATATTCTATCCATATTACTCTACAATTATGGCTTGAATCTGTCCTTAATTTTCATGCTTTCATCCATTCATGCCCTAAAAAGTATTGAAATTGGTATAAATTGTTCTAGGTTTTAGACAAGAAAATTTGGTTTGTTCGTGTACTATATGACACATGTTTGCCATGTTGATTTTCGTAAATACTTTGTTTGATTTGGTTTGCAATGTTACATAGAACCTTAAATTTGTTCTCCGAATTGCATATGTAACCTTATGACATTAATGCGGAAAAAAACGATTTTGTTTCAAAAGGGAACACCGCTATCCGAAAATTAATTTGGGGGTAAATGTATGACTTGATCCCTAATAAGGTTTAATTTTAATATTATTTGGCACCGTGGCAGTTTTGGATACCTCCGATACTAGTTTCGGGTTTATAAAGCACCGTTTAGATATTCATCAGCTTATACATAATTTTAATATTTAGTAACATTTTATCCATCTCACTTTGTAATAAAGGACCCTTCTAACGAAGGAATGGATTAGTGGGAGGCATGAACTAAACAACCATTACTACATAGATCATATGTCCAGTGCGTAAGTAGTTGCTCATTTTATTCAATGGCATATGAAACTTGACCACCATTCTTTCCTACTATGTTACATAATTTATCTTTATCTGAATTTAGTTTTGAGTCATGTATCCTTGGGAAGCTTCACCGTTCATCTTTCGATTCGGTTAATTAACGACACGATTCACATTTTGCTTTGATTTATAGCGATATTTGAGGGTTCCTTTTAAGTTTTCGAGTGTGCATGACTATAGATACTTTGTTACTTTTAGGGTCTACTTGGATTGAGAAAAAAAAAGCATGGTTAAGTGGGGTTAAGTGAAGTAGAGTTAAATGAGGAGGAGGGCAGCCAATACATATAACCTTGCTTAGATTGAAGGAAGAGTTAAGTGGGGTGTGTTTAATAACTCTTGCTTGTATTAGAGATTTTGAGTGGAGGAAAGAGTCAAGTGTGGTGTATTTATTACTTTTTAAACAAAATTCCTCACTTCCCCGTCGTTAACCCTCCAATTTTGGGGGTTAAAAAATGGACAAAAGAGGGTTAAACAAATCTCCTACTTAACCCTCTATTACTCTCCCTCCTAAACTCCCACCCTCAAACCAAACATGGTTCTTTTTTTTCCTCACTTAACTCTCTTAACCCTCAATCCAAAAAAACCCTTATTGATGATCACTCATGCATGACATGGTTATATCTTTCTTCGTTCTAGGTCTGATCTTCTATCTATTTTTAAAATCTTTCTGGCTAAATTTTTTAATCAATTTGATGTTTGCATTAAGGTTTTTCGTTCTATAACGCTAAGAAATATATAATCAGGGAGTTTCAAATATTATGTCAGACTCATGGTATACTTTATCAGAATTCTTGTTGGTATACTCCTCAACAGAATGATATTGCGAAATGAAAGAATCAACATCTTCTTGAGGTAGCTCGCTCTCTCCTAATTCATATGAATGTTCCTAATAAATTATAGAATTTTGCGATCTTTGCTGCTTGTTTTTATATAAAACGCACTCCCATGTTCTTGACAACAAATCACCTTTTCTATCTTCTTTTCACAAGGAAATATTGATCCAAAAGTATTTGGTTGTCTTTGTTATACTCATAATCTTAGACCTCAACTGGATAAACTTGATCCACGCACTACCCATATGATATTTCTTGGTTATTTTCGAACACAAAAAGGGCATGTTTGTTTTGATCCCACTGCTTCGAAGGTAATCATCTCTTGTGATGTTACTTTTCTTGAAGAACAAGCCTATTTCACTTCTGTTACACCATCTGCATCTCCTTATCTATGATTCATGTTCCTAATACCTTTCTTTGAACTTGCTACACTTGTTTCTCCTATCCTTCCTAGGATTAGGTCTTTGGATCCCTTTTCCTAGTTGTATAGGCGTCGAGACAAGATCATTCCTCCACTTGACGCTATTTTTTCGAGTATCATTAATATTTCATCAACAGGTTCTACAATGCAACATTTTGTTCCTACTCCATCACCGCTGACTTCATATGAAGATTTATATCTTCCTATTGCTCTTCGCAAGGGTAAGCGTTCTTCTACTGGTGCCCATCTCATTTCTAACTTCGTTTTCTCTCACTGATTGACTCCATCTGGTTGTACATTTGTTTTTGCTTTGGTTGCCATTGCTCTTTCTTCCTCTGTTCAAGAAGCACTTCAGCATCTAGGTTGACAAGCAAATATAGTTGAGGAACTTGATGTACTGTATTTTAATTAGACTTGGACTTTGGTATCCTTACTCTCAGATAAAAAGATGGTTGGATATAAGTGAATTTTACTGTTAAACAAAATCAAGATGGATCGATTAAGTGACTCAATTCTATTAGTGGTAAAGACTTTACCCAATAGTATGGATTGAATTATGTTAAAACGTTTTCATATGTTGCTAAGTTGACTTCTTTTCGAGTTCTTCTATCTTTAATAGTTTTCAGGAATTGACATTTTCGCCAGTTAGACGTAAAAAATGCATTCCTCAATAACGATCTTTCGAAAACTATTGTTATGCAGAAGCCTCTATACTTTGAACGATCGAGAGAGTCAATGGTATGTCTCCTCAAGAAGTTCATATATGGTTTGAAACAGTCACTATGTAGTTTGACAAATTCAACAATCATGCAACATATTGGGTTTGTTCGCAGTAGCTCAAATGCGACATTATTTACAAATCTAAGGTCTCAGGACATAGTCATTTTACTTGTTTATGTGGATGGCATAAGCATCACCGGAGGTTATTCTATTGGTATTTTCAAGGTAAAAGAACACTTATTCTCTCATTTTCATACAAAGGACCTCGGAAAACTATGATACCTTCAAATAATTGCATATTTCTCACCGCAAATATGTGTTGGATCTTTTATCTGAGACATAATTCCTAGGTTGTAAACCAAGAGACACATCTATGAATTCCATAGTCAACTATCCAGATTAAGCTCTTCATCAGATCCTCCTCTATCTGACCAGGATGTAATAGACGATTGGTTGGGAAGCTAATTTATCTTACTTTCACTCTCCAGACATTGCCTACGTTGTATGTGCGGTGAGCCAGAATATGCATAAACATTTGCTTAAGCTTTGATCTGCACCATCACCATGTGAGATGTTATCCTAGCTTCAAGGGATTAAATTATTCCTTCTTTGACCTTAGGACAAGGTCAAAATAAGGGGGAGGTATTTGATATGATCCCAATTCTCCTTCTCTCAACAGCTCTCAGTTCTTAGATGAGGCACTAGCCACTTAGCAGCTCATGTACCAGTGTATCAGCAGTGTACCAGAGATTCTACAATTCTGCAACAACTTTGCTACACATCAGTGAAGAAAGGATAGCTACCCAGCCTAGTCATTTAGCCTATTCAGCATAAAGGAGGCCAGCATGGCATGGACGAGATCTAGTCATACTGATACTAGTCAGCTCAATTGTTACACCAACACTGCAATGTAGCTGGTACAGGACTGATACAGAATTGTAATATGTCTGATATAAGTAGAGATGGGGAGAAGAGGAGAGTAAGAAGAATGGTAATGTCACATTTTCCAATATCAATTTACTTAGATCTTGTATTTCACTTTTCCCTCCAAAATTTCCAATTCAATAAAGAAACCGTAGTACTCATCTTCCCCAAATTTATGCGTCTCAATTGTGAGTTCTGCTGTTGATTTTATCTTTGCCAATATGTCCAATTCCAATCGAGGATCGACATTGCCAGGTCTGATAGGAAGGAGTCCTATCAGGAACCTCCCCTTGCAAACGAACACCACCGTCTCTTTCCTCTTTCCAAGCAAACCAAGACAAGTCCACACCAAACCCTTGACTTTATTTCAAAATTTTCAATATTGCTTAATTTGTGAATTAGTTAGAAATATGTAAAGTGTAAACAACTTTCTAAATTTGTCTTACATAGAATTTATATGGGATTTTAAGACAAAATAGTACGGACACAAAGTTAAGGACACGACACAAAGTTATGGTCACCAAAAGAGAATTGATTTTGAGTTCACTTAGTTTTTGGGTAACTAGGTAGAATGATTTTTGATATCGCTATGAATGTATGCATGAGTATGAATGTGTATTGGTGAAATTATATCCCTGGTAATCGAAGGCAAGCAGGAGAACTATGTAAATCGAGCAATGATATCAATGGCTATTACTAATAAAGTAATAAACGATCTAGAAAGTTGAGATACTGGCAATCCACTCTAGAATACGATTAGGGTTATACCTGAGAATTGGAGGAATAGATCAACATAATTGAAACATGTTCAAATCAAATCCTGAAAAATGGTTGTACACTTTGAAGCCTTCATTTACAAGATTAGACGATCAACCTTGATTTTCAATGTTGGATCTTGACTTGGAGAAGAAGATGTAACAATTGGGTATTGATTGTAGCAGTGTGATAGGTGAAAGAAGGCCTGCAGGTGGAAACAGTGAACCGAGAGGAGGCCAGGTTCTGGATACTCTGAAGCAATGCAGGGAGAGGGAAGGCGGGTTTGCTGGTCAGGAAACAGTAGTGATAAAAGACAGAAGCAGCAATAGAAGAGATGGGTTGGGTTCAGGTGGGTATTAGCAAGAAGAAGAAGAAATCAGGAATAGCTAGCATTTTAGATTTGGCATCACATCAAAATGCACATCACAAAATTCTCTCAAGAATTAAATCTAAAACCAAACAACTAATTTAGTTAGGTTAGAATACATCCTTATTTATAGCTGTGTAGACTTAGCCATCAAGAAAAAAAGTTCCCAAATAAAAGAAACTCCTAAAGTAAACTTGCAATTCCCAATCCTAAACATGACTCAATTAATAGAACTCAGACATAAAGAGTAAATAAGCAAACTCAACTGGATGTCGACATTCATCAATGAGGCTCTAACTATAGGCACTACCTTTTCCAGTATGTACTTGGGTATTTTTCCATTTTGATACTATTATCTTTGCCTGATGATTTTCTTACTTTTTCATCTCTTCCACTGTACTCAAACATAAAGCATAAAGGTTCAATTCTCTAGTAAGCCTGAAATTATATTTTAGTTGCTTCTGCATCTCCTCCATTGTGCTAAATCAAAATATATTGAGGTATCAGACTATAGGATTTGGCTTCTTAACATATCCTTTCAACTCTTTCTTGTCCAATCATATCACATAAATTATAAGAAAGGAAGGCACATATCAAGTGAAGCCTCATGGCCCTCATCCCATGTTTTGCTCTAAACATGTGGTTGATCATACACATTAACGTTAACTTACACTGTAATATAGTAATAGTATCCACGTACCAATAGCTGTTCAGAGTGGCACCTGCAAGGAGATTCAAAATGTTCTGTAGAGAAGCTCTTTAAGCACCCATCAAAAACACAAGCTTGTTTGGATATGTTGCTGATATAGGATACCCTAAAACATTATCTATGAACAACCCAAAACATCCTATCAAATTTAACACAACACTCAAAGTAACCAAAGGGTGCACAACCATGGTTGGGCCTTTGGTAGCAAAAGAGGAGGCCCTGGATTCGAAACCCAGGGGGGCAGTAACTAAATGGCCCTTATTCTCAAAAAAGAAAAACACTCAAAAGCATCAGAAGATATTTTCCATTCCAAGTACCGTAATAATGAACTCTCAAACAAATCTTGAAGGTGTAGAGCTTAAGAGGTTTTAGTTACAATAGAATTTGAAACCCATGGCCTTAAAAGGACAACCTAACAGAAGAACTATTATATGACAAGTATGCACATGAGAAAATAAATCATGCTACCCAAAACAAGGGCATTCAAATAAAATAATGACAAGAGGATATACATGATTAGCTATCAGTAGCATTTATTCTATGGAAGAAAATTGTTATGAAATTTTACACCATAGCAAGTTAGTAAGATATCATCAGAGAAATGAAATGGACCTCTTTCAAGTCTGTGCCTGGAAGGGGCTCTCCTTCAGCATCACAAGGTTGACAACTCATAGACTCATTCCATTTCCCTGTCATGAGCATTTTAGGTTCTTCTGTCGCATCATATACATACCCATCTATCTCGTATCTACCAGCTCTGCCAGCAAAGACAACTAAAACAAGATAAATCAAGTTGCAAAAAGACAAAGAATCAGGATATGAAAAGCTTTAGCCAAAGGTAAAAAATCAAATCTATGAATGAAATGTAAGCTATGATGTTCAATAATAGCTGAATAATTTTGATAATTTCAAAATATGAAGAAAAAAAATCATATCTAATTTGTTAGATTATGATATCCTTTTAGATGTCCCTAAATTGTTTGGGAATAGACTAAATCTAAATTGGTTATAGATTAATAATCACATAACAATATTAACAACCTTATCTTTCATCCGTATAAGTAGATTGGATGAAATAAGTTGTGCGTAAGTTTTCCAACAAAAATTTAGAAAACTTCCTCCTTCATAATTTTTCCTTTATTCTTCAAGAGTAGAAAAACGTATCAGAAGGAGACCCCCTCTGAGATATAACGGGTTGAAGGTGATATGCATGTGACACTAAGAGGAAGTTTGCAGCCTAAACTATTGTAGGCATCAGGAATATCATTCTGGCAATCCAATATAAGTATTCTTGCTTCCAAGAGTTTAAAAGCATCCTAATAAAATATGCTTTTTGATTTGCATGTAAATATTCCACTGTCATATCTAAAATCCTCCCTACAAAATGGTATCAAAACCTTTAAGGGTGATTAGAAAGTAGAGTTTGTCATGAAGTTAGTATAACAATTAATCCTCAAAAACTTATTCTAGATAGATGGATCGAAATTATTTTTTTTTCCAGGAGAGTAAGTTTTTCACCATCATTCGATTTCATGTGGTGCAGAATTTGATTCAGACCCCTGATAGAAAATAGTTTTCTAGTTAGTCCATAATTTAATTCAGAACCCTGGAAGAAAACAATTTTATTATCCATAATTTTTACAGTGCAGAATTTGATTCAAGTCCCTATTTATCAATCTTTTTTGAAACAGTCATAAACTCATCTTTATTGTTTGTTTTTTTGAAATTACATAAAATTTTCTAAATTGTTAGAATAAGTTATGTATATCCTTAGGACTAAGATTTTTTAATTACTTGAAAATGTATAGTGGAAAGTAATTCGATTGGACTTCCACAATCAATGAGATTGATTAAGAAATGAATACTAGTAAGACTAGAATCAAAGAGTTAGTTGGGAGACTAATTGGATTAAGCCTCCACCATCCATGGAATTGATATATAGTTAAAGTTCTAGTTAGACTAGAAAAAAACAAGTGTGAAATAAGGGTTATTCAAAGTACTAATTTCTTGGCAAACCGGTTAAACATGCAAATCAATTATTATGAGTCAAATAACCAAATGAAATATTATAACTGCATATCCTATTTGCCTATAATGCTTGTTATTTGGTTAAGGTAGGGCAAAATCACCAAATGTAATTGTTGTGTTATATATATATATATATATATATATATATATATATATATATATATATAGGATCTGGATCAAGAGTCCCGCTTATAAAGTCCCCAAAAAGTTCCGTCACTGTGGTCCGTTGGATGGTGCTTTAAGTCATCTAATCTTGATCGTTGATCAAATCAACGGTCAAGATTAGATGATTTGATCAACGGTCAAGATTAGATGACTTAAAAGACGATCCAACGACTAGAAAATACGAAGCTTTTTGGGAGCTTTATAAGCGGGACTCTTGATCCGGATCCATATATATATATATATATATATATATATATATATATATATATATATAATGGATGAAAGTTGGATATAATTTATAGGTTTGAGAGAAAATAATGTATTATGTGGGGCAGGGTTAGTGAATCCTAGTTTCCACATTCTTTTCATTTTTTTTTCTTTTCTTAGAGTGTGATATTTTATCCTATAAGCATGTAATCACCATATTGGATATGAGGACCACTAAAGGAGTTCAAGGTTACGCAGATCATGAGATGACTGTGTAGAAGCATGAAAAATCTGAAAGCCATCCAGACTGCATAGAGCCCATGCACCCTCAAAGTAAAAGCAGGCCGCAGAGGAGCCACAGAAAGCACATGCTGCCGAGGGCTTGTCTAGCATGCGAAGCTATGCGGCCTGAGCATCCACGGAGTTAGGGGCCGCATAAGATCCCCTGACACAACATTCCACGTTTGTCACAAAGTTCTGAGTAAGCATTTATTGCACTGAACGTCTCGAGAAACGTGAAAGAGACATCACGCAAAAAGACAGAAAGTCACATCAAAGCATTAATGACCATGTCGGACGTGCAGCGCCACAGGGTCACTCGTATACGGCCTCGCGTCTATGCGACCTTGCGTCTATGCGGCATCGTCATCATGCGGCCAAAGTGTCCATCAGACCCAGGCCAAACGAGAGATCGTATGCAGCCTCGAGTATATGCGGTCTCGTCATCATGCAGCCAATGTGTCCAGAAGACCTAGGCCAAACGAGAGCAAGTATGCGGACAAGACGTTATGCGGCCAGCACGCTATGCGGCTCTCAGCTTGCAAGATCTTTCTGTTAAAACCGAAAGGATCTTCACACAATTAGTGCTGACTATGTGTCATGTTGATCAAGTCACGCACACAACGGAGTTAAAAATAACTCCGAGATATTCTCAACAACATATCTCAACTGAGGCCAGATGGCATCATGCCCGTAGTATACGGCTACCGTTGCAACCGTATTCTGTTGAAGGAACCATATACGGCAACCAAACAGAGGCATATGCGGTACCTATAGCCTGTCAGCATTATGGCTATAAATAGCAGGGTAGCATATCCCACACAAAAATGGAGACGAGCTACGTACGTGCACACAAGCTCAAGAGAGAGAAGAGAGGAGAGCACCCTTATTCCCTCGTCAGACCGTCAACGGAGTAAAGTGGTCGTTTCAGTACTCGATCTCGATCGTCACAATACCCATATCAAAAATATTTTACTTAGATTTTCTGTTTAGGATTTCTTTATACTTTTTGTTTGTTGTTAAACAAGAGTTTCTCAAACTCACATTAATGACGAACAATGTGGCGACTCTGCTGGGGACATCATTCTCCTCTAATGAGTAGGTCGTGACGCAGTCCGACGCGTCGAAGCTGGGTTCGACCCAGAAGATGCTGGTTGTACGCTTCAACCAGCAAGCCTTTAAGAAAATGCTCTCCGAGGACAGCACTTCGCCGAGGCTGGCAAATCCTAAGAAGACCCGCAAGATATGAGTTGTCAAGGCCGCTGCACCCCGCCCAACTGCGGAGCATGCGCTCCCTGTCTCTCTCCCTGCCGCAGGAGACGCACATCATGCGTCCGCACAAGCTGTCCCACTCATGCTGCAGCCTCTTCTGACAAGGAAAGTACTCGACACTTGAGCTCTGGCAGAGGAGAACACTACGATGCGGGAAGTTCAAGTGCTAAGGCACGTTTCATGCGGCCAAGGCAAAGACCGCATAAGAAAGCCCATGCGGCACCAGACTCCAGTCGCGGCCCGTAGACAGAAGGCCGTATGCGGCCCCGACGGTAACAGAAGCTCAGTCTTCGACCGAATCTCATGCAACGCTGACTCCATGCGTCATGCTAAGAAAGGAAAAAAATCAAACTTGGACTCTTCATACTATGAACCAGTGCGTGCTAGGACGAGGAAGTCTAGGGCAGTGCGAGCTCGCCAAGCTCAAGCAACTGCTCATCCGGCTGGCCGTCGGCAGGCACTGTAACTGTTATGCGTGCCCCTGACGAAAAGCTGTACAAAACCGACCCATACGTCCAGCCCGCAGTGGCAAGTGGACAGGGCCAGTCTCAAAAGCCTTCCACTAACGACCTGGAAAAAGTTCTTGTACGAACCCAGGTCAGGGAGCAATGACAACGCATACACATCCATGTGCTCGGTCTACCCGTGCTCATAAGGAGGGTGTAAAGGTGAATCACCCACCGCTTGACTTGCGCAACGTGATTAATCACAAGCGCAAAGCGAGGAAAATAACTATGGCATGAGAGGTGTCCTCTCCAGGGCATCAATGTGCCAACATCGTCATCAACTGCTCTTGTGCCAAAGTAGCAATACCTGCAAACAGGCAGTCGGCATTCCAACGACTGCAACCAAGAGCATCCATCCGGCAGCATCCCGAAGAGCAAGTGCAAACACCAGAGGAGGAGGAGCTGTCATTCGCCTCATGTTACTCTGCTTGAAGATCTCCCTCTGCGAGTGGAGGTCGGAAGTCTAGCACCTACAATCCTTCGCTCTCAACCAGCGTGTCAAGGAACCGGAGGCAAGCAGCGGTGCCCACAGAAGGAGTGTTCCTGGGTACGCGCTCGAAAAAAAAATTATCAGCTGTTGGGGGTGGCCCTTCCTCGAGATCCCAGATGGCTCTGCAAGCTGGGGGTAGCAATCCTCCAGAACTCCACAACAATCCGACATTCCGAGGAAACTATGATTCCCAAGGAACAGACACTGAGATTCCTGGGAGTAGCCACACTCGTCAAGAAGACGCAACTTCCTACGCTGGGGGTAGAGTTCCCTCCGGATTCGAAGAGGATGCAACACTGCCAACTTTTCCTGAGGACTATTCACTGCAAGAGTCCGAGGCGGAAAGTGCGGCGTCCACCGTCACATCCATCTCTTCCCACGTGAGAACAGTATACATAGCAGGGGGACGATCACGAGGGCCCCAACGATCGACAGCGCCTCGAGACCCTCGAGACTATGATGTACATCATGAGCGTGTCAATGCAGGCCTTAACCCAGACAATGTTGGAGATCCAGGCAAACATGGCCTCATAGTCACCAAGGACCTCGGGTCAAGCAAGCCTAGATCCTGGGACCAATGGGTACTCGAACGCCACCGCTCCGCCCGCTGGTGGCAATCACACTCTACCAAGATCGTCTGCTCCTCCGACAGTAGATGAAGTCCGGAAAGCAATAAGGGAGATCCGAGAACTTCGAGCCCGCCTGGACTCACTGGGTAATCCAGACACCATGCGCGAGCTCGGGGTACGACAACCATATCCCCTCGAGTGGAGAGATGTGTCGTACCCGCCCAAGAACAAGCCCTTCAACATGACTCCATTTGAAGGAAAGACGTCATCTCGTCAATACATGAGTTACTTCGAGACGGCAACGGGGCATATGCCTCACAATGACTCTCTCTTCACCAAGCTCTTTGTCTGGTCATTGTCGAGAGTGGCCTTTGATTGGTTTTGCAGTCTCCGAGACAATTATATCTCGTCATTTGACGTCCTCAAAAGTCTTTTCCTCGCCCGATTTTATGACGAAGAAAACGACATGACGATGTCCTCTATGATGGACATCATGCAAAGAGAAAAAGAGCATGTACGGGAGTACATCGAACGATACAGGCAAGCTGCGCTAAAGTTGCCCTCCGACAATCATGAGTCCACGCTGATGGACACATGCCGGAGGAATATACTGCCAGCAGTCAGGCTCTGGATAGACGACACTCAGTTCAAAGACTGGACGGCGTTCTTCATAAATGTTGTCGACGCTGAGAGGAAGGTAAAGGACGCACGACTGCTGGGCATACAAATCTCCATCGCTGATGATGGGGGAAACGTCCTTACAACAACAACAATAGCAGCTGTGACGGCAAAGGGAAGCAGGCCCATGTTGCCAATCTAACCAAGAAGTCCGAGCAGAAGCCTGCAGAGGCTCCAAAATCAAAAGAGACTTACTCTTTCGAAGATGAGGACGTCATGGCAATCTTCGATATACTGATGAAGGGCAACAAGCTTCGACTTCCCGACATCAAACGTCCTGAGAAGACAGAAAATATCAATGACCCCAAGTACCGACACTACCACCGGTACGTCCACCATTCAACGAAGGATTGATACACGTTGAAGCGATACATCCAGCGTATGCTCGATACCAAGGTCCCCACCTTGGACTTTGAGGACATGACAGTTACCGCCAACGTGGTCCCAATCGCCAAGGCCACAATGGAGGTTGTTAATCTCCCTCCAGCTCGTGACCAAGCATCTGGGCTGGTACCTTTCAGCACACCATGGGGTGAGGTCACATGGATTCACCCAGATCTTACTCCAGACTTAATGCAGTAAGCAGCGCCTTCCGCCGTTAAGTCCACAAACTCAACATCTTGCCAAATGCTAAGCCAGTAAAGCAACAGCAGCGACGGTTCCGTCCGGACGTCATGAACGCTATAGAGGCTAAAGTAAATAAACTAATAGCTGGTGGATTCATCCGCGAGGAACAACATCCAGATTGGGTAGCCAACATTGTGTCCGTCATCAAAAAGAACGGAAAGATTCGGATCTGCATTGACTTTCGTGATCTAAACGCGGTATGTCCGAAGGATGAGTTTTCCCTCCCAATCACGGACATCATGATCGATAACACGTGTGGCTTCGAGCGTATGTCCTTCATGTACGAATTTTTGGGCTATAACCAAATCAAGATGTTTCCCGACGACGAGAAACATACGTCGTCCCGAACACCAATTGGGGTATATTGCTACATAGTCATGTCCTTTGGTCTGAAGAATACAGGTGCTACATACCAGCGAGCTATGAGCACCATCTTCCGCGAACATCTGCGTAAGATAGTTGAGTGTTATGCCGACGATATCGCTGTCAAAAGTCGCTTCCAAGACGACCACCTCTAAGATCTGAGGACAGTATTCGATCTAATGCAGGCACACCAGCTCAAAATGAACCCTACCAAGTCCTTTCTGGGGTCTCTAGTGGCAAGTTCCTGGATTTTTTCATAACTTCAAAGGACATTCATATAGACCCCGAGAAGTCCAAAGAAATCCTTGAAATGCATCAGCCGAAGAATCTCATAGAGCTCCGCGGTCTTCAAGGGAGATTGGCATACATCAGGAGGTTCATATCAAACTTCTCTGGTCGTTGTCAGCCGTTCACTCAGCTCATGAAGAAGGGAGTCTCTTTCGTCTGAACTGAAGAATGCCAGCAAGCATTCGACGACATCAAGAGGTATCTTACAAGTCCCCCAGTCTTGGTGGCCCCCGTTGTGGGAAGACCCTTATTGCTATACGTGCGTGCGATGGATCACTCCCTCGGTGCTCTACTAGCTCAGAAGAGTGATGCAGGTCATGAGCATGCCATCTACTATCTCAGCAGAATGATGGTCGGTGCGGAGCACAGATACAACCCCGTTGAAAAAGAGTGTCTTAGTTCTGGTCTTTGCCATTCAGTAAACCCGACATTATGTGTCGGGACAGACCATTCATGTAGTTTCGCAAATTAATCCTCTTAGGGTTCACATGAGCAAACCTGGGGCACTCAATTCTCGCCTAGCTACGTGGGTCATACTGTTGTCACCATACGACATGGTATTTGTCCCAGAAAAGGCAGTCAAAGGCCAGGCATCGGCGGATTTCCTACAGCCCATCGTGTACCGAAAACCTCGAAGCTTTACGAAGAGATCCCAGACGAAATAGCGGACTCCAACATGACGAGCGCGGAGGCCGTTTGGCGAATGTTCTTAGACGATGCTTCAAGAACAGGGCTCAAAAGTGATATCGTAGCTGGAGTCGGAATAGTGCTAATCTCTCCAGACGATATGGTCATCAACTGCACCTACTCTCACACAGAGCCGTGCTCCAACAATGTTGGAGAGTACAACGCCCTCATTATTGGACTCCAACTCACTAAGCAAGTAGGAGTAGACTACTTAGAGGCATACGGCGACTCCAAGCTAATAGTCAGGCAGGTCCGGGACGAGTACGAAGTCTGACATGAGAATTTACTCCCTTACCACCAAGTCGCGCTGGGTATAATCTCTACCTTCGACGGGTTCTTTATAGAGCATGTGTCCCGACAGCAAAACATCGAGGCTGACGTCCTGGCTGGTCTCGCTGCTTCTTTAGCTGTCCCGGTCAATACTCATCAGTTGATCACCGTGGTCGGCCAAGAATTAGTCAGCCCAAAAAACTACCTATGTATGTGTCTAAGCTACTCAACGGAGGTGAACACCGGTATCCAAGACTGGAGACCCATTCATAGACTACGTAGTCTATGAAATTCTGCCTGGGGACCCGAAGGCGGCTACTTCCATCAGGAGACGTTTTCTCCGGTTCTATTACGATGCAGCTAATAAAATGTTGTATCGACGTTCCTATGATGGACTTCTGGTACGATGCCTATCGAATGCAAAGGCGAAGCAAGCGCTCTGTGAAGCTCACGATGGTGTTTGCAGCGCACATCAACCTGGTCCGAAGCTACAGGATTGTCTTCGTAGGATGGGTTACTATTGGCCAACAATAGTAGCAGATGTCGTTGACTATGCAAAAAAGTGTCGGACTTACCAAATCCACACAGACTTCATCCACCGGCCCTCAGAATTCCTGTACCCAACAGTAGCATCTTGGCCATTCGAAGCATGGAGAATGTACATCATTGGACCGATTAGTCCACCTTCATCCAAGGAACACCGGTTTATCCTCGCCATCACCGACTACTTCTCCAAATGGGTAGAAGCCGTGCCACTCGCTGAGGTGAACATATCCAACGTGATTAGCTTCGTCAAGCATCACGTCATATATCGCTTCGGATTGCCAAGTCCGCAGTTTGCAAGTCACGCCTTCTACCGATTTTGTGACAAAAATCGAATCTAGAACGTAGTCTCGACTGATTATAACCCAACAGCAAATGGTCTGTAAGAAGCCTTCAACAAGACCATTATAAAGCTACTTAAGAAGTTTGTATCATCCAATAAGCGCGACTGGAATGAGAAGCTGGACGAATGTCTCTGGGCCTATCGTACAACGGTCCGAACACCAACTGGAAGTACGTCATTCTCCCTAGTTTATAGGAGCGAAATAGTCCTCCCCCTCGAGGTCCATATTCCCTCACTCCGGGTTGCTCTCTTTAATCAGTTAACCGTTGACGACAACCACCGCCGACGGCTACAAGAGTTAGAAGCACTCGACGAGAAGCGTCTCCTAGCTCAACAGTGCATTGAGCTGTACCAAGCACGTCTTTCCGAAGCCTTCAATAAACGAGTCAAGGAAAGGATGTTCCAAGTAGGTGACATTGTCCTAACCATAAGAAGACCGATGGTTATGACCCACAAGACAGCCAACAAATTCTAACCTAAATAGGAGGGCCCGTTCATCATGGAGTCCGTATTCTCCAATGGCGTCTACCGGCTCGTGAAACCCAATGTCGACTTGTTCATAATGCCTATCAACGTCAAGTTTCTTAAAAAGTACTATGTCTGAACTAGATTGGTACTCCCCTTATCTCTAGCCGGACAATCAAGATGTATGATATTTTCTCCAGCAGGTGTCTATGCACAGCACGCACCCTCTTTTCACAAAATTTTGGTAAAAGCCATTGTCTGTATTCAGGAGTCATAAATACGCAACAGACAGTGAATCCTCAAAAACTCTTCAGTGAAGCAATTGTCAAGTCTATCCACACTTTCGGGTAGATCATTCATAATCAGTTCTCTTGGACATTAGTTCACGACCATATCACCTCTGAACTACTGTCCTAACAGTTCTCCCCAGCTGGCTTTGCCATGTTCATATTACCTCTGAGCAAACCTCACTATATGACTATCGATTGTCATGTCCATATTACCTGTGATATCGATCGTCATCTAAACTTATCATCCATACCCAACTCGGAGTACGCCAGCGGTATTAAGTCCACAAAACCTATCACGTTCATATTACAACAACTACGGTATCGTACTACGTCCATATTACCTCTAGTACAATATCCAAAGTTCACAACATAACAAATGAAGGAAGAAATTCTTGAAAAGGAGAAACTTTTTCAAGATCATTAGTACATATGATGGAAATCCATTTTTGGAGGTTTTCATTAATATTCAAGATCATGAGTACATATGATAGAAATCTATTTTTTAAGGGTTTCCATGAAGTCTCGCTAATAAGAACATTTTCCACTAAAAACGCTCCTCTGTGTTGTTTCTGCTACTGACACAAGTGAAGCCGGCAGGAGGAATCAATGCACTCTGGGTCATCCCTCCACAATGCAAACCTCAGTATATGAAAACAAATCAATACTGATGGATGGCAAAAGGGGAGGATCCGGCGCTCTTCGGCCATGCGGAAAGACTGCAGACAAGGAATGGCAATCAATCTAAATCCAGTAATCAGCACCACAGACTTCCGACCGGTAGCAGACCGCATAAAGGAAAGAGACGCAGCTAGCATGCTGCATGAACAAGGGCAATTCCACTTGCAACGACAGACATTCACCCTCGTCTTCTGGATTAGTCCTTGGCGAACCGTCGCATAAAGTTGGTCTTTACCACAAACAACGGACGTTATGATATCCTTCCATGCTCCATCAGAAGTAGCACGAGCGAGGACAAAACTTGCACAAAGGAAAACGCATGTCATCAGCAAACAAAAGATTATGCCTGGTTCAGACGACTAGTCATCCATGCGACAAAGATAAGATGGCGTATGTTCTGGCCGATTCCCCGCTCATGCGACAGGGTGATGGTCGGCGCATGTTCAAGATGAGCCATCATCTATGCACCTCACTTACGTGAGAAGTCCGGCGCATGCGACAGAGAGAAGTTTGGCGCATGTGACAGGGTGATAGTCGGCGCATGTTCAGGATGAGCCTTCATCCATGTGGCTGACCTACACAAAACGCCCGTGCATGTTCTCGATGATCTCTCATCCATGCGACAGGGCCACGTAAAAAGTCTGCGCGTGTTCTAGATGATTTTTCATCCACGCAGCAAGACCGTGTAGTTGTGTCTTTGTGTCCTTGGCATCATGACGCACCCCTACCTCCAGGAAGAACGCCAGCATCAGGGGGCCACGGATCGATGCCGCCCCTGACAAACTCCTCGGCGAGAGGGACAGTAGCCTTCGGCATTTTTTACAAAAGAGGAGGAAGCCTAGAAACAAAGCTCTATCCTTCCTAGGCCGCCTATTTATAGGCTCCAAGGATGCATGAGAAGATCGAGACGATGAACCAGACACTTATGAGGATGAACCTGACGCCTCGATTTACGTGATCCATATTCATCTCCTGTGAACGGTCACCTCGGACTCCGTGCCAAGAGACGGCTCAGAATCCCAAGAGATCCGCTCGGAGATCAAGCCAAATCTCCTCATTAAATATTTGACAGTCTGGCAAAAGCATCGATGCGGCAACACGTCGATGCGGCATGTCAACCATGCGGCCGAAAGTGCTCGACCATGCTTCTTGTTCAAAGTATTCCAAACTTGTTAAATATTGAAGGGGGTCTTGTAGAAGCATGAAAAATCTGAAACCATGCAGGCCGCATAGAGCCTATACACCCTCAAAATGAAAACATACCGCAGATAGGCCACATAGAGCCCATGCGGCCAAGAGGGCTTGTCCAGCCCGATGAAGCTATGCGGCCTGAGCATCCACGGAGTTAGGGGGGCGCATAAGATTCCCTTACACAACATTCCACGTCTGTCACAAAGTTCTGACTTAGCATTTACTGCACTGAACGCCTCGAGAAACGTGAAAGAGACAGCACGCAGAAAGACAGAAAGTCACATCAAAGCATTAATGACCCTTTCAGGCGTGCAGCGCCACATGGTCACTCGTATACGGCATTGTGTCTATGCGACCTCACGTCTATGCGGCATCGTCATCATGCGGCCAAAGTGTCCATCAGACCCAGGCCAAACGAGAGCTCGTATGCGGCCTCGAGTCTATGCGGCCTCGTTATCATACGGCCAATGTGTCCAGAAGACCTAGGCAAAATGAGAGCACGTATGCGGCCAAGACGTTATACGGGCAACACGCTATGCGGCTCTCAGCTTGCAAGATCTTTCCGTTACAGCTGAAAGGATCTTCACACAATTAGTGCTGACTACGTGTCCAGCTGACCAAGTCACGCACACAACGAAGTTGAAAACAACCCCGAGATATTCTCAACAACATATCCCAACCGAGGCCACATGGCAGAATGTCTGTAGTATGCGGCTACCGTTGCAACCGTATTCTATTGAAGGAGCCCTATGCGGTCACCAAACAGAGGTATATGAGGCACCTATAGCCTGTCAGCATGATGGCTATAAATAGCAGGGTAGCATATTCCACAGAAAAGGAGGACGAGCTGCATACGTGCACACAAGCTCAAGAGAGAGAAAAGAGAAGAGAGCACCCTTATTCCCTCGTCGGACCGTCAACGGAGTAAATGAGTCGTTGCAGTACTCGATCTCCATCATCACACTCCCCAGATCTAAAATATTGTACTTGGATTTTCTGTCTAGAATTTCTTTGTATTTTTTGTTTGTTGTTAAACAACAAACTCTCATTAATGGCGAACAGATTGTTTGAAGAAGCTCAACAAAGTCACAATCGATGTGAAATTTAAGGGGGCCTGTGAGCCATGTTATCTTGAATAGTTGTTTGTTATCATCGTATTAGCTTAACAAAGCCTATTAATACATTAATTTTCTCTCAAATATATTTATCATATTTAAGCTTTCATAGGTCATATATAAAACACAACAATAACATTTGGGGATGTTGTCATGCCTTAACCAAACATCCTTGCAGTAACGGCATAAGCAAAAATGATATGCAATTCTAATATTCTGTTGGGTTATTAGATCCATAATGATTTATTTGCATCTTTACCCGGTTTTCCATGAAGTTAGTATTTTGAATAGATCTTATTTCACACTTCCATTTTCTAGTCTAACTAGAACTTTAACTGTTTATCAGTTTCATCGGCGGTGGAGGTCAACTCCATTTAGTCTCCCAACTAACCTTTAGATTCTAGTCTTACCAGTATTCATTCATTAATGAATCTCAATGATTATGGAAGTCTAATCAAATTAGTCTCTTATTATATATTTTCAAATCTTTACAATTTTTTGTGTAATTTTAAAAGCACTAAAGACTAGTTTAGGATTGTTCTGAAAAAGGTTTATAAAATATAGACTTGAATCAAACTATGCAGTGCACAAATTTTGGACTAGTTAGAAAATTGTTTTCTACCAGGGGTAATCAAATTCTGCATTGCATGAAAATCTGGACTAATGGAGTTGATGGAGAAAAACTTACTAATCTTACCCAAAGAAAACATTTTAATTCTTCTAACAGATCAATCTCTAGATCTTATCTAGAATGAGATTTAAGGATGAATTGTAATTTGTCATAGTAACTCTATGACAAACTCTACTTTCTAACCACCCTTTAAAAGGCTTGATACCCTTTAAAATTAGCATATGAATAACCGTTATCGATATGATACAACCGATTCGATACTGGCCGATACCGACGTTGGGTATCTCTTTCCTAGTCAATTCAGCAGTGAACGAAAAAGACCAATCAACAAGGGTGTAAAAGAATAATAATGTTGTAAAAGCATGTAAATGAAGAAAACTTATTTATCGAAAGTAAACCAATCAGCAAGGGATGACTATTATTTCTTTCAATTTCAAAACTAGTAAGAAAGAGCATAGAAAATACTTTAAATTATGCATAAATGTATAAAATATTTTTTTCTAAATTTTTAATAATATATTAATAATTGTATGTCTTTGGATATCAAAAAAATCAATATTCGATCTGAAATTGTCATATTGCCGACCTGAAGTGAATACTCATAGGAAGTGTCTGATACCGATTGTGATGCGAACCTTGGTATGAATAAGGATATGAGAAGCTCTAGCCAAAGGTAAAAATCAAAGAAAATAATGAAAATCATAGTTCCAACTTGGGACCAATTTATGCAATAAAAATTGAATTATGCACTGCATAAAATTATGGACTAATTAAAAAATTGTTTTCTACCAGGGGTTTGAATCAGATTGACAGATTCGACACTCATAAATTCCTAATTGAATTGATGGAGAAAAACTTATTAATCTCATGAAAACAAATATTTTGATTCATCTAACGGATCAAAATCTATATATTATCTACAATAACTTCTAACAATTAATTGTTAGACTAACTCCATGGCAAACTTTACTTTCTAATCATTCTTTAAAACACTCGGATACCTTTAAATCAGCATTAGAATAATGATATGGGAAGCTTTATCTAAAGGTAAAAATCAGAGAAAAGAATGAAAATCATAGTTCCAACTTGTGACCTATTTATGCAATGAAAAAAAATAGTAACAGAAAGGAAATGGTATAGCATGGCAGACTAATAAACAAGATATTCGTTGTATCCTGTTAACTTTTAGCTCATTATTCATCAGCTAGAAAATGATGGTTTCAATGTATGATCAACAAACCCGAGGACAAACAATACCCTTGCTTAGATAAATCAAACTTTTATAGGAAACCTTACCCAAACCAGCCACATGGTTGAAAATATAGCACAACTTTCTCCCCAGTTGAAAGGTTTGTCATGATCATTTCTCCAGGCGAATCAATCCAGGTGCGTCCAAATATAAGGTTGTTAACCTTCGTAGGAGGGGGCACCAAATCCAAAACAACACCAGCTCTTTTGAGAGTCACCCGTGTCCTTTAGCAAAACAATCAAATACTATAAGCATTAAGCAACGGTATTCATTGTTCCAGAATATAGAATCTTTTAAAAGAGCACCAGAGAGTATTTAGTGAGATATTCAAGTAATCAAAAACTAGTTAGAAGATGTTATTGAATACAACAGTTGGTACAAAAGCTCACCTTCCCACAGGATAAACTTCAAATGAATTTCCTAAAAATTTGGTTCTTAACTTGGAAGTAATGTCATAAGTAAAATGCTTATTCTCTGCATGACCTGCGCTCATCGGAGGATGATGACTTACCTGAAATGATAAGTACCAGGCAACTGAGGATACTAGAGAAAGAAACTGGGAAAATTCAAAACTGCTCAAGTAATAGCAACATCAGTTTAATCTGATTCAAAATCTTCAGAAGTGTAGATTGAGCTTTCTATTAGATGAAAGAAAGGACCCCAAAAATGCGAGAGCAGAAAGAGTCCAGATAAGAACCGACCTGCTCTGCAATAAATGTAATTCCATCATGATTAATCATTTCATAGGTCTCTCCGAGGATTGGATTGAAAGGCTTCCATGTCCGCTGATAAGCATAGTACACAGATATGGCCCATGAAGCTGCAGTTGATGACCATAAATAGCACCACATGCACCAATATGGAGAAACAAGACATAACCTTGAGAAAATGAACAAATGAAAAGTACTTACAAGCATAAACCAAGCGCATGTAAGGATCCTCACATTCATCTGCCAGATCTAGCAAGTGACAATACTCCATCAACTGTTACATGCATCATAGAAAGTACATATCAGCTGCATCATATAGTGTAGAATAAGTGGTAAACTGGGACATGAGCGCAGGTTGTCATAAAATAGATATGATGTACCCTGGAGGAGAGAGATTTCTGCTTAAAAGATAAAAACATTTTTCTATCTAAAGTAAAACACGAGCATTGAAAATCTAACATATTGTAATTCGCAAGCATGTTCCAAAGAGGAAGAATAAAAAGCCATATACAGTCTATCAGAAAACAGACTTTCTATGTGTTGCTAACAATCTAATATGGTTTGGCACAATTTTTATACAATACCCTCGCTATTGCATAAAAGAATAAACACAGAAACAAGTCACAACTGACAATGTAAATTTGCAATTTAGTATCTAAATATAGAATCCAGAAAGACAAGATAAATTATTTTCTTGAGATAGCTAAACTATATTGGAATAAAAAATTTCTCTATTGTACTAAAGTTGAATTTTATGACAAAATTTTGATAGGAAACAATTTAAGGTCCCTTTTAGTAAAATATAGATAGCATGTACCTCTGCCAATTTCTGAAGCATTGTCATTGGCTCAAAAATCATAACGGGAAGAGTCACCATTGATGTTACATCTGATCCTATATACTTCTGCATCATCTTCCAATAACTATCTCGTTCCTGCAAAACGGAAAAGACAATTTGCACCTTGAGGAAACATTTGTAGAAAACAAATCGATGAAGTGGAATAGAAGAGTGAATCCAAGGAGGGAATATATAATGCAAAAAGTTTCAGTGAAACAAATATAGAAAATAGAAATGTAGAACTCCTTCCTGAGGTCAGCTAGAGTCTTGCAAATGATCTATAAAAGAGTCAGAATAAATGTCATCTGTCATAAGATTTTATGACTTTATGTCTACTATATAATGGTCATGTTATCAGTTGAGACTTGAATATCTCTGATTCAGTTGAGTCGGGTTTAACCCTTGTATGACTTAGAAGTTTAAGCTTGAAATTATTGAAGGTTATGCTTGTAAAATGGACTGATTCAACCTACTTGAAACAACATTAGATTACACCAACTTCTACGTCGAATCATTGGCTCAATAGGGTTCAAAAAGTTCATCCTCAAAAAGATTTTTTTTTTTAAAGGGCTCAAAAAGGAATTATAGATATAGCTTTTGAATGTGTTAAGGATTCCTGATATTGGATATCAGACCCACATCCACATCAGCATTTAGGGAGTCGCCATACTGAAAACTGGATACCAGGCGATATATCGGACACATCGAGAGAGATGACCTCATGGAGTTATAAGATAATAATTCACTTACATGTATGACAAACTTTCAGAGTATTAACATAAATATAATAGAACTAGTTATTTAGAGTAAGGTTCTGTCCCGATATGCTCCAAGTCACACTAAACACTAATGAAACATACATCTTTGAAGCAGTTTTTTCGTAAAAGGATTTAAACCCGTACAATCAAACCTATACCAAGTTACGCCGGTATATCGGCTGATTTGGGGGATATATTGGTCGGTTTGCCGTGGATATCACCAATATGGGTCCTGACAAGTTTTTTTTTCCATCCTTGCCAGTCATATCGTATTCCCCACCGAAGATGATATAACGGCAGATATGACCGATGTCCCAAACAGAAAATTTGTTGATATTCGAATGATAGTTCTCTTAACTTTTGGAAGAACCTAGAATGATAGTATGGAACATGCACTTTTCTTTTTCACAATATTATCCTTACTTGAAAATTGAACAACTCCTAAGCTTCCTATATTTATGCATATTTTGTGTTGTACTTTTACAAATACAATATGTCCACCATCAAAATCTAAATGTTCAAACTGGAACCTAAGAATAGATTGCCAGTAGTCCGAACACTCAACATAATATTTGACATATATAAAGTCTTTGCTCCAGCTGCTACCACCACAGGTCTCAAAGGCACAGACAACCAAATAAAGAAATAGTAGAATTCATCGAGTCTTTGCTCCAATCATTATTATTTGATATGCCTTCTCTCTGCAAATGCGAAGATTTCAACCTAATGCAAAGAAGGCTATAGAAATGTATAGGTCAGTTCAATCACGGAAAAAAATGTCTACAATCTACTCAACATTTTTTCTAAAAAAAAAAAAAAAACTTATCCAAAAACTGACATTTTTTTCTAATATGAGCTAATTATTATGCATCATTTGGAGATCACACCCAGAAATCCCACGAAATCAAATGTAAGTAAACAAAAGTTTAATAAGCAAGAGTCTGGCACCACATATCGATAACCAACTCCAAACAACATCAGGTAAAACCAACAACAAAGACAAAAAGTAGGGAATCTTTTCCTAGAATAGGAGCATCCATCTCTAAACATTTTATAGCAGAGGAAATTAGATATGGGAATATCCATAGGGCTCGTTATGCAATAGTTTGTAATTTACTAAAGAATAACAAGAATCACAGACACTAGATAAATCATTTGGTTGAAAATGTCATTCGTTTTCACTCTTTGGCTTAACGTGTCACATAGATGAATGCAATCCCTACAAAAAACTGTATTATCTTACCGTCTAGACTCTTTATAAGCTACGGGGAACTTTGCTCCTTGGTTGCATGAGCTTTACATACATAGCCAAAACGTAGACCAATCTACATACCAATTTGCTGTCTTGGCATGTAGACCAACCTTACATACCAATTTGGTATGTAGGTTGGTGTGTAGACCAACCTATATACCTGTTTTACGGCATGGTCCTCTCATGTCCTTAGCAACCTTAGCTAGGAATTTGGCAACAAAATAGAGGGTGGACGTCAGGTAACAGCTGGTCATAAGAACTTTTCCAATTCCTTTATGAACCTTTCTTATGCTTAATAGCCAACCCCTAGTTTTTGATGGGAGAAGGCTTGGATAGATAGATAGATAGATAGATAGATAGATAGATAGATAGATAGATAGATAGATTTGATGAGAGCAAAACCTCTTTGTTCCATCTTCCTCTCTGAGCTTCTGCCTCCGCGTCCTCCGTGCCTCCTTCTGGATTGATTACTTCAAGTCCTTCATAACCCACTAGCCTGAGAGAAAGATATCATATAACTGTGTCGGTAAAGAAACAAATAAGAACTTAATACTGATGAGCAACACAAATTCGTTACAAGTTATTACTTTTAAGTAGTTAAGAATTGAGCGAATTGCAGAAAGCAAAAAAAGGGCCCAAAAAAAGAATTGGAGACAGATTGCGATGAAGAAATACATATGAATTTAATACCGATAAACAACATAAACCTGTTACAAGTCATCTTATTATGTATGAAAATATGAAAGCATTGAGCAAATAACAGTAAGAAGAAAAAAAGCCAAAAACGAAATAGGAGAAAGATTGCAATGTTAAAATGGCATCAACAACTCCATGAAGTATTTGGAAAAGTGACAAAATTAAATCCTATTTCCAAACTTTGTGATTTGTAAAGCACCATTACAATATCTCTACTCTAGATTATAAAAACACTAAAATCTCCACCTTGATCACTACTCTGGTTTTCCCCTAAATCTTGAAATTTGTTATCCCTGTAGACTGGTTTACGGATTAGTTGATGGAAGTGTCGGTCTCGGTTAAAACTGAAGATTCTTGATTGGCGTTTCGGGGCTTGAATCTAATCGAGTTCTTAATTGACTAAGATTCAAGCTTAGGGTAAATGTCTGCCGGAACTGCTAATTCTGATCTGAATTTACAGATAATCTTTCTAAATTTTAATTCTAAAGCCAGTAATTAAATATAGGCCTTCTAGAAATACATTGGTCTTTTGAGAAGTCTGGTTTTGGGACAGAAATGTACAATGAGAAGCAAGTCTAGGTATATGGCACATAATTGGACGGTTATGTCGCACAGGAAAAAATACAAGGCAATATGATACGGGCGCAGGACACCTATATTGTTTTGTTCTAGTGTCTTTTTCAAAGTTCATGATGTATCAATTACGTGGCCCACACAGTCATGCACTAGTTTTGGGAGTGCCTGTACTTCCTAATTGGATGGTACTATTATGTACTAGTAATGTCATTTCATTTGCTAGTCAACAATATATTTGTAAGACAAATTTACAAGTTTCTTTTTCCTTGAAAAGATGAACTTATAAAGTGACCTTTAGCAAGTAACAATGCTGTGCAGACATTGATACGGCAATACATGGTAAGGACACAACGACACAGACACCACACCTCTTTTGGTGTGTCCTAGTGTATTTTGGTCTAGGAAGCATGGACACTCCAAAAAGGTGGCCGCATCATGACGGACACGTGTTGGACGCTCCAAAATACACTATGACACTCCCAAATATGTGATGCGTCCGTGTCACCATGTCTTTACCATGCCGTGTCGTGTCTGGGTCCGTGTAACATATATTTTGGAGCTTCTGTGGCGTGTCGGATACACGTCCAACTCAACACAGCTTAGATCTTCGGAGTGTCCATGTTTCCATGGTAATTTAAAAGAAAAATGTGCGCATGGACACGGACACATCATTTCGGAATGTCCTAATGTACCTTGGAGTGTCCGTGCTCGAAACCACGTGGCACGACAACGATTTATTAACACAAATGTTATTTAAGATTTTGCAGTTGAACGGGCATAAAAAACATTCATTGAGCGTGAAAATTGAAAAAAAAAAAATTACACTACATTGATAAAATTCCGTGTTCTCTTCGTGATTACAACATATTAGACGGAAATTTATGCAAAATTACGCAATAGAAAAACAAACAATTGGGAAGGGAACTCTAAAAACTAAAGAAAAATCACACCCATTGACGGATTTCTGCATGGCGGTTCCCCAGCTCCATATGGCGGAGAAGAATCCCCCCTCCGCATTCTGATCGCTCGAGCTCATCTCTCCTCCAAAATAAAAATAAAAAATCGACAGAGAAAGTAAATTTCCGAAACCCTATTTTACTCGATTCGGATCGGAGTCCCGCGAAATTTTCGATTAAAAGAAATGTAATGGAGGAAGAAAAGAGAGAGGGAGGGGAGGACACGTGGCGTGATGATTGTGCCATGGTTTGAACTTTGAACTAAAAATAGCGAAGGCACCAGCGAAATGTGATTTTTTTTTTAAGGTGATTTCTAAACACACCATATTTTATTTGGATTAGTCCAAATTATTTTTAGGAGCATAACCATTTTCGACCGTCCTTTCAACTGTCACATTTTTTACAGTCTTAAAAATATATGACGGTCAAACATTTTGACAGTCCTACCAATTAAAAAAATTGTTAAATATTTTGACAGAACTAAAAATTTTAGGACTATAGAAAATTGTAACATTTCTAACTATTATGAGGACTGTTTTTACATGTTTTAGGACCGTTAAAAATTTCGACAGTCCTAAAAGTTTGGACTAATTAAAATAAAATATGATGTGTCTTTAGAAATGATATTTTTTTTTTACTTTGGTTCTGCTTCAACGATATGTTGCAAAAATAGGAACAAATAAAAAACAAATTGTACAAACTAGTATATATGTACATACTTTTTATCTATTTTATACTACTCTGAAAAAGCTAATAACTGTCCTTTTTTTAAGACTAGTCTAGTTACGCCTTCTATATCAAAATTTATTTCTAATATTATTAAAAAATAAATAAAAATTTAAATTATATAAGAATATTTTTATTATAATTTGTTATGAATATAATTTTTTTATTTTTAATATGTGTTTAATTAGATGGTACCATGTGATTAGTTTAAATATAATTTAAATTTTTTAGATATTTTAGGACTTGATATATATTCAGGTGTTTTAAATTTTTTTCTCATGTACACGAAAATAAAACATATACGGTAATTATTATTTTTTAAATTTTATATTAATAATTGATGATATGCATACTGTTTAGACATCTAATTTTTGAGTTATTTTCAATCCGTATTATAATAATAGAGATTTAATTATCCAATTGGTCACTTTAAACTTAATGAACAATTTTAATCATTAAACATAAATAAATAAATAAATAAATAAGAATAGTTTTTGAAAAAAAACGTCCACGGTGAACCTCTAATTTTTTTTCTTTATATAGTAATATAGATATAGAATTCAAATATTTCGGTTGTTATTACTTTTTTGTCTAAACTTATTATTATATATGTATAAAAAATATCAGTATGTTAATATATAATTTAAATATTATGAATATTAATAGTTTTTTTGTGCAATACTTTTATGTCTAAAAAAATTATTATTTATTGTTACAAAATATTTAGTCATCTTCTAACTCGAACTTCCATAATAATCTAAATTTGTCAAGTGTTAGTTTTGCTTGAGCAAAAGCTCAACTTCCTTATTTCCTTTAGTCCCACATCGGATGGGCCAACCCCTCCTTGTATATATATATTAGTTCATCTTCATTGCTTTCTTAAAGATATTGTGTGGGGAACTCCTTGGGTCACACACGCACACCGCCGCTGTCCTGTCAGGTTCGGCGCGTAACGGGTGCGGGTGCCGAATGTCGTACTCTTCGGACTGGGATCCAAAAAATCTTTTTGCTCCTCTTTATTTTTTGACTCATTCAAATTTGAACGTAGAGGCACCATGTCTAGGTTCATTGAATCCTTGTAACATCTCTTTTGACAGTCATTCTTCCACGTTTATTTCCTTTTGTTATTTCTCTTTAGTGACTAGTTTTAAGAGCCATTTAATCTCTTGTCGGTTGGTTGTGTCTTTGGTCTGCCTTTATATTGCGGTCACATCCTCCTTCTTTCTTTACAGAAAATCATCATACGCGAAACCTCTCTTTCATTTCTCTCTCGAACCACATTCTGATCTCTAAATCTTTGCTCTAGGCATAGCTAAGTTCGGTCTCTCTCTTCGAGTTGTGTGCTACGAAGAGAACCCGATAGTCAGGAAGTTTTACCACTAGGAGCTTCCGAGAAACGTCTGTACATAGACCTCAGATCAACTCTTAGGACAGTGCTTCGTACACGACTTTTCCGGAGACCGGTAACAATTTTATTTTTTAGTTTTCTTGTTCTCTGAAAAATAATATATATATATATATATATATATATATATATATATATATATATATATATATATATAACAATCTTTCTCAGTAATCACCTCTCTCTCTCTCTCTCTCTCTCTCTCTCTCTCTCTGTGTGTGTGTTTGTGTCATGCTGGTTCTTTTACTGAAATTTTACACATAATGTGTGTCCTGACTCCTAATCTTTATGATTGTTACATAATAAACGACACTAATAAGATCATTGAATTATTTGCATAATAGGATCTTAGTGGTCCAACGCATCGTCAACTAGACAGACCGATAATAATAATAATAATAATAATAATAATAATAATAATATTCGAATCAAACTGACCCAACCACTAAATTGGTTTGTTGTTGCTCAATTATCGGGCACAAATTTTCTTTGGAAGCAAGCTTGCATATCACTCCGCAAGTTAGGAACTCCATGTTGTAGTCCTACTATTTATTTAACCTACACAAAAAAAAACTAATCGTACTATTCAACCCACACAAAAGCTAATTGGTAAAGCTTTGGAATTCTCATTTGTCTAGTTCATCTTCATTTTGAGTAGGTGTTATGAATCCTTTAAATTTGGCTATAGTATTGGTTTAACATCAGTTACTTTTTATTTATCACAAAGAGATGAAAAGTTAGATAACTTGTTTCTGAGTTAATTTGTATGCATCCTCCTTCATTTAGGTGGATACATTAAGGTAAATCTAAATTTATCTTTCTTACTACTATGTTCTTAAATTTTTTCAACCTTTCAATATCAATTGTATCGGAGTTTTGGTTGCAATGGTCAATAATCAACCGCAATCACCAAACATTAACCAACTCATGTGACGTATAGAAGTGAGGCTGAACGGACATGGAAATGGACAAGCTTATTGTGCTAAGTGCAAAGATTTATAGAGCGTTTAGAACACAGAAAACTTTGTGATGTGGTGATCTAAGTTGTATTTCGAAGATGGAAGCTTTAGATTATGACGAGGAAGATATTAACTTCTTCCACCAGCTTTGGCATATAGTTATAAAGAGGTAACATGTATCCCTCGTGATTCAAGAGATTATGACAATCAAAGAAATGTTAAAACATCCTAATGGGAGTGGGTGAATAGAAGAAGAAAAACGAAAATTAAGTACAATTAAATAATATTAATAAGCAATTTAAAGAAATGGTATAATTAAGGCAAGAACAAATCCTGATGTATCATGATATTCTCCTTGAGACATTCTAGTCCCGGAAAACTCTCTTTGACTTTAATCCACTATTAAAAAAAATGGACACACTTGCGAGCTTTGATTCGAATGACTCGTCAACTTCATACATATCAGTTTTAATCCGAATGGCTCGTCGACTTTAACACAACTTTGATCAAAAAGGCTTGGGGACTTGAACATATTTCAAAACAAAAAAAATTATATTCTTAATTTAAAATTGAATTTATACTCTGTCACAAGTATGTAATGGCAAGTGAAAGCTATTGAATGTAGAGAAGTTAAGAGTAAGAAAACTTCAAGTTTATACTCCAATAAGTTAGTAGTAAAGAAGGAGATTAATCCCTTATATAGCACAGCAAGTAGTTGATCAAAGTGGAGCCATTACTCTAGCAACAGTATACATCGATATACTGCTGGCAACAGTAACGACTATAAATATATCTGTTAAAATATTTAATTCAAACAAATTTTAAAAAAATCATAGTGGTGGTACTCTATAAGTATTTGTTAGTACAATGCCAATATATTGATTAACAAAGAAATATGATTCAATTGAACCCACTCCATTATGGTTTTGTCTTAAATATATAACGAGGAGAAAGAAGAGGATATGTAATAGAGTTAGCGAGAAAATGGTGGCAACGATGATAAGGGGATCCTCGATGGAGCTATGGAATAGGGGAAAGAGAATAGAGGATAATCGAGACGCGTTCTCAGATGATGGCCGTACGGGTCTCTGCTTTCAAAACCGACAATCGCAACAAAAATACTGACCGGAGAAGGGGCTCGACGATAAGGGAAGCATCGACATTGACCATAACAGAGGAGGAAATCTTGTCGACGACGACGACAGGAGCTGGAGGATTGGCAGAGGAGAGGATGTTTGTCATAACTGTGTTTCGTATCTCGGTACGGAAGTATTTATTTTATATATATATATGTACATTTATTATTATGGTTGTGTACCATTTTAAATGTTAGTCCCGAGGCTTAACCTGTAATGCCCCGCAACTGCACGGTGCATTACGCTGAGTCAGATTGAATGAGGCAATAGCTGGTTACATTTTTGATTTGTTGGATTTGGAAACAAGTATTGATTGAGTTGGTTTCATGTGCAGATCGCTAGCGGGGTTCGATGGAATCAGATGTTCGTTCAGAGCAGTACCGGGATAGCAGGATTTGGAGCGATAATGTCGTCTTTCTTAGTCCGATCGGTCGAATGATTTGGACAGCACGGCCTGCTCGCACGGTCATACCAATTGAGTAGATCGTGCTTTGCATCGGACCACGGGTTCAAGGGATCGGCCGTATCGGCAAGGCATGGTGCTTAACGAAATTAGACTTTGTGAGTGGGCTATGTCCCTTCTCCTCTACTCCTTCATGCCTAATAATATGGAACACACGTAATGGCTTGAACACTTGGACTGAAACTTGGAAATCACTATACTGTGGTGTGCATAAAGTATACGTCATTTGGTTGGATATGATTTGTAGCTTGAGTTGGTTTTGCGTTGGGCAGTTAGAGCTTGAGTGGATCATCTTGGTTGGAACATCGAGGCAAGCGTGCATCCGTGCACGAGTATCAGTTGGGCTCTTTGTCATGCAAAGTGTGCAGTTGTGGTTCAAAACTGGACAACTGCATCGGTGAGGACATTGTGCCACTGTTGGGGCATTGTGCCACAGAGTTTTCTGAGCGAGGGGTGTTGCACAAATTGGAGCATTGTGTCAAAGCGGCATAGTGCCTATGGGGATAACTTGAGATGGTGTCTTGGGATATAAGTTGGAGAATGGTTATGGATAGTTGGTTGGATTGAGGCGAGTATCGTTTTGTGGGGCGAGAATGCTCGATTCTCTCGTTATACCTACTTGGTGTCTGCATCGGTCACGGACAACCTGTTGCGCACAAGGTTTGGTTTTCTCGAACGGGATAGGCTCCGGGGCACCGGGACCGTTCGGCCATGGAGGAGACAATGGTAACGTGCCTTGGGCGCAGTGTCGGCAGTTCAATACACCTGGGCGGGCTAGCTACTCAGTCTGGATCGGGTAGAACTGCAGTTGATTAGTCCTTTATGGCTTGGCCAGTGACTTCATATAGATAAGAGTTGGTTTTCTTTCCTTTGGTTTGGTTTATGCTTTTCGTGTAGGTGGCGGCCACCTTGCCTCGGTAAGAGTGTGCATATCGATGATTTGATTAATACAGCTTGGATTGAGGATGGATATTGAGGCTTGGATTATGGTTTGATAGGTTCACGCATTGCTTCTGTTTTAGTAGGACGGTTTGCATGCTAGTTTCCTTCGAGTTGGCTATATATGCTTGTTTATTTTGCTTGAGTTAAATGCTTACATATTTAACCTACTTTACAGTTTTTCTTAACATGTCATACCTCTGCCATGAAAAGAATCTAGGATTCAAGTAGAAAGATCACTGTATAATTGTTTGCATTCACTATTCTACTTAGTATCGGTTTAGACGAGTGGGTTACCTCGCTCACTAGTACGGCTGTGTACTGACCCACATTTATGGGTATTATTTCAGGTACGCAGGTGTAGTGGCACTGCTTGGATAAACAGGACATGATGTATGAACGGTAAGTACCTTTGTGGACAAGAGAAAGAGTAAGAGTGTTATATCCCCTTTGTGGCATTCTCCTTTGTGGCATTTTTAATTTGACCCTATCGAGAGCTTCGCTGCGTATACTTTGATGTGTGTTTGGTACATAATATTTGACTTTCGCTGCAACTTGGTTATTTCGATGATAACTTTGGTGTTTGACAATATCGCCTTGTGCGAGCGCAACTCCAGGCTCGTACGACATCACGTCCCGATAAGAACGATCGTCCTGCGGGAGCGCTGCAACGTGGTGATTCACGTTCAGCGGGGACGATCGAGCTTGCGGAAGATTGGGGCGTGACATAACCAAAGATGGAAGAACGCATAATCGAGATCAGAGGTTCACACAAAAGTTCCCACTCTGACTATTCTTGATTTCCATGAAGAACAATATAAGGATCCTGATTAAAACTTGCTCTTAAGATTACAAAGGAATCAGAAACCAAACTTCACGTTCTTCCTTGCATTCGCAGATGTAGACGGACAGAACGGAATTACAACTAGCAGAAGAGAAGAGAAATGAGAAGAAGAAAATATGCTTGCTGGGGTGATGAAGATAATTGTTGCTCAAAATAAGATTCTTCTTACACGATCTGCTCCAAGGAACCAGCAAGTTTACGTAGAACTTCTAGAACGCTCGTTGTCACCTCCTTACTTAGACTCGCACAAATTTTCTGGACTGCAATGGCAGCTGCAACAACTCTCTTCGTCTCCTCTATTTCGAAGTAAAATATCAATGGAGGCACAAAAAGAATATTTATAGAGGAGCCTGGCCGCCCATTAGTTACGGAAAGATAAGAACAACTTTAATTTGAATCTCACAAAGATAGGAACGAATTAATTCAAATCCCACAAAAAACGGATATGAATAACCGACCATATCTTTACATAACTGTTCAAATATATCCGATAGCAGCGGCCATGCAAACAACCGCCCATCCGGCAGTTCATACAGCAGCGCAGCAGCCACGCACTTAGCAGCGCACGCAGCAGCTCATGCGCCCGCTCATCCGTCCAGCTCATGCGCCCCGCTCGTGCGGTCGACTCATCCGCCCCCCTCATGCGGCCTGCTTATGCGTTCGGCTCATGCGTCCGGCTCATGCAACCCGCTCATGCGGACGGCTCATGCAACTCGTGCATAACCGAGCGCATCAAATGCGCACAAGCGCCATGCGCCGATGCTGACGTACTAAGTACAAAGTGTGCTAACAAAGCGATACTTTACGCCCTTGAGCCCGAGTCCGAGTCTGAGTCACTAAGCCCCTTTGGGGCTTAGCTCCTATGGAAATAATTCTAAGAGCATGACAAAAAACATAAATGCTTTGATGAGGAGTTGATCTTTTTCCCTACTAGAAAAATACTCCCACATGGCACCCATGTGCCCTACCACACCCCATGTGCACATCTCAACTCATACAAAGTATTATATTGAGATACCCACTTGGTGGTGTAGCCAATGTGGGACTATCTTTACTTGTCCAAAGACAAAAATACCAACAACCCCCCACATATCTCAATATATGGGTCGAACGTTCCCCACGGTGACTGTCCATCATGTATTAAGATAGATGTCGCTTCGACTTGAATCTTCCCGTACGGGTCGAATAACAGTATGATATAAGAATGGACTAAGCATTGAATTCTGCACCATAGCTGCAATTCTTTCCACTCATACAATGACATCAGATGTGCTTCCGGTTGCATATTAAAGGCCATGTGCACGTCTGGTTTCGGTGTATATATTTTAGGTGTCTACAATTTTTTCTTCAAGAGACGGCCTATATCTCTTCCATATACTCTAGGTGAGTTCTTTTAAAGAGTCCTTGGCATGAAGCCTCGAGCTTCCTTGCGGTGCTACTCCGCTATGACATGGCTCAAAGCCGAGGCTAAACCTCATCGTGGTGTCATGCCACTGTAGCATGAGGTCCCAGCCTCTTTGTAGTGCCAAACTATCCAACATGAAGTATTGCGCTTTCTTGCGGTGTTACGCCGCTGTGATATGGCTCACGTAGCCGAGGATTTATATTTTTTACCTCTGTAGTGTCACACCACTGTAACATGAGGACACCGACCTCTTTGTAGTGCTGCCTACACTCTTCATTCTACAACATTAGGCTACCTGCCTATGTGCGGTGCTACATTGCTGTGACATGGCTCGCAAAGCCGAGGCATTACCCTTACCGAGGAACCTCTTGGTGGTGTCACCCACTATAGCATGGAGACCTTACGTTACTTTGTAGTATTGCGCTACCGTGCTTCCTGTTAAGCACACCATACATTAAAAATATCTGAGAACTCATTAAGGCATCTAAGCCATCCTCCTACAGGACTTGTTCTACACAAAAGAATAATTAGTAAACAACAATGGTTCTGGGTCCATAACCCCTCAATGTTTCAAAAGACTATCCATTGTTCATGATATTCTTCCAGTAAATGATCCTCCCTTGAACCAATAGCTAGATGCCTAGTAGATTTTTCTTTGAACTAATAGCATAAAACTAAATGGTAGGATTACAAAGACACAATATCAGAATGTCTTCAAGCCCATCTTGATTGTTGTATCCTCGACCAGCTGGCGCTCAAAACCTTTGGTGAACGAATCGACCAATTTTTTTTGGCTCCGAACATCAATCACGGCAATGACTCCAGTTTTGATAAGATCATTCACTGCCTTGTGTCTCAGTCGCATAGTCCTTTTTTTACCATTGAAGAGATTATTTGATGCTACCGCTGTAGTCGCTTGGTTGTCGCAGTAAATCGGTACCGCAGAAATCTGTGCACCCACCACTGGAAGATCATACATGAGCTCCCGAAGCCACTATGCTTCATCTGCTGCAATCGCCAGTTCATAGAACTCAGATTCCATCGAGGAATGAGAGAGCATTGTCTGTTTCTTTGACTTCCACGATATAGCTGCTCCACCCATGGAGAAGACGTATCCTACTGTGGACCTTTAGCTCTCTACTTCTGAATACCAGCTTACATCACTGAAGCCTTCCACCATTGTCGAATAACCGTTGTAGTGCAGTGCATACTTCTGAGTCCTCTTAAGATATCTTGTCACGCTCCAGTCCCAAAATACGTAGGACTAGGAACACGTAAGCATGCCAGCCGCATGGATATGGCAACTCCAATATATGGAAACCAAAATCCACACGTACGCTGTAATATGAAAATTAATCCACAAGTGGTATAAACATATATCACAAGTCATAGGGTACAATCTAAATCTCATCCACAGAAAATCAATATAAATAATAACCAGCATCTATATAACTAGATGTCAACATAAATATCTAAGGATAATTGTTGGATGGAAATAAATCCACTACCAACTCGAATATAAGAGCAAATATTAAAATAAGTACAACACCACAACACCATATAAGAACACCATCTAGCAATCACGGGCTCGAAGAGAGGACATCCACGAAACATATATAGCCATCCAATCTATGCTCCTGCAAATACTCAAGAATAGATACACCTGGCAGCGGACCAGGTCCTCAGAGGGACGTAACAAGATACAGAAAATACGAGCCAATTTGAATACAGTAAACATGCATATAATTTGAAAATAAATAAGTACGCTGTACAAGACCATCTATATGAATGCAAATGAGGACAATTTTTTGACGTATGGGCAAGGGTAGGCTACTCGATCTAATCCTCACAACCTCACGCTCGTCAGTGGACATCATCAGCCGACATACCTCTGGGGTAGCGACCCTCGGACTCCATCAATCGATATACCTCGGGGGTAGCGACCATCGGACATGACCCACCATAGTGCATGCTAGTGACTACGGTGTTACCAGAGTGGTTAAAAGCCCATACGCCTAATAATTGTCCTCTATGATACTAAGTGCCATGTGTGTGTCAACATATCTAATACATAGTAATGACTGAAAGAAAACTACACATGCAAGAATAAACAGAAATGTAATAAATATACAGAAATATACTAAGCATACAAAATAGTGTAAGCAATTTGGCAAGGTATCTTGCCTGGGGTCCTGCTGCTGGTATGAATCAGAGTCCAAGTCACAGTCCAAATAGCCTATGTATTACAAATTTATCACGTCAAAAGATAATTTATTTTAATTTATTTAATTCTGGAATAATTACTCTAAAATCCTATTTTAATCTTATTATTCTGATTTTTATGTTAATTCCTAAATTTTGTCCAAAGGAACTGAATTTTATCAACTCGAGACTCATGGCACGCAAATCGAGGCAATCTGTTGACCGAAAAGTCAACCGACACAAACTCGACTTTCATACATGATTTCCTGTAGATTTCAGCGTCAAAAATATGCTGGAATTTATGGCTCGTCCAAATTCAAATTAGTTTGGAAATTATGGCACATACAAGTTTCGTATCGTGCACCGATGGTTAAATTCTAACCTAGAAGTTCTACAGAATTAACAGTATAAAAATACTTTGAATTAAATTCTGGAAAAAATATATGTCAATGATCTCGACATTAGCTTTCCGAAACTTTAAACGGTTCATGATTCTGATTTCTGGTTCTCCCGGAATCGCAAAAACATCAAAACACGTCTATTTTCGGACATGCTGTGCTCTACGAATTTTCTAGAATTTAATACTCATAATTTCGTAAAACAAATTATATAATCAGAAAGCTAACCTCAATATCTTTCTATCACAAAAAATTAGGCCTCATTTGGAGTCCGGAGCTATGCGCAATGACTTCTGGAAGATGAAGGAACCCTATATGGCAATTCTCCAAAATTCGGCTGAAGAAAAACCCTAGAAATAAACTTAAACTAATATATATATAGAGGAGAGAGAAAGCAGTCGCGGCTCAGATCTTGACACGTGGCAGCCATCCAACGCTGCCCGCCCCGCAGTCACTGACAGGCGGGCCCGGCACTGTTTGCTGCGGGAGGCTGACAGGTGGGCCCCATGTTTGCTGACTGGGCAGAATTAATTACTTTTTGGGTTTTCTTTTTCAGAAATTAGTTTTTAATTCAGTTTTTCATAATTAACTTGAAATAAATGCTAAAAATAATTGAAAAATTCCCAAAAAATTCTAGAAAATATATTTTATTATTTAGAACCTAAAATAAAATTTTGGAATATTTTTAATTAAGTTTGAACATAAAATAAATTCTTTAAAGTCCTCAAAAATTAGTGTTACTAGTTTTTAATTAGCTAAAAATTATGAAAAAAATCTCAATAATCTAAAATAGCCTAAAAATAATTCTAAATAAATATTTATATAAGTAAATATACTAAAAATATTATTTTCTAATTAACTAAGATAATACTCTAAATTAATTCAACATCTATAATAAATATAATAATATAAAATATACACAAATACCTATTTTGGGTGAGGGAGTTTACATATCTCATCACTCTCTTCACAGCTTTCTAGTGCTCCACTCCTGGATTGCTCATAAACCGACTCAGCATCCCCACGACGAAAGCTATGTCAGGCCTTGTGGCAGTTGTTGCATACATCAGACTCGCGATGACGCTTGAGTACTCCAGCTGCCTGACACTTTTCCTTGGATTTGGCTTCAGCTTCTTGTCACACCTGTACGGAGTATCAATACCTGGAAGATCCTAATATCCATAGCATGTGAGTATCTTCTCAATACAATGAGATTGTGTCAGTGCCACTCCAGTATTTGTCTGGATGATCTTTATTCCCAAGATAACATCAGCTTTCCCTAAGTCCTTCATACTGAACTTAGATGAGAGTAACTTCTTTGTCTCGATGACATATACTAGATCCGTACCCAGAATTAGCATATCGTCCACGTATAGACAAACGGTGACTCCTCTTCCGTCAGTGAACTTAGTGTAAACGCACGTATCCGTTTTACTGACCCTGGAGCCATTTGATCTTATAAATTTATCAAACTTCTCGTGCCACATCTTGGGAGCTTGTTTCAGACCGTATAATGATTTCACCAACTTGCTGACTTTGTCTTCAAGTTCTTTGATGACAAATCCTTCTGGTTGTTGCATGTAAATCTCTTCTGTCAATTCTCCATTCAGAAATATTGTCTTAACATCCATCTGATGAATGACTAGCTTATGAATTATACTTAGAGAATTCAACATCCTGATGGTCGTCATCCGCGCTACTGGAGCATATGTGTCGAAGTAGTCGATACCCTACTTCTGAGAAAACCCCTTGGTTACCAGTCTTGTCTTGAACTTGTCAACAGTTTCATCGGCCTTCATCTTCTTCTTGAAGATCCACTTGTATCCGATCAGTTTTGCTCCTTCAGGTATATCGACCAACACCAAAGTGTTGTTGGAGGTTATTGAACCATACTCATCATTGATAGCCTCCATCCAGAAGACAATATCTCTGATCTTCATCGCCTCATCATAGGTAAGCAGATCTGCTTCCACATGATAGGTGATAAAATTATCTCCAAAGTTCTTGTGTCTCCTTACTCGCTTAGACACCGTCTCTGCGAGTTCTGGTTCGAACGTTGTCTCTAGAATAACTTCTTCTTCTTGAACTACATCTTTATTGGAAGTGTTGCCCTCATGTGCACTCACACTATTCTCCGGAATGTCTACGATAACAATGTTCTTGTGCCTTGCAAACTTATCTTCAAAAAATTCTGCGTCGCGAAATTCGATGATATGATTTAACTCAATATCAAGAAACCTCCGAGCATCACTCCTTTCAGTATATCCCAAGAAGATAGTCTTGGTAGTCCTCGTACCCAGCTTCTGAATTTTCAAGTCCGAAAGTTTCACATACACCAGGCACCCCCACACTCGAATGATATTTGAGTTTGATCTGACTTTGAACCAGAGTTCATGAGAAGTAACATCGAAAGTTGCGTACGACACTATGTTCAGAATGAACGTAGCCGTAAGCGCAGCTTCTTTCCATAAGCAGTTTGTAAGACCTGCAGTTAACATCATTGAGTTTATCATCTCTGTCAACGTCCTATTCTTTCAGCTACTCCATTTGATTGAGGAGAATACAGAGCAGTTGTCTCATTGACAATTCTATGTTCTTTGCAGAACGATGCGAATTCAATAGACCTATACTCTCCGTCTTGATCACTTCTGAGTCTCTTGAGTTGTTGCCCTGTTTGACGTTCAGCCTCAGCCTTGAACTCCTTGAACTTCTCGAATGCTTCATCTTTTGACTTGAGCAGATAGACGAACGCATACTTCGAGTAGTCGTCGATGAATGTAATGAAATACTTCATCCTGACCTTTGTGGAGAACTGTTTAAAGTCACAGATATCTGAGTGCACCAACTCCAGAAGATTTGTGCTTCGGTTAACCCGTTTGAACAATTTTCTTGTGATCTTTGTCTGTGCACAGACCTCACACTTCTCCACCTTCTTACCCCCACATTTGGAGATAAGTCATAGACTAGACATCTTGTTTATCCTTTTACAGTGAACATATCCTAGTCTATTATGCCATAACTCAAGAGAATAATCAGAAGAAGATACTGCATTAATATTGTTTGCAGGAGTTACAAGCTGAAGTTTGAACATCCCTTCAGTACATTTTTTTTCGAAGTATGTTCCTTTGTACGACATCACCATCTCTCCAGCATTGATGTCCATCCTCAAACCTGCGTTGCAGAGCAGACTTTCCGAGACCAGATTTTTGGCTAGTAATAGTACGTGCTTCACATCCTCAAGCGTCAGTGACTTCTCCGAAGTCAGATTTAATACCACCGTTCCGGTCCCAAGTACTTCAACTTGTGCCTGGTTTGCCACCATAACCTTCTCAGATGTAGGCTTGTAGATGATAAACAACTCCTTCTTCGAGCAAACATGGCAGGATGTGCCAGTGTCCATCCACCAATCAGTGTCAATACCAGCCATCACAACCTGCGCAATCATAGCAACCTTGTTACGCTTACATTGCCCTGTCTATTTGGGCTTGGATCTGTAGTCTCTCCGGTAGTGGCCCTTCTTGCCACAGTTAATACAAGTCACATCTGACTTGGGCTTTGGCTTTGACTTGAACGAAGCCGACTTCACCTTGAGATGGTTGAAGTCCTTCTTCTTATAGTGATAAGCCTTCTGCTTCCCCTTGGAGTCGTCCGCATGCACCAAATTGGCTTTTGTCAACTGCTTGGACAACGTGTCCACTTTGTTTTGAGCCCCCAACTCATCTTCAACATGGATGTTGTGCAGTAGTTGATCAAGACTAACTTGCATCTTCTTCCGGTGCACGTTCGAGATAAAATTGCTCCATCATGGTGGAAGCTTGGCCACAATACCTCCCATGACAAAGGCGTCGATTAAGGGCATGCCATTATCCTCAAGTTTTTTACGTAACTTGAGAAACTCCTTGACTTGAGGCAACATAGTCTTGTCGTCATCAAGTCGTATGTTCCAGACCTTTTCAGTCACATGAATCTTGTTGCGGTTCTCGTCCGCCTTGTAATGCTTGTCTAGAGACTCCCAGACGACCTTAGCATGGTTCGTCTTGCTTTATGACTCCGCCAGAGTATCCTCCATGGAGTTTAGAATCAGCAGCTTGCAAAGGTTATTGTCTCTTCTCCACTTGTTCTGCTTAGCAGTTGCAGTAGCAACTTCCCGAACAGTAGCATCATCACCGTCTGTAACAACTGGCTCCAGTTCTGTCACAACGTAGTCTACCTCTGCGAGTTGAAGATTAAGGCAGACCTTCCTCTTCAAAGCGTTGTAATGATCCCCGTCAAACTTCTCAAGTTTGTTAAAACTAGTGTCGAGAAGTTTCGCACAGTTGTTCTCAATTTTTATTCATTTTTCTTTAATCTTGTTTTGAGATTGTTAGTCCCGAGGCTTAACCAAAGATGGAAGAACGCGTGGTCGAGATCAGAGGTTTACACAAAAGTTTCCATTCTGACTATTCTTAATTTCCACGAAGAACAATATAAGGATCATGATTATAACTTGCTCTCATGATTACAAAGGAATCAGAAAACCAAACTTCACGTTCTTTCTTGCACTCGCAGATGTAGACGAACAGAACGGAATTACAACTAGCAGAAGAGAAGAGAAAGAAGAAGAAGGAAATATGCTTGCTGGGGTGATGGAGATCGCCGTTGCTCAAAGCAAGACTCGTCCCACATGATCTGCTCCCAGGAACCAGCAAGTTCACGTAGAACTTCTGGAACGCTAGTTGTCACCTCCTTATTTTGACTCATACGAATTTTTTGGACTGCAATAGAGGCTGCAGCAACTCTCTTCGTCTCCTCTATTTCGAAGTAAAACCTCAATGGAGGCACAAAGAGAATATTAATAGAGGAGCCTGGCCGCCCATTAGTAACGAAAAGATAGGAACAACTTTAATTCGAATCCCAAAAAGATCTGAACGAATTAATTCAAATCCCAAAAAAAAGGGATCTGAATAACCGATCATATCTTTTCATAACCTTTCAAATATATCCGATAACAGCGGCCATGCAATCAATCGCCCATGCGGTCGTTCATACAGCAGCGCAGTAGCCGCACACTTAGCAGCGCACACAACAACCCATGCGGCAGCCCATACGGCCGCTCATGCGGCCGAACAAAGCGCCACTTTGTGCCATTGAGCCCGAGTCCGAGTCGCCTCCTATAGAAATAATTTCATGAGCATGACAAAAAGCATAAATGCTTTCATGAGAAATTAATCATTTTTCCTCCTAGAAAATACCCTCATATGGCACCCATGTGCCCCACTATATCCCATGTGCACACCTTAACTCATACAAAATATTATATTGAGATACCCACTTGGTGGTGTAGCCAATGTGGGACTATCTTTACTAGTCCAAAGACAAAAACACCAACATTAAATACGGTTAATAATAATCAAAATATTTTCATAATAATTCAATTATAAATCATATATATGTAAATATTATACATAATAAACTTTTCCAAAAATACTTTTATGTAAATAACAAAATTTCAAAGGACCCATTTTAAAAAAATAAAAAAAATTAATCAAATGGGAAATGGGAAAGAGGCACCGCCTCTCTCCCGATACCCTCCTGAATCAGCATAAGAACAGCTAAAAAATCTCCCTTCTTTGTGATCCAGTTGTTCTCTCCTTCTCCTTCTTCCTCTCCTACAAATTCTCATACATACATGTCATCCTCTCCTTCCTTACCAATTTCCAAAATCTCACTCCATCATTACATTCCATACTATTTTACTTCTTCTCTCCAGCCATCACCTTATCCATCCTCTTCATCTTCTTATCTCCATTATCTTTCTTTCCATCTAGACACCAACAATAAGACTTCATTGGGTAGAAATGATAAATAAATATATATATATATATATATATATATATATATATAATATTTTTTCTCCATAGTGAAAGAAAAAATTATTATTTTTCTTTTTGTTTGGTAGGAATGATAGAAAAAGAAGAAGAACCACTCTATTTTATTTCATATAGAAGAAAAAATAAAAGTAAAAATAATAAAAAATATAGTTTTTATCAATTTTATCCTCAACTAAAAATATTTATTTACCATATGACTTTATGAATAATTTTTAAATAATATAATTCAACCTTCCACTTTTTCTTCCACTTTTGGAATGATTCAATTTCTAAGCTTAGGAAGAAAAAAATAATAATTTCACTTTTCTTTCCTTCCACTTTTTCTTTCATACCAAGCAAGAAAAAATGAATATTTTCCTCCACTTTTTCCTCCTCCATTTTTCTTCCTCACACTTTTCTCTCCTACCAAACACACTATAAACATCACCACCTCCTCCAACCCTTTCTCCATCTGCTGCTTGCTGCCACTGTGCCCGCTCCTGCGCCTGCTGCTTGCGTCCGCCGCCGCAGCCACGCCAGCCTGTAGCACCGCCCCTCCAGTCAGACTCCAACACCTTCCCGCCGTCGCAGCCGACCTTCCTCGGCTCACAGCCTTCTAACTACCACCACCATCATCTCCATCATCATCATTTTCATCATCATCGTCATCTCCAAAAATCATACTCTTTTTTATTTTCAAAAGGAAAAAGGAAGAAGATGAAGAATTGGCTTGAGGATGAACAAGAAGGATATGAAGATGGAGAAGAAAATTGGAAGAAGGCTCAAACCCAAATTTCAACTCCAACTTAGAAGTTTTTCCAAGGCAAGTCCTCTCCCATCCCTTTTATTTGGTTAATTTTTTCAATTTATCATGTTCATCTAGATTTTTTTTTCCTAAATACAAATCTAGAATAAAATTGTATATATGATATATACACATATTTTGACACCGATACGGACGCGTGGACACAATTTACTAGGAATGGTAGTTTGGACATGAATCAAATCCCATCTGGACACAAGGACACGACTAATTAGGACACGTATATAATATTTAGTATATGTGTGTCGTGTCATAGTAACTCTATTTGATATATGTATGTATTTCTAAGTATAGGGATTCCTGAATTATTTATTTAGCAAGTATATTAGAGTATCAGGGTTGAATAACATTAAGCACCATGTATATCCATATCGTTATACCAAAGAAATTCAGAAATCGATTTAGGAAAGATTTTTTTTTAGTTAATGTAGTGTAGACTTGAGGAAAGTACTATAATTAATTTAGTGGGATAAACTCAAGAATATTTCTAGAATCTAAGACACATTAACCTAGAGGAACACTAAGTTTGTTTTAACAAAAATTAAGGATATGCTTAACTCAGAGTTCATTTAGGCTATTGGTAAGTAATTTTAGCTTTTCTTTTATGAATTATATTGGTCGTACTTAATTTATAAATCGGTATCGACCTGTATCAGTTCTTATCGGATAGGGAAGTTATAATCTCATTTTGAGACTAATATACATAAGCTTACCTAAGATTTTCTTTATAAAATTGAAATTTTATATGAAATAATTTTTTAGAACAAAATGGTATATATATATATATATATATATATATATATATATATATATATATATATATATATTTGTCCTAGGGTATGAATTTAACTAAACTAGGAAATAATTCTTAAGTTCCTATACTTGGTAGGTTTTCAAGAATAGTCGAGTGCATTTTTTTTTAAATGGTCTAGAAAGTATCGCAGGTTAGTAGATAGTCTTGTCAGGGACAAAAGTTGTGAGCCCGGAAGTCTAGACAGAGTATGTATATGACACTTCCTATTTATTGATAGTGAGAATACTAGTATATGAAGTAAATAAAACAATCCAAACTTAGAAACTAGTATCGACCTCAGAATCGATTTCTTTAAGAAATTTCTCACATTCTTGGCGAAGTATCAGAAATCGAATTATTGAATGATCAATAATTTACAAATAGGTAAACTAGATAATGTAGTTATGAGTATTGTCAATTAAAATTATTAAGTCATTTTTGTAAATATCTTGAAATTGCTCTTGTGTTCTAACTAAATTTGTTTAAGCTTATACTGCAATTGGCAATTATGATACTGCTAGCTTGCTAAGGTAACAAAAGTTGTGGTAAGAAGCTAAGCTTCCTAAATTTAATAGTTTGATTTAATTGTCTATATATCCATATATAAATTGCGTGTGTTCCGGCGTTGAGTTGTTTCATCGAAGGGGTCAGCCAACTCAGAAAATTCTATGGAGTGTTGCTCCGGATATTTTATAAATTGTGAAAATTATCGGAATCCAAAATACAAAGGAGACTGCTGAAATTTTCAAGAATTCCTAAAGAGAACAATTTTAAAAATTCGAAAATTGATTAAATATATTTAACACTATTTTAGGAGTTTCGAGTTAGTTCCCGTAGAGGCGAACTTGTGGTTATATTTAAATTATAGGAGTCAAATTTCTTTAGAATTTAAGATACGTAGGACACAGACACATGGACACACAAGCGAAACCTAATTATGTGTATTCTGTGTTTCTGCTGGAATAAATTAAAATATTAAATTGATAATATTTGATATTCTGTCATATTTAAAGTGAAAAGATAAATTGGTATTGATAACCTGTGATTATGTTTTGATTCTTTCAAAGCAAGAGCAAGTATTGAAATCATAATTTCCAGTTCATGATATGATTCTTTTAAGGAAAAAATATTGAATTATATTCTTGTTATTCGTGGTATTTAAATACATGAATCGAGATCTGAATTCATACATTTGTCCAGCAGAAACTTAAATGCAAGATAATAGATGATTATTTTTAGCTTTAAGTTAGTGCATTGAGTGGGAAAGAACAACTGGATCACACAAAAATAATTCTGTAATGTAATAAACATGTAAAAGCTTATCAGTAGTTTTCCGCCATTCGTAAGGCCTTACGATGTCGGAGGTGAGGCCTAGCTCACCAACAAAATTTCAGTCTAGTCCAGTAAATTCTTGGTATAAAACCAGAATTTAATAAATTATATTACAATTTTTTTGTATTGTATGTGGAGGGGTCGGATCTATGGCACCGTACCCATCTAGACACAACATGATCCATGGTCACAAAATTATTGTCAAGAAAATGTGATGAATTTGATCAAGATGTGTTCTCTAAATTGCATCATCATATTAAAAACTTGATTGTGTATGTGGTAGTAAACTTAGGTTGTTTGTGATTGTAATTATAATTGTGATGTATGAATTGTTAGGACTTAGTCATAAGACGAACACTGAGAATTTACTAGAATATAATATAGTCATGACCATATTTCAAGTTAATGCAATAATCTCTTAAATCATTCAGTAATATTATTTTGGAATTTCGAGAATCCTACTTCTTTTCAGATTCTCGATTTATTTAATTTTACTTTTTCGTCCTTGACTGAGCACTTGCATGTCATTTGACGACCTAGTATTGTTCACTAGTTTTGTAGCAATAGTATAAAGAAAGCTGCTATCAAATATTGAAGGACAGTTGGAGAGCAAGATCGAGATGCTACCATTGAAGACGATCAAATTTGGAACCAGATTTGTTCACATTATTTATTAAAGGTATAATTGTATTATTATATACTGGGTTAATAGTTATAATTGGGTAGAATAATTTCCTTATTTATAGTTTTATATTGTCCTCTACTAAATTATTATTGACTATGTTATGTAATTTGTGACATGTGATAATCTTATTCTAGAATTTTATGAACTACAATTGGGAATATAGATACTGGAGTATTCATATGCCGCGTAGCCTGAGAATGATGTTACGTACTCGGCTCACCGTATTCTGAAAAACGGAACGTGACAATGTTATACCAACAAAAATAATAAAGGGGGCTCTATTTTAAATTAGCCGGTGGCAAGGAGCTTACCAGGGACACTGCTGGAGCAGGGGACCTCATGAGTCATCATAGAGGGCACATAGGCTCGACGACATCCGGTTGTAGGGGTGGGGGAGGATCTGACTCCCTTGCGATTATTGTTGCAACTGTTATTTCTTCTTCTTTTTCTGCTAACTCCGAGACGTACGCGAGCAGAGTCTCGCATAGGGATATCGTGTGCGCCTGTCGAGGCTCACGCGCGGGTTGCCTTTGTTAGCTTTTCTTGAGCAAAAGCTCAATTTCCTTCTTTTCTTCAGTCCCACATCGGATGGGCCAACTCCTCCTTGTGTACATATATTAGTTCCTCTTCTTTGTTTTCTTAAAGTTATTGTATGGGGAACCCCTTGGGCCACACGCGCGTGCCGCCGCCGCCGCCCGGCCCGGCTCGGTTCGGTTCGGCGAGTGTAACGGGTGCGGGTACGCGGCCACATCTGCGGGCGCTGAATGCCGATTCGATTTCCTCTTCGGGTTCGGGCTGGGACCCTAAAATTCTTTTTGCTCCTCTTCATTTTTTCATTTAATTTTCTGAACGTTGGAAAATTAATTTTGAACCTTTAATTCTTTTGTGTCCAGATTCATTCCTCTGGGACTGTGTAACGGCTGAATTAATAGAAAATTAATTCAGACCGTTACATAGTGTATGGATCCTTATATATATATATATATATATATATATATATATATATATATATATATATATATATATATATATATATATACGTGGTTCTCTTTGTAAACATCATCAGAATATTTTCTTCAAACAATTGCTGCCAACATTCTATTCTGTCCAATCTTCGTCGTTACGTTCATCTATAAGCTCTGGGCAGAGCTAAGTCCTGGTCGTTCTCTCCGAGTCGTGTGCGGCTACGAGATACCGATAATGCGGGGGTTTTACCACTAGGAGCTTTGGGAAACGTCTGCACACAGATCCCGAATCAACTCTTATGGCAGTGCTTCGTGCACGACTTCCCCCAGAGGCCGGTAACACCAGTCTATTTTAATTTTTATTCACAAAGTTTTCAATAAGAAAATGATAATTTTCTAACTGTAAACCCCCTGATTTTTTTCAAAATTTTAAAATCTGGATTTTTCACAATTTTCTGGAATTTTCTGGGAATTTTCTGTAATTTAAAAACAGGGTTTTAATTATTCAATAATTTTTAATTGATATTAAACAGTATTAAAAAATTATGAAAATAATATTTTTGGATGTAAAATAAAAAACTGGACTTAGGACAATTTTTCTGGAATTTATCGGACCCCGGACCTATTTTTAAAGGCCTAAAAACTATTTATTTAATTATTTATTTATTTATTTATTTATTAATTATTTTATTATTATTATTATTATTATTATTATTATTATTATTAATTAAACCCATTAACCCAGCCCGGCCCAACAGACCCAGCCCGAACCCGAACCCAGCCCGCTCCCCACCGGGTCGGGTCGGGTCTGCCCGCCGCCGCCCGACCCGCATCCGACCCGACCCCCTCTCCCTGACCTGGCCGCCACGACGCCGCGTTTCCCGCCGCGTCCGGCGTCGCTCCGCCTGCCTCGCGCCGCGCTGGCCGGCCACGCCCCCACGCCTCTCCGCCCATCTCGGCCCTCCCCAACCGCCTCCGACCACCTTTAAAAACCCCTCCTCCTCCTTCGATCCCCCACAGCTCCCACGACCACCACCCTCCGCCCTCTGCACCTCCGTCGACCACCACCGTCCCACCAGCTCCCCGCCCCGCCGACGTCGAACTCTTCCGGACGCCGCCCCTTCGCCGTGTAACGCCCCACTCCGAACGGTTACTTAAGGAACACTACGCTGCTTCGACTCGGTTGAGAATCGAGTCTCGGGGAAACCTTACCGATAAATCAACACGGACAAGTGCAATGAAACATTCCAATTAATGGAACGACTTCTATTGAAATGAGTCCAAGAGTTTTGTTGATTTGCTTTGCTTCTTGGTTTTGTGTTGCTTTGTGTTTTGAGTTGCTTTCGATGACTTGGTTTTCATGATTTCGCCTTCTCGCTTGCGCGTTCTTTTTGAATCGTAAGGGAAAGAGATCGAAGTATGCTAACCAAGTATTGTTGCATTTTCAGGATGCATAACCAAAGAGTGAACGTCGCCTAGGCTTCCCCATCCTCTCGTTCGATTCATTCGGTGAGTGGCTTAGGCCCTTCGATGAATCTTTCAGTTCGCATGCCTAATGAAAAGAATCTCTAGTTCACTAAATGTTGCCTCACTAAAAAGATAATCTATGAAATGAACTGCATGCTATAAATAGAGTTCTGCTTTACTTCAATTAAATGTTGCCCCTTACTCACTTGTTGCATCACTATATCGTGCATAAAAACCTTCATGGTTAGTGTTTGTGTCATGTGTAAAAGAATGGAAATGTGAATAGTCTAATGGTCCGCCCTGATGTTCCGGTCCTTCGAGATCTAGGGGGGTGTGGCTATTAGATTGTTAAAGGCTTGTCAATATTGTGCATCCTAAAAGAGTTAGATTTATAAATGTTGCTTGCCATGCATGGGTCTCGGACAACTTGTGCACAAGGTAATAGTCTCTCGATCGGTTTCTGGGGCACTGGGAATCGGTCGGTCCGGAAGGGATTATAAGAGCACCCTGATGTTCCGTTCCTACGGGATCTAGGGGGGTGTTGTTGTCCAATAATGGGAAAACTCATGGACCGTCATATAGATAGGGCGCATGCTAGGTTTACCTTCTTGCATACCTATCGTTTTTGACACCAAAAGATTGATTCATAAGTTATTCATATGCAAATTGTGTCTAACTTGTGTGTCTGCTGCAGGGATAACCGCTCGGCCGTGGGTAAGAAATATCATATGCATATGCTAAATATTGTCTATGTTTTCTTGCATGAATTGTTAAAAAGAAACTAGACAACCAGAAAGATCACCTAATAATGTTAGCTTCACATGCTTTACTTAGTGTGGATTTCTAAGGTGAGTTTGGCCACGGTCGCTCACCAGTACATGTGGTAGTACTGACCCATGTTTGTGGGCAAATATCCAGGTGCTGGGAGCGAGAGTTTGGCAAGCATCCTCAACCTGAATCAGCGTGTGCGCACCCTTCCCTAGGACTGTGTTCGTGCTGCTTCCTCTGCTGCTTACCTCTCCAGTGGGCTACTCTTCTTCTGCTAGATATTTTGGTTATTTTGGTCCTACTACAAGGGCATAATGTAATGGGCGTTGTGGCTAGTTTTGGGAATGTGAAAAGAGTTGTAAGCCTTCTAAGGCATATTTTGTAACACAGCCAAGCAAACACTTTGTAATCCAAATCTTCAGTATTCAATAAAATAAAAGTATTTTGTGTGCTATCAAATGTGTTCAACTTTGGTTCTCTGCATTTTACTCTGTGCCTATATATGTATATTTTCGTCTAACTTGTGTCTTGTGCAGGTACGTTGCCTGGTGCAAGCGCAACTTAGGCTTGCACGGCATCGCGCCCAAGTGAGGACGAACGGTTCCGTAGGGACCAAGCGAGGAAGAATGGTTCCGTAGGGACCAAGCGAGGACGATCGGCCCTACGGGATCGGCCCTTACGGGATCGGGGCGCGACACGCCGCACGTCGCCGCAGCAACAGCAGCTCCTCGAGCAGTCCAGCGCCGCCTGCCGCGCGCCTCCGGCAGACCTCGAACGCCTCCGCCTCGCCGCCGCGCGCCTCGCCGCCCTAGCGCCGGTCCCCTCCCCCTCCGCCTTAGCCCGGCCTCCCCCGCCGGAGTTCGGCCAGCACAGTAAACCCTAACCCTAATTCGGTCCGCGTGTCCGACACGAGTCGGATACGATTCGACCCTAATTTTTGGGTCCCCTTCAGGTGCGTGTAACTTTTTGCTCGTAGCTCCGTTTTCGATTCCGCAAATTGCGTTACGAAGCATGTATGACCCTCTTGGTGCTCGGACAAACCGCTCGGGGTATCGCGTCCTGTGGTGATCGCACACCGCGATTCAAAAACAGGAAAAACCAGATCCTGTTTTACCCCTGAACTGAGTATGCCCCGCCAAACGGGACGACTTGGTCACGCGCGGTCTTCACAGATACGTGCGCGTCGTCGATACGGACGTGCAGGATTTTGCAGAAGCTGATTCGGGTGTGCGTGCACACCGGAATCAACGCGTATCCGCGGACATCGCCCCGTATCTGACTTTTCTGCAATTCGCTCTAACTTTGTGTACACACGTCGGATCAAAACGAAACTTGGCCATCGGACTCGTAGCGATACGCTGGTCCTGTGGGTTAAGTTTGGTTCGATTCTGAGAACGTTGACGAAATCGTGTGTCGTGGGCCCCATAGGCCCCGCTCGACGGGCGATTTTGTGATCGACTCATCGGAATTCAATTCTGAAAGTTTCGTTGGGTTCGTATCAGCGTTTCTGACCTGTTGACACTGAGTTTGGTGAATTTGGAGACCGTTGACCCTGACGTATTTTTCGGTGTAAAGCGGGCCCACCGGTGGACCCCGTTTTGGCCGAAACTGTCGTTTTTGCCCTTGTCTCCAAATTGGACCAAAGGACAGGCATTTTTAGCTGATTGATATTTTATGGATCTGATGGTAATGTTTGTTTCAGCAACCGGAGTACCGCCTGCAAATCCAACCGAAGTCAGAGCCGCAATCAGAGACGGAACCACAGGCAAGTGTACCTTGCCAAAACTTGCAGCTTTGCTACCTATCTCCTGGACTTAGTCATACATCAGTGGGCAAGTAAACTTGCCAATTCTCAGATATTTCTGGTTATAGTATTTTACTTGATTTCTTGTAGATTCATATGTAACTTGTTTAACTGCTCAACCCAGGACACCTGACACTCTTCATGTGACGGAATTGCCTGAGATATACTTGGTGATTCCGTATAGGCTACATTTTCATGTCATTTCCAGTTTACATGCTTAGATTCTAGCCTGACTCATTGCATTAGTTCAAACTTGCGTGACTTGTACCTGATATTTTCTGGAACGGTGACGTGAGATTACATGGGGTGGGGAGAGTATTATCATATCAAGGCTGAATATAATATAATATAAATACTTTTATCTGGCGGTGCCTTAGACTCTGATATAGAGCTTTGGTTCCTTACTGGATCTTCGAGAAAATACTGCTATGGTTTCTTCAACACTGATCCTGTAGTAGTCAGCCTGAGTATGACTAAAACTCTCACTTGCATATCACTAGCTGGTTTACATATTTACCCTGCTGTTTATTTTATTGCTGCACTGCATATGTTTTGGCTTATATTTTCTGTACCTTGTTATATCCCCTGAGGACCTGGAATGGACTATGTCCCCAGGTGTAGCCGCAGAGAACTACCCCGAGGTGTACGGTACAGGAGCACTCCTTGGAGAAGAACCCGGAACCGAGGACGAGATAGTTGCAGAAGACTTCTCCTGAGCACCGGCTTCATATTCACAGTATTTCCATTTCAGTATTTTATTTCCTGTCTTTTTCTTAAAATGTAACAGAATAATTCTCGGATTTGTTTCCCGAGACACTTATTTGATATTGCTTATTTATTTCCATTGCATTATTTCTGGCAATTAATCTGTGTTTATTCTGTGGATGAGATTAGTAATACCTGAGACTTGTACTTAGTACTGCTAGACTACAGCTTAAGCATGCCCTGATGGATCCATTAAATTGGGTTGTCCATCAGTGCGTGCTGTTGGCCATTGCTCACGTGCTCAGTCCCTCGACATTTTGGGATTGGGGCGTGACACTAACAATCTAAGAGTTGATTCTTATGTTAGAATTGTTCATCTAAATCTTGCTAGAAAGCTTCAGAAATATTGTTAAGTTGCAGTAGTTTTTTTTTCTATAAAATTCAATTTGCTTAAAAGTTAATAGTTACTGTTTGTTTAAGCAAATTTTTCTAGAAAATTCAAGTTAATAGTTACTGTTTGTTTAAGCAAATTTTTCTACAAAATTCAAGTTAATAGTTACTGTTTGTTTAATAATTTTTTTTTTAAGCAAATTTGCAATTTTCTGGACCAATATTGTTAAGTTGATTCAATTTGCTTAAAGTGTTTTAAAAATTGTTAGCACATTTGATAATTTTGTTAATTACAATTTTTTGATCACAAAATTTCTTTCAATTGTAACATACAATTTGATTCATTTTTAATCACTTAGTATTTTTGAAAGCAATCTAGGACCAAAAGAAAATAGTTTAGTAAAAAGAAAATTGCAAATAAAATCTTCAAATCTAAAGTTTTAAAGTAGAGGCAAACTCGGGCACAAGCCGAAAGGGTCCTTCTGTCAACCGGGTGTAAATAGCCCTAAGCGACACGGTACTTAAGAGTCTTCGGACCGCCGCTAGCTGGGAACCGACCCCTACAGCTAACCTGAGTTGATCAACACTTGAAAAACTAAAGATTTTAAGATTGATTAGCAAAGACCACCTAAACTATTATCTTAGACATTGTTATTAAATAAATTTATATTTCTTCAGACTGCAAACATGACTGGTAAGGAGGAAACCTCTACTGCAAAACCTGTTAAGTTTGATGGCTCATACTTTAAAAGATGGCAGAGCCAAATAAAATTTTGGCTCACGACCTTAGGACTTATTTCAGCCATTGATGGGTCCACACCCATCACAAATGATTCTGATAAAACTGAGTCTGACATAGGAGTGTCCACCTCCTCAAAACCAAAAACCCCTAAAGAGATAGACTTCCACTGCTTTCATAGAATTCTAAGCGCATTATCTGAATCCTTGTATGATATATTTTTTGAATACAATAGCGCTAAAGAACTTTGGAAAGCCTTGGAAGATGAATACGGCTGTGATGATGCCGGAATAGAAAGGTTTAATTCTTCAACTTTAATAGGTATTTCATAGTAGATAACAAGCCAATGAATGACCAACTCCATGAATTCCAAGAATATCTTAGGCATATTCAAGCCAAAGGCACATCTTTCTCCAATGAGCATAAAATAGCATGCCTAATAGACAACCTACCTCCCTCTTGGTCTGATATTTCTAAGGAACTTATCCATACACAAGGAGATCTTACCTACAATCAAGTCCTAAAGAAAATTAGAACCGAAGAAACAAATTAGATTGAGGTCTAAGCCTAAGACTGAATCTAAAGCTAAGGTAAACCTTGTAGAAGGCCAAGAAAAACCCAAATTAAATTTTTATTATAAATCCAAAAAGAATTTCTTCAAGAAGAAGAAAAACTTTCAGCCTAACCATCAAAACCATCATCACCAAAACCATAAACCTAGAAACTTCAGTCAGACTCAGATTAAAAGAGATTTTGCTTTGTGTGTGGTAAAATAAACCATATGGCCACCAACTGCTACCATAGGAAGAAGGAAGCTGTCCAGACCTCATACAAAGGAAAGGGCTCAGTTAGACCAAAAACGAATATGCTTCACAAAGGTTCTTCGAGTTCCTTCAGGTCTGTAAGCTTTCAACCCCTTATTAACCTCTCTTACCATTCTGATGATTGGTGGTTGGATTCTGGAGCTAATGTTCACATTTTGTTTGATCGCTCCTGTTTTTCAAACTACCAGGAATCAAGTGTAGGAGGTGTAACCCTAGGAGATTGTCACGCCCCAGTCCCAAAATGTCGAGGGACTGGACACGTGGCAATGGCCAGCAGCACGCACCGATGAATAACCCAATTTAATGGAACCATCAGGGCGTACTTAAGCTGTAAATAAGGTCTACTACACAAGTCACACTAATCTCATCCATAAAGATAAAAAAATAAACTGCATACTGAATGGAAATAAGTAGCAACAACAAATCACAGCAAGTCAGTCGGAGCAACAATCCGACTTAAGTCTGAAATAACTGGCTCTATAGGCCAGGAACAAAAGATATAAACATGAAATAAATAAATGAGTATTGGGACAGGCACTCAGGAGAAGTCCTCGGCAGTCACCTCGTCTTCAGTGTTCGGTTCAGCTCCAGCAATAGCTTCAGCTCTGGTCCTTTATATCTCGGGATACTGCTCCTCAGCTAAACCTGGGGACATAATCCATTCCAGGTCCTCAGTGGACATAGCAAGGCACAAGATAAAACAAGCCAACTGAATAAGCAGTGCAATAAATAAATGAACAGCAGGGTAAACTAAGTAACCATCTATGTGATATGCAAATGAGAGCAACACTAGTACTCAGGCTGAGACCGCTACAAGCTCTGTGTCGGGGAGCCGGTAGCAGTAATAACACGTAAAGGGTCTAGCTCTGCTGGAGAGTCTACAACCTCACAATAATAGTAGATATATATATAGAACAGCCTGTAGCCTGTGTGTCTCTCCCCACCCAATGTAATCACGCAAGCCATGACCATAACGTCTCATGTCCATGTCAGCGGGATTATAACTAATGCAACAAGTCATACTGTCTATAATAAATGTCTCTATCAAGTCCTGTATCCTATACAGAATCACCACGAATATCTCAGGAGAATTATGTCCATGATAGTGTCAAGTGTCCTGGGTTGTAGGGTACTTGATAGGTCAAGTACAAAGTAAGAAAATCGTAAATCCATCTCTAAATGACGAACCCAACACCGCGTACGGTGTCGATACCCGACTATGATCGGACACTGGGTACGTCATACGTCCCCTAGGTTAAGCAGTTTAAATCAGTTTATATGAATTTGCACAAGAAATCTAGCAGAGTATTTTTACAGGAAATATGAAAATAATGACTGCAAGTTTGGCAAGGTGCACTTGCCTGAGGTTTGGATTCCACTTAGGTCCTGGTTTCGAAAATTTCCAGAGATGTCTCTAAAAGCTGAAATAAACAGTACCATAACGCTCAGAAGGTGTCAAACAGCTAGGATCGCCTGTCCTTGGGTCCAAATTGGAGACAAGGGCAAAAACGGTAATTTCGGCCCAAAACGGGGTCCACCGGTGGGCCCGCTTTGCACCGAAAAATATGTCAGGGTCAACGGTCTCCAAATTCACCAAACTTAGTGTCAACAGATCAGTAACGCTGATACGAACCCAACGGAACTTCCAGATTTGAATTTCGATGAGCTGATCACATAATCGCCCGTCGAGCGGGGCCTGTGGGGCCCACGACACGCGATTTCGTCAACGTTCTCAGAATCGGACCAAACTTGACTCACAGGACCAGCGTATCGCTATGAGTCCGATGGCACAAGTTTCGTCTCGATCCGACGTGTGTGCACGAAGTTAGGGTGAAATACAGAAAAGGCAGATACGGGACGATGTCCGCGGATACGCGTTGATTCCGGTGTGCACGCACACCCGAATCAGCTTCCGCAAAATCCCACACATCCGTATCGACGAGGCGCACGTATCTGTGAAGACCGCACGCGACCAAGTCGTCCCGTTTGGCGGGGCGCACTCAGTTCCGGGGTAAAACAGGGTCTGGTTTTTCCTGTTTTTGGATCGCGGTGTGCGATCACCACAGGACGCGATGCCCCGAGCGGTTTATCCGGGCACCGAGAGGGTCATACAGGCTTCGCGTAAAAATTTACGGAATCGAAAACAGAGATCCGAGGATGAAAATAGGAGTACCTGAACAAGGCTCCTCGAAACTGGGTTTCGTGTCCGAGTGTCCTGTGTCGACGAGTCCCGTGTCCGCTGTGTGTCCGCTAGGTTAGGGTTCTGGACACAGCCGGAGACCGCCGGGGGTGGGCGGCTTGGTTGGAGGTGGGCCGCTGCGGTTGGCGTCGCCGGAGGCACGCGGCGGCGCGCTGGGCTCCGGTGCTGGCCGGCGTTGCTGCGGGAGGGAAGGAGGGGCGAGCTCGGGTGGCCGCGGCGTCGGGTTCTGGAGGAGCGACGGGAAAGGAGGAGGAGGCGAGCAGGTGGAGGTCGGCGCCGGGGAAGGGACGGCCGGAGAGCAGCGGCTAGGGGAGGGGACCGGAGCTAGGGTTCCGGCGAGGAAATGAGGGAGATGGGGAGGCGGAAGAGGGAGGAAGAGGGAGAGATTATATAGGGGAGGCTCGGGCGAGGGTGAGGGCGGGGAAGGAGGATCGAGGAGGAGGACATGGGCGCAGCCAGCGGAGGGGAAGCGGTCGTGGCGGCCGAAAAGCGCGGCGGGCGGCGGAGAACGCGGCTCGATCCGAACGTGGGGGAGGGGAAGAGATGCGGGTCGGGTCGGGCGCGGATCCGGACTGAGCGGACCCGCCCGACCCGCTAGGCGACCGGGCCTGGGTTCGGTGCTAACGGGCTCGGCCCACTGGGCCGGGCCGGGCCCAAACAAAAATAAAAAATAATAATAATAGTAATTATAAAATAGTAATTAATTAATTTAATTATAAAAATAGTTTTTAGGCTTTTAAAAATAGGTCTGAGGCCCAATAAAATTCCAGAAAATTACCCTAAGCCCGGTTTTCTATTTTACACCATAAAATTATATTTTCATTTCATTTTAATATTATTTATTGGCAATTAAAAATTACAAACTCACTACAGGGCCTATGTAAATTCCTGAAAAATTGCATATTATTTCCAAAAATTGATTTTAAAAACTCTAAAAATTTTGGGTGTTTACAATCTACCCCACTTAAGAGGATTGCGTCCTCGCAATCGAAGGGTAAACTATAAAGGCAAGATTTACAGAATTAAAGAATGCTTAGGTTCTACCTGATTCTGCAAATAGGTGTGGATAACGCTGCCGCATAACATCTTCTCGCTCCCAAGTCGATTCGCCAGGAGAGTGCTGCTTCCAAGCTACTCGAACCAGCCTGATTGTCTGCCCTCGCAGTGTCTTCTCGCTGGTGTCGAGTATACCCACTGGCTGTTCTTCGTATCCCAGGCTAGGTCCCACCGAAATCTCAGAATGATCAACTATATGACTTGGGTCCGTCACATACCTCCTCAGTTGTGAGACATGGAATACGTCATGCACTCCCTCTAAGGACGGAGGTAATGCAAGACGGTAAGCCACATCACCAATGCGTTCCAAGATATCAAATGGCTCAATGTACCTTGGGCTTAACTTGCCTCTGCTGCCAAATCTGATAGTACCTCTAGTGGGCGAGATCCTCAAAAATACATGCTCTCCTTCCTTGAACTCCAGGGGTCGTCGGTGTGCATCGGCCCAGTGCTTCTGTCTATCCTGGGCTGCACGAAGATGGTTCTGAATCTGTTTTACTTTCTCTACTGTCTCTGTTACCAACTCTGGACCCAGTATTTGACGTTCGCCAACGTCGCTCCAGCATACAGACGATCTGCACTTCCTCCCGTACAATGCCTCGAAAGGTGCCATCTGAATGCTTGCCTGATAGCTGTTGTTGTAGGAGAACTCCACTAAGTGCAGATGATCTTCCCAAGATCCTCCAAAGTCCAGTATACAAGATCGCAGCATATCTTCTAGGATCTGAATTGTGCGCTCTGACTGTCCGTCTGTCTGAGGGTGATAGGCAGTACTGAATTTAAGCCTGGTGCCGAGACTCTCTTGCATGCTTCGCTAGAAGTGAGAGGTAAATCTCGAGTCTCGATCTGATACAATACTAACCGGCACTCTATGAAATTTTACGATCTGACGCATATACATGTCGGCTAGTACTTCCGTGGATTGTCCAACTCTGAACGGCAAGAAGTGAGCCGACTTAGTGAGCCGATCCACGATGACCCATACTGCATCCTTACCACTAGGGCTTCTTGGAAATCCAGTGACGAAGTCCATGGTAATATGCTCCCACTTCCATTCAGGGATGGGAAGCGGCTGCAACATACCTGCAGTCCTTTGGTGCTCGGCCTTCACCTGCTGGCAGACTAAGCATTTTGTCACAAAGCGGGCAATCTCCCTTTTCATTCCATGCCACCAGTAATATTGTCTTAAGTCCCGGTACATCTTGGTTCCTCCTGGATGAACCGAGTATATGGAGCTATGGGCTTCTGTCATCAATTTCTGCCTTAATTCTCCGTTTGGAACACATAGGCGATTTCTGCACCGTAATGTTCCGTCCTCGTGGATGCGAAGTCCCGTCTGCAAGCCTGCTTCTGTTCTCTCTTTCAGCCTTCGGAATCTGGCATTATTAGGCAAAGCTTCCTTGATTCTCTCCACCAGCGATGACTTCACTTCGAGGTTAGCCAGCAACCCATTTTGTCCAGGTAGAACAACCTCTATCTGAAGATCTTGCAAGTCTTGTAATAGCTGAGGCTGCTCCGTCAAGAAATAAGCCGAGGGTTTTCTGCTGAGGGCGTCGGCTACAACATTTGCTTTCCCCGGGTGGTACTGCAGATCTATGTCAAAGTCCACCATCAACTCAAGCCAACGCCTTTGCCTCATGTTGAGCTCCTTCTGTGTATAAACATACTTCAAGCTCTTATGATCAGTGAATATCTCGACCTTCTCTCCATACAGATAATGTCTCCAGATCTTCAATGCAAAAATCACTGCAGCTAGCTCCAGGTCGTGTGTTGGGTAGTTCTTCTCGTGGACCTTCAGCTGCCTCGATGCATAAGCGATAACCTTGCCATGTTGCATCAAGACACAACCTAGTCCATTACCGGACGCATCACTGTAAACAACAAAACCTCCTGACCCTGAGGGAAGAGTCAAGACTGGTGCTGTTGTTAGATGCCTCTTCAATTCTTCGAAGGCATTCTGGCATTCTTCCGTCCATATGAACTCCTGATCCTTCCGTGTCAGCTTAGTCATCGGCTCTGCGATTCTTGAAAAATTTTCTACGAACCGCCGGTAATACCCAGCAAGTCCAAGAAAATTTCTCACTTCCACAACAGAGGTAGGGGTAGGCCAGGTCTCTATAGCAGTGACCTTTTCTGGGTCCACAGACAGTCCTTCACCCGAGATAATATGCCCTAAGAATGGCACCTTGTCCATACAGAACTCACATTTGCTGAGTTTGGCATATAGCTTCTCCCTTCTCAAAGTTTCTAGCACAATCCGGAGGTGTTCCTCGTGCTCTTCGTGGTTCTTGGAGTAGACTAGGATATCATCAATGAATACCACCACGAACTTATCCAGATACTGATGGAAGACCCCGTTCATCAAACTCATAAATACGGCGGGTGCGTTGGTTAAACCAAACGGCATAACTAGGAACTCATAATGTCCATACTTAGTTCTGAAGGCCGTCTTTGGGATATCTTCCTTCTTCACCCTAATCTGGTGATAACCGGATCTAAGGTCAATCTTTGAGAATACCTTAGCACCATTCAATTGGTCAAACAAATCATCAATGCGTGGTAGTGGGTACCGGTTCTTAATAGTTACAGCATTAAGGGCTCTGTAATCAATGCACAGCCGTACAGATCCGTCCTTCTTGGGTACGAAAAGTATAGGTGCTCCCCATGGTGAAACACTGGGCCGGATAAATCCTTTCTCCAGAAGGTCGTCAACTTGTGTTTTCAGCTCCACTAACTCCTTAGGTGCTAGCCGATATACCGATGAAGTAATAGGTTCGGCTCCTGGAGTTAGGTCTATTGTGAATTCTATCTCCCGATCAGGCGGTAAACCTGGAAGATCGTCGGGAAACACATCCACAAATTCCGTTATGACTCTTGGGTAACTTGAATCTTCTTCTACAGTCAATACCCTAAGAGTTGACTGGACCCCTTGTTCTACAGCTCCTCGTAGAAATTCAAACTCAGGAAGGTTAGGGGGTCTAAATATCACTTTTCCAAGCCGGCAATCCAGTGTCGCATGGTACTGACTTAACCAGTACATACCAAGTACAATATCGTAATCAGGCATAGAAAAGATCAGGAATTGGGCTCGCATCTCTCGGCCACAGACTACTACCGAACATGATCTACAAGTATCACTAACCGGGATAATTCCACCTCCCGTTAGAATTCTCTTCATCTTCGAGAGAGGTGCGGTAGCTATTCTATGTGTGGCTACGAAGCTAGCAGCAATAAATGAATGCGAAGCTCTAGAATCAAATAATGCTACAGCAGGAATTGAAGCTACTAATATGGTACCTGCTATCACTTCGCCTGCAGTAGCTTCCTCAGTGACTGCTAGTGCATATGCCTGACCTCGTCCCTGAGCGGGACCCCTTTGCTGACGAGCTTGCTGGAACAATGCTGCCTGAGGTGGTAGAGGTGGCCTGGCTCCTCCAGGCCCTGTCTGTGTTGCTCCCCCAGCTGGAAGAGATGCAGGTGGAGCTGGTCGATTCGGAACTCCCTCTCGACGTTCCGAGCAGTCCTTTGAGAAGTGTTGTCCAGATCCGCAAACCAGGCAGAGTCCCAGCTTGCGTCGATATTCCTTTTCAATATGTCCTACCTTGCTGCAGTAATGGCAAGTAGGCAGGTTCTTAGTTGCTGCTCTTAGAGGCGGGCTCTTCTGGGGCCGTTTAGCAGATTCCCCTGGTGATGACTTGGATGGTGCTGAGGAGAAGGGACATTTCAGGCTTGATTCCCTCCGAGTAACGCGCTCCAGCCGACGTGCTGCAGCTAGGACGTCGGTGTAAGAGGTGGGCGCGACTGATCCTATTAACTTCTGAAGCTCGAACCTGAGCCCATCAAAGAACTTTTCCGCCTTCTCCTCTTCGGTAGGAATTAGCGAAGGGGCGAAGCGGCTCAGGCGAATGAATTCGGCGTTATATTCCTCCACCGTCATGTTGCCCTGGATCAGGCGGTTGAATCTGTCTCGGAGTTCTGACCGAGCCACAACGGGGATGTACATTTCCTGGAAGAGCCTGGAGAACTCCTCCCAGGTAACCTGATCATGTCCGAGCCTTCTTTCTTCGGACAACCACCAATGATGCGTGTTGTCCGTCAGTTGCATCCTGACGGCAGTCATCCATTTGTCCCTTAGTAGTTCGGCGGCCTCCAACTGATGCTGTGTGTTTGTAAGCCATTCATGCACTTCAGTTGGTCCTTCCTTGCCTGAGAAGGTACGGGGCTTGAGTTGGCGGAAATCTGTAATAGATCTCGTCGCTGGCCGCCTATTTGGTGGATTTGCATGTTCCAATGCTGCGACTAGGCTGTTCCTTAGGTTCTCGGCCTCTCGGCGTTGGGTCTCCTGTTGGATCTGTTGTTGTGCCTGCATCATGGCGTAGAACATCTGGAACATTTATTGGCCATCCATTGCCTGTCCTGGGGGAAAGACAGGCATCGCAGGAGGGAACTGGGGAGGAGACGGGATGTCATCACGCCTGAACCTGGAACTTGGCTGGCCAGTTTGATTGCTCTGAGAGGATTGTCCTCTGGTATCTGGCGTCGTTCCAGCTTCGCAGGTAAACCCTGCTTCAGTCGGTGTACCCAAGGGGGTCTCGTCACCACTTCTGGGATCCATAACTCTGCACCAAAAGGAAACAATGAGAACGCACAGAGGAATCAAAACAGGATGCAATTCAAGCAATTAAATTGAATTCGACATAGAGTTCAAAAACGATTCAGTCAATGGATGAGATCCTATAAATTATCCTATCTTATTGCAGGCCTGTTCGGTCCCTAAGTTGAAACCGAACAATTTAGTTGGACCTGCATGGGCCACCACAAAAACCATGTCACGCCCCAGTCTCAAAATATCGAGGGACTGGACACGTGGCAATGGCCAGCAGCACGCACCGATGGATAACCCAATTTAATGGAACCATCAGGGCATACTTAAGCTGTAAATAAGGTCTACTACATAAGTCACACTAATCTCATCCATAAAGATAAAGAAATAAACTGCATACTGAATGGAAATAGGTAGCAACAACAAATCATAGTAAGTCAGTCGGAGCAACAATCCGACTTAAGTCTGAAATAACTGGCTCTATAGGCCAGGAACAAAAGATATAAACATAAAATAAATAAATGAGTACTGGGACAGGAACTTAGGAGAAGTCCTCGGCAGTCACCTCGTCTTCAGTGTTCGGTTCATCTCCAGTAATAGCTTCAGCTCCGGTCCCGTATATCTCGGGATACTGCTCCTCAGCTAAACCTGGGGACATAATCCATTCCAGGTCCTCAGTGGACATAGCAAGGCACAAGATAAAACAAGCCAACTGAATAAGTAGTGCAATAAATAAATGAACAGCAGGGTAAACTAAGTAACCATCTATGTGATATGCAAATGAGAGCAACACTAGTACTCAGGCTGAGACCGCTACAAGCTCTGTGTCGGGGAGCCGGTAGCAGTAATAACACGTAAAGGGTCTAGCTCTGCTGGAGAGTCTACAACCTCACAATAATAGTAGATATATATATAGAACAGCTTGTAGCCTGTGTGTCTCTCCCCACCCAATATAATCACGCAAGCCATGACCATAACGTCTCATGTCCATGTCAGCGGGATTATAACTAATGCAACAAGTTATACTGTCTATAATAAATGTCTCTATCAAGTCCTGTATCCTATACAGAATCACCACGAATATCTCAGGAGAATTCTGTCCATGATAGTGTCAAGTGTCCTGGGTTGTAGGGTACTTGATAGGTCAAGTACAAAGTAAGGGAATCGTAAATCCATCTCTAAATGACGAACCCAACACCGCGTACGGTGTCGGTACCCGACTATGATCGGACACTGGGTACGTCATACGTCCCCTAGGTTAAGCAGTTTAAATCAGTTTATATGAATTTGCACAAGAAATCCAGTAGAGTATTTTTACAGGAAATATGAAAATAATGACTGCAAGTTTGGCAAGGTGCACTTGCCTGAGGTTTGGATTCCAATTAGGTCCTGGTTTCGGAAATTTCCAGAGATGTCTTCGAAAGCTGAAATAAACAGTACCATCATGCTCAGAAGGTGCAAACAGCTAGGATCGCCTGTCCTTGGGTCCAATTTGGAGACAAGGGCAAAAACGGTAATTTCGGCCCAAAACGGGGTCCACCGGTGGGCCCGCTTTGCACCGAAAAATGTGTCAGGGTCAACGGTCTCCAAATTTACCAAACTTAGTGTCAACAGGTCAGGAACGCTGATACGAACCCAACGGAACTTCCAGATTTGAATTCCGATGAGCCGATCACATAATCGCCCGTCGAGCGGGGCCTGTGGGGCCCACGACACGCAATTTTGTCAACGTTCTCAGAATCGGACCAAACTTGACCCACAGGACCAGCGTATCACTACGAGTTCGATGGCGCAAGTTTCATCTCGATCCGACGTGTGTGCACGAAGTTAGGGTAAAATACAGAAAAGGCAAATACGGGGCGATGTCCGCGGATACGCGTTGATTCCGGTGTGCACGCACACCCGAATCAGCTTCCGCAAAATCCTACACGTCCATATTGACGAGGCGCACATATCTGTGAAGACCGCATGCGACCAAGTCGTCCCGTTTGGCGGGGCGTACTCAGTTCCGGGGTAAAACAGGGTCTGGTTTTTCCTGTTTTTGGATCGCGGTGTGCGATCACCACAGGACGCGATGCCCCGAGCGATTTGTCCGGGCACTGAGAGGGTCATACAGGCTTCGCGTAAAAATTTACAAAATCGAAAACAGAGATCCGAGAAGGAAAATAGGAGTACCTGAACAAGGCTCCTCGAAACTGGGTTTCGTGTCCGAGTGTCCTGTGTCGACGAGTCCCGTGTCCGCTGTGTGTCCGCTAGGTTAGGGTTCTGGACACAGCCAGAGACCGCCGGGGGTGGGCGGCTCGGTTGGAGGCGGGCCGCTGCGGTTGGCGTCGCCGGAGGCACGCGGCGGCGCGCTGGGTTCCGGTGCTGGCCGGCGTTGCTGTGGGAGGGAAGGAGGGGCGAGCTCGGGTGGCCGCGGCGTCGGGTTCTGGAGGAGCGGCGGAAAAGGAGGAGGAGGCGAGCAGGTGGAGGTCGGCGCCGGGGAAGGGACGGCCGGAGAGCAGCGGCTAGGGGAGGGGACCGGAGCTAGGGTTCCGGCGAGGAAATGAGGGAGATGGGGAGGCGGAAGAGGGAGGAAGAGGGAGAGATTATATAGGGGAGGCTCGGGCGAGGGTGAGGCCGGGGAAGGCGGATCGAGGAGGAGGACGTGGGCGCGGCCAGCGGAGGGGAAGCGGTCGTGGCGGCCGGAAAGCGCGGCCGGCGGCGGAGAACGTGGCTCGATCCGAACGTGGGGGAGGGGAAGAGATGCGGGTCGGGTCGGGCGCGGATCCGGACTGAGCGGACCCGCCCGACCCGCTAGGCGACCGGGCCTGGGTTCGGTGCTAACGGGCTCGGCCCACTGGGCCGGGCCGGGCCCAAACAAAAATAAAAAATAATAATAATAGTAATTATAAAACAGTAATTAATTAATTTAATTATAAAATAGTTTTTAGGCTTTTAAAAATAGGTCTGAGGCCCAATAAAATCCCAGAAAATTACCCTAAGTCCGATTTTCTATTTTACACCATAAAATCATATTTTTATTTCATTTTAATATTATTTATTGGCAATTAAAAATTACAAACTCACTACAGGGCCTATGTATTTTTCTGAAAAATTGCATATTAATTCCAAAAATTGATTTTAAAAACTCTAAAAATTTTGGGTGTTTACAGAGATGGCTCAACGGCACAAATTATTGGAAGAGGAAAAGTTGACCTGAAGATGACATCGGAAAAAATCTTAACTCTTCATGATGTTCTTCATGTGTCGTCTGTCAGGAGAAACCTAGTTAGTGGATCCCTTATTGTAGCCTCAGGATACAAAATTATAATCGAGGCAAATAAAGTAGTTTTTTCTAAGCATGACTCCTTTATAGGAAAATGCTTTGTAAAAGACGGTCTTTTTATTTTAATCACAATGAATAAATTTTTTGATTGTTCTCTCATTGTCTCTAATATAGAATCTTCAAATGTTTGGCATGGCAGACTAGGTTATGTGAACCTAGGTTCTATTAAAAGAATGATGACTTTAGATCTTATTCCCAAGACTCCAATAGATGACAAACACAAATGTGAGATTTGTGTTCAAGCCAAATATACTAAATTATCATTCAAATATGTAGAAAGAAATTCTGACATTCTAGAACTTATCCATAGTGATGTATGTGACTCAAATAGGATTTTGACCAGAGGCGGTAGAAAATACTTTGTTATGTTTATAGATGATTATTCAAAGTATTGTTATATCTACCTTCTCAAAACCAAAGATGAAGTTATAGATAAATTTAAGGTCTACAAATCTGAAGCTGAGAATCAATTCGAAAGGAAGATTAAGATCCTTAGATATGATCGTGGTGGAGAATATACCTCAAACGAAATGATTAACTTCTGTGAAGAACATGGAATAATTCATGAGATAACTGCTCCATATTCACCTCAGTCTAACGGAGTTGCTGAACGCAAGAACCGCACTCTGTTAGATATGGTGAATGTCATGCTTCTCAGCTCTGATGCTCCTGATAACTTGTGGAAAGAAGCCCTTTTAACTGCATGTTACATTCTTAATAGGATTCCTAGTAAGACAAAAGATAAGACTCCCTATGAGCTGTGGAAAGATAGAGCTCCTAGGATTAATTACCTTAGAGTTTGGGGATGCCTTGCTAAAGTCGAAATTCCAGAACGTAAAAAGAGAAAGATTGGTCCCAAGACTGTAGACGCTGTTTTCATAGGATATGCCTTAGACAGCTATGCCAATAGATTTCTAGTGACTCACTCAGAAGTAAATGAAATTTCTAACAATACCATTATAGAAGCAAGAGATGCAGTTTACTTTGAAAACATATTTCCTTTTAAGGATAAAAGTTTAATCTCTTCCTCCATACCCTCTACTAATTCTCATGTCCAAATACCTAGCTCACAATCTGAACAAGACTTAGAACCTAGACGGAGTAAAAGGAATAGGATTGAAAAAAATTTAGGAGAATGATTCTTCACCTTTTTGATAGAGGGTGATCCCTCAACTTATGAAGAAGCAATGTCGTCTCCTGATGCTCCCTTCTGGAAAGAAGCCATTAACAGTGAATACAACTCCATAATGGAGAATAACACTTCGTTTCTAACAGATCTACCTTTAGGCAATAAACCAATAGGTTGTAAGTAGATTTTCAAGAAGAAACTCAGAGCCGATGGTACTATAGAGAAATACAAAGCTAGATTAGTTCCTAAGGGTTTTACCCAGAAGAAAGTGTTAGATTATTTTGATACCTACTCTCCTGTAGCTAGGATCACATCCATTAAAACTCTCTTGGCCTTAGCATCCATTCATGATATGCTAATCTATCAAATGGATGTAAAGACAGCATTTTTGAATGGAGATCTAGAGGAAGAACTTTATATGGAACAACCTGAAGGTTTCATTGCTAAAGGTCAAGAAAAGAAAGTCTGCAGACTAGTAAAATCTATGGATTGAAACAAGCTCCCAAACAATGGCACAATAAATTTGACAAAGTAATTTGTGAATATGGTTTCTTGTCAAATAAGTATGACAAATGTATATACTCTAAAGGTACATGTAAAAGTTGTGTCATTTTATGCTTGTATGTAGATGACATCCTTATCCTAGGTTCATCACTGGAATTGATAAATATTACAAAGAACTATTTATCTAGCTAGTTTGATATGAAAGACCTAGGAGAAGCCAACTTAATTTTAGGAATGCAAGTGACCAAAGGCAAAGATGGTTATACTCTATCTTTAGCACATTCAATTGAAAAAATGCTAAAAAGGTTTGAGTTATTTGATAAGAAACATGTCCTTACTCCTTATGACAGCATTATTGTACTAAAAAAGAATGAAGGATCACCTTTGGAACAACATAAATATTCATAGATGATAGGCTCCCTTATGTATATAACAAACATGACAAGACCTGATATTGTATTTGCTATTGGGAGACTAAGTAGATATACCAGTAGTCCAAATCAGTCACATTGGACTGCCTTGGATAGGGTATTTAGATATCTCAAGGGCACCCTAGATTACAAACTTTATTTTACTAGGCACCCTGATATCATAGAAGGTTATTCAGATGCAAACTGGGTAACTGACTCACATGATATAAAATCTACTACTGGATATGTATTTACTCTAGGAGGAGCTGCAATCTCCTGGGGCTCTTGTAAGCAAACTATCATAGCTAGGAGTATAATGGACTCCGAAATGATAGCTTTAGATACAACTTGCACAGAAGCTGAATGGCTTAAAAATCTTATTATGCATATACCTGTTTCTCTTAGTCCTGTTCCTGCAATTTCTATAAACTGTGATAATAAATATGTTATTGAACTACTAAAGCATGATTATGTGAATGCTAAGATGAACAGGCACCTGCAGCTGCGTTTCAAGTCAATAAAAAGCCTATTAGGCAAATATGTGGTTCTTGACTATATAAAGTCAGAAAAGAACCTTGCAGATCACTTGACGAAGGGTCTGTCTAGGACTTTGATCCTAGAATTATCGAGGGGGATGGGATTAAGCCCATAAGTTAGTCACCAGCAGTGGCAACCCAACCGAGTCTGACTGGAGATCCCAAGAAGCCGGTTCAATGGGTAGAAACAAGCTGAACTTAGGTGACTTTATGGAACACTGACTGGAGATTAAAGTCTCATTAAAATAAAGCCCAAGCGGCTGTACATGTGTACAATGACTCCCCATCCCTATGGTGACAGTGTTCTTGTGTGATATGGTTAGGATGAGGTTAAACTCTTAATAGGTCCAAGCTGTAATGCTGGGTTGATTCATATCACCAACCATTAAGGACTTACCTATATGAGAGGTCGTGAAGGCCGCGACTATGGGACAGGGCGATCCCAGACAACTCTCATGAATGTGAAAAAGTGCGCATGGCCATTTAAAAGTGCCACCCGATAGACCAAGGACCTCTAGCGTACTATGTGTGCTATTTTTCTAAATCTGGTTCAAGAAGTCTGATTCAAGGCATAGTCCATCAAGCACTTCTTCAGATTAAGGCAATAGTCACTACGTGAGATTCAAAGCTGTAGTCCATCTCATCTATGCATAGTATTTTACTGCCCAGATGCTCTCTCTCTCTCTCTCTCTATATATATTTACTTCACACTTATCTCTGTTTCGGAACTTGACCTTTGGGGGGGGGGGGGGGGGGGATTGTTAGCTTTTCTTGAGCAAAAGCTCAATTTACTTATTTTCTTTAGTCCCACATCGGATGGGCCAACCCCTCATTGTGTACATATATTAGTTCCTCTTCTTTGCTTTCATAAAGTTGTTGTGTGGGGAACCCCTTGGGCCACACGCGCGCGCCGCCGCCGCCGCCCGGCCCGGCTCGGCTCGGTTCGGCGCGCGTAACGGGTGCGGATACGCGCCCACATCTGCGGGCGCCGAATGCCGATTCGATTTCTTCTTCGGGTTCGGGCTGGGACCCTAAAATTCTTTTTGCTCCTCTTCATTTTTTTATTTAATTTTCTGAACGTTGGAAAATTAATTTTGAACCGTTAATTCTTTTGTGTCCAGATTCATTCCTCTGTGACTGTGTAACGGCTGAATTAATAGAAAATTAATTCAGACCGTTACATAGTGTATGGATCCTTATATATATATATATATATATATATATATATATATATATACGTGGTTCTCTTTGTAAACATCATCAGAATATTTTCTTCAAACAATTGCTGCCAACATTCTATTCTGTCAAATCTTCGTCGTTACGCTCGTCTACAAGCTCTGGGCAGAGCTAAGTCCTGGTCGTTCTCTCCGAGTCGTGTGCGGCTACGAGATACCGGTAGTGCGGGAGTTTTACCACTAGGAGTTTTGGGAAACGTCTGCATACAAATTCCGAATCAACTCTTAGGGCAGTGCTTCGTGCACGACTTTCCCAGAGGCCGTTAACACCAGTCTATTTTAATTTTTATTCACAAATTTTTTAATTTTTCTAACGACAATTTTTCTAACGACAATTTTTCTAACAGCCTTCAACAATGATATATTGTGCTTTCTATGTTTGTGTGCTGACGTTATTGTTTGGGCTATTATTGATGTCGTTGTTGAGTTGTTGTTGGCATGGTGTTGTTGTCGTTGATTATGTTCGTTATTGATTTTGTTGTTGCTCAAGGTGCAAGGGCTAGAATGGCTGTTGTCGTGTGTGTGTCAGGGGTGAGAGGGGGAATAAATTAGTTTAAAGTAGTAAATTCATATTTGGTTGAATTAATTAACAATTCATTTGTAAAACACAAACAAGGTTATTAATAAGAATAATAACTTAATTAACAATGACATGGTAATAGCATTATTCATTATATTAATGGTAAAATTATAATTATTATTTTTTAAAAATTTGAATTTTGGACGTCTACACATTTAGCATTTTTGTAAGTTGACGGTTGTTGCATGCTTTATAAATTTATTATTTGAAATAATATAATTAATATAAATTTATCATTTGGAACGATGGAATTCTATTTTTTTCCTTGTGGCTTTATTACATTGAATTAAAGGATAATTCTCAGAAATGAGGGGAATGATGTTGCACTTGTTGTGGTAAGTGATATTGGAGCCATTTGAACTGCAACAAATATTACAATAATTGAAAATAATGATGCAATTTTTTTTGCATAAAATTTACCACTGAATCCAAAGTTTTTTTTAAAAATAGTGCAACAAATATTCTATGTACGGCGGACTCTGTCTTTTTTTTTTTTTAAAAATTATCACTTAAAATTTACTGTTGACGGACTCTGTCTTTTTTTTTTTTTCAAAATTTTACAGACTTGTTTCGTTTGCATGAATTTAATATAAATTTATTTCGCTACAATAAATTTTCTGTTTTTCAGAAAATTTACTATAGCGAAATAAATTTATATTAAATCCATGCAAACGAAACAAGTTTGTAAAATTTTGAAATAAAGATAGAATCCGCCAACAATGTTGGCGGAAAACCCAAAAAAATGAACACGTAGGCAAAAAAGGTCAAAAGTGGACCCCACTAGGCAAAATTTCGCCAACAGTGTTGGCAAAATTTTGCCTTGTGGGACCCACGGGTTGGTTTGGGTGGTTGGGTTTTGTTTGGTTGGTTTGGTGTGATTTGTTTGATTTATTTTATTAGTTTGTTTTAATTAGTTATGTTTTTTTTTTTTTTTTTTTTAGTTTAGTTTTGGAATTTAATTTAAGAAAATATATTTTAACGAAATAAAATAAAAATAAATTAATTGTAAAGAAATATTTAGAAATATTTTTTTCGCACATGTTTTATGTCCACTATTTTTGCCTCACGGATTTAAATTTTTTCCTAATTTTTTTGTAGGTCGAAACATCGTTTTAAATCCGTGGGCCCCACACCCAATATAAATTAATTTCGGTAAATTTTAAATATTCGAAAAAAATGACCGAAAGTAAAATTTGGAGGTCGAAATATCGTTTTTTTGCGATTCTAAAATTTTTCGAAGTCCGTAAAACTGTGAAACGGTTTATCCCATACTACTTTTAAATACGGTCATTTTGGCACAAACTGGAGCTTATTTCGATCTCTCAGTCAAAAATTATGATACTTTAAAGTTTTAAATTATATATTTTTGCCTGTAACATGTGCGTCTTGTTTCGGATCAAATTTTTTCTACACGATTTGTGTTACTCTCGTCGAAAACGTACAAATCGACTTATTGTTTAACGAAAAACGATTTCAAAACAAATAGTTATGGCGGTTCGAAGTCTGCTCGACAGCAGACGTAATATTCTTACGGCAGATTTTTATTATTATTATTTTTTTAACGTCTGTTAACGACGAAAAAATTAATGATAGAAATATATATAATATTTAAAAATATGAACGCCCAATTGATGTTTTTTTCGTAATTTTTTAAACTTTTATGCTTTAGATGGAATTTATACAAATTTTTATGATGCTCTGGAAACAAATTTCCGAAAAAAATATTTCTAAATTTTTCTTTACAATTAATTTATTTTAATTTTATTTCGTTAAAATAAATTTTCTTAAATCTAATTACAAAACAAAACTAAATAAATAAAACAAAAACATAACTAATTAAAAAAAAAAAACAAACCAATCCAACCAAACAAACAAAATCAACCAATCAAATGAACCCGTGGGCCCCCACACCCAATTTTTGCCAACTGTGTTGGCTGAAATTGGGCCCCCCATTTCAGCCAACAGTGTTGGCAAAAATTGGCTTGTGGGTCCCATTTTATTATTTTTTTCCTGCCTACGTGTACATCAGTTGTATTTTCCGCCAACACTGTTGGCGGACTTTGTCTTTTTTTAAATTTTACAAACTTATTTTATTTGCATGAATTTAATATAAATTTATTTCGCTATAGTAAATTTTCTGTTTTTAAAATCGGAGTAACCAAAGACTTCTTGTAAGCCAGTAACAAGACATGAATATTTACGTTTAAATGTGAGGGATTTCAAGGTACTTATATGCAAAAATAAAAACTAACTTCGCCATCAAATCATCCAGCTAATCTCACATCCGTCCTTGCTACTGCTACAAAACGCACGACTCGCAACATCCATCCACCCGTCCATCCCCAAACCGACGGCCATCCATCCTCTTCCAATAAAACGTAGTCCACCACCACCACCATCGTCAGTCATAATTGCCAAAATCCCTCGTCCCCATCTTTCTTTACACTTCCCCTCTCCCTCCAACTCCAGATCCAAGCTTGATCAAAAAGAATTTACTGGATTAGGAAACCCTAGAATCAGCACCATGAAGAAGAACAAATCGGGGAAGTCCGGAGTCAAGCAGCAGCAGCAGCAGAACGGACACGCGGCGCACCCGTTCAAATTTACCAAGCTGCTCGATCCCGAAGCTTCTTGGGACAAGGTTTTGTATGATGATGTCGACGATGATTTTAGGGTTTTTTTTGATGATTTTGTGATTTTTTTGGACGTGACTTTGAAGTACGTGGTTTGTTTTTTTGGTCGGGAAGGATCAATTGGGGGACGTTCTGCACTGGATCCGGCAGGTGGTGGGCCTTCTGTGCGGGTTGCTGTGGGGCGCGGTTCCTTTAGTTGGCGCGATCTGGATTGTGCTGTAAGTATTGTTGGCTGAGTAATCTATGGATATTTATGGTGAATTCTGTTATGATTGTTATCAATTAGGTGTCATTTCATTTGCACACTAAACACATGTAGCAAATTTCTAATCCTTGTGTGAATATGTTGCATGGACACAGATTTGTCACCACACGATATGCACACTGCGACATACATTTGTATTGGTGCTTACTAGCGTATTTTGGAGTGTATGTGTCACGCTAGACGAGTGTCCGATACGATCCAACATGGGACACGCTGTTGATCCGTGAGTGTCCTTGCTTCTTAGGTATTCAAAGCAGCAATAGACATTTTAGCTGCACGAAGTTGAGCTATCTGTGTATGACTTTACTTCTGCTAAACTTTGAGAAGCCACTTTTGATTCAAGACAGGGTTGACTAGATAGTAACTTTCCTATCAGTAGTTAGCTGTCTGTTACTCCCACTCTGTTCGTTGTGATCTTGGTGAATCATGGGAAATTTAACCAACTATGTATATATAGGATAGGCTTTTAAAGATGTCTAAATTGATTAGCCAAGTTTTATAAGGTACATTTAGTATTTTTAAATTATAGGTTAGGACCTATGTTAGTATCTTGCGGTACACGTATATGATACATATATTATGATACAATATACTTCCATTTCATGACGAATTGGTTTATTATATTCGATACATATAGGCGGATAGGTAGTATCGGTTTTTCTTACTCGAGTTAAGTAATGTATACTTAAGAATATGGATTCCGAAACTAGATACCTGTAAAATTGAATTTTTTTTATGAGAAAGTTATATAAAATCGTGTTCCTATATGGATTTAGAAGTATAGATGTAAACTCCTGGAGTTACTGTATCGCACGATGCACGATACAATATGCGATACATGACGAAGTGCGAAACGTGATCGAATACGTGATACATGATGAGATAAACAAGCAAAACGATACACGATACGGTAGGCGAGATGACAACCTTGGTTAGGACTTTAAAGTAAAACGAAATCCTTACTGGCTCGGGTTTGTATAAGACTTTATCACAATTCTCAAGTAACATGTAACCAGGTTGAGTGTATCAGAACGAACTCGAGTGACTTTTGTGGTTACTGAGGAGAGGTATAAGACTATGGCTAGGTGACGAAAGATCGGTGGATCGAGCCAAGGGGGCATATTATTCCTTCCATTTATAAATGGTGGGAGTTTAGGACAGTGGGTCCAAAAGGCATTCCCGAGTGTTATGCCGGGCATCTAAAAAAATGTTGATTGTATCAGAAGTATCTTACAGTAAAGTTCAAATGCTCTATTTTTTGGTTTTTTGATAAACACTCAAATATTTTCATGAATATTTATTATGTGTGAAAACCATCTGGATCTCTGTTGAGGAAATACAAAAATCATGATTTGATCCTAAGTGATGATTAGGATATCTTAATTTAAATAGTTATATTAAATAAATTCAAAGAACTTATTATCAATTATATAAAATTTGAAACCCATCACAAATCCAATTAGGAAGAAAGGCATTGGAGTTGTTGGACCCTGAGTCTGACCCAAATGCTTACAAGGTCGAGTTGCATAAATCCAACCCCGTTGGACCTGTAGAAAGCCCTAGGTACACTGTGTCAATTAATGATTGAGCTATCTTATATATTTGATCCCCAAATGCCAAGCTTATCCTCAGCACAAGTTATGTCCAACCAAACACAAATTTGTTGCGAATCCATTCATTATGATTTACCATCTTATTTATATTGTTTGTTAGGGATTTCATTCTAAGAGTTTTATGCCTTAAAGATCTCAATAATTGTTTGAAGTTAACTAAAATATCGACGTTTTAAATGTAAAATAGTTATAGTTAATATGGTGTAATTACTTGTGCAGTCAGATCAAGTTGATCTTGCATAAAATTGATTCAATCAATTATGTTTTGCAGCCTAGTGTCTACAGCCCAAAAATTTGGGTAAAAGGTTTGTTGCTGTTGTAGTGCTTATAATCCTAGAGTGAAAGCTTGGATCAATTACCCATGAAGGAATAATTGGTTCACAAAAACGACAAATACAACGAATGTTAGTTCACTTGATATTTGAGTTTTTATCAGCGTATGACGCTTCTTTCATCTTAATCCTTAGCTTGGTCTTTTTGGGATGCTCTAGTCGATCCTTTCTTTCGATATAGCTCATTTTTCACCCTGCTTGGTAGGTTGTTGGTTGCATTAGACAACTTATGTAGGGATCGGATATTATGCGTATATGTACTAGAGCTTCTAGTGTATCTTGTAATGATTTGCGGATCAGATATTATGTTCCGGTGTGCATTGTGACACCGAGTTTAATTTTGGATATGGAAATGAGATGACGAGTTGCATCCGGTCTTTATGTGTTTTACAGATTTCCGAACCAAGAAACACAATGGTGGTGAACAGTTGCTGCATTTAGTTTGTTGGTGTTTCATGTCTTCGTTGGAGTGACTGTAATGGGCTTTGTCAAGATTTGTTAGCACTAGGACGAGGTTGTGCCTACCAAATTTTGACCATGTAATCGAACTTGCTTCTCTTGTTGAGATGATGCCAGTTCACACACCACTGATTTGCATCGTACAATCGGCCTATATTTCTTCTTTGATGGCACCCTTTGAATTCAAGGACATCCAACCAAATTCCATATCGATGTTGCAATCGGAAACACTGATGCTTGAGATGAAAACATGTCAAGCTGTCATTGGGAGCCATTGCATGCGGTGAAGCGGAAAGTGAGCGAGGTTGGCAATAGTTTTCCTGCTCAAATTAACCATTGAAAGTAAGATTCATAATATCGGTTTCACTTTTCAGTTCCAGTCCTTTTTGAGTTTGGGTTTCGATGGTTTTGGCCATTTCTAGGTTTCAAACTAGAAATCTGACGAATGTTAGAAATGTTCAAAAATATGAGAGAGGTTTGATTTTCACATTTTCGTCTTGACATGCTCTTCACATGCCAAATCGATGAAGGCCCTTTACTTGATGTAGAAGGATCTCATATCATATGGAACCCATATCTTATGGTTCATTTGAATGTTGGTATATATTGTATAGTGAGGGTGATAGCTGAATTATTGTTTTCATTAAGGCAGTTAATGTAAAATTTTCCATATTGATATCTATAGGTTCCAGCATGGTTGTAAAATTCGGTTTGGTATTAGAGTTTTCCTGTCTCAAGTTTTATCTTTAAGATCTGCGGAACTTCACTTAACGCATCTTTCTTTAGTGCTTTTAGATTAATGGTCCAATTCACAGATAATAAGCAAACTTGATTCTAGTACATAATTGTGTGCAAATCATAAGTTAACACTATAGTGGGCTTCTCAACGTATTTGATATTCATCGAGGCTGATATTTTTTCGTGCTTTAAACCAAAATCAAAATAAAACGGTTAATGCATCTCAGTTTTTCTTGGCTTGTACTTCGAACTATGGTCGTAAGGTTATGGGTGATAAGGTGGAGGCCAAGTAGATAGCTGGCAATAGAGTGCTTCTGATTGCTGGTTGTCAACATATTCAAGTGTTGTTGCTGTAGCGACAGTCGAGGTACCTGGTGTATGACCTTCTGTGCCTGCTGCCGCGGCTGAAGTGGCCAAGTACCCTGTGTCATCACAATAGTAGCATCAGCTGCAAAGACTGCTGTGGAAGCATCATTGAGGAATTTCCATGGGCAGGTGGGCCTGTGGAAGGGGTGGAGATGTGCAGCCTTCAGTGGCTGGTGATGTACTGCCGTGTGACTGGCATTAGTTTAGTTGTCCTTCCTGGCATTTCTCGACGAGATCTTACAAGAGGAAGATAGGTGGATATCTCATTGACACAGATTTCTGTGTGGTTGAGTTGGTGATGTTTGGTGTGGTTGGAAGTAAATGCCTACATGAAAGTATTAAGTCGCTTTCGATCTTAGGCTCAATTGATGACATTCTTTTCCATGGTCGCTTCTTTTCGTTCTAGACAATCTTTGGTCTGAATTTCCAGTGGGGGAACAAGGAGATTAAATTTGACGTTATCTTATTCGCGTTCCGCAAAAACATGAACGAGTGTGGGGTGCTAGAAGGCTAAGAGGATAGGACACCCCTATGCAGTAGGTTCTATGTTACCACATTGTGGGTTCTTCACAAGGACTCAAAGAGAGAGTTCAAGTTCATTCTCGTACCAATGACAATCACAACTTTTATTTAACTTTTAGTCTTGGCCTAATTCTAACATTGATTGTTCTGAGAAACTCTTGCATTTCTTCAAGAAAAAGCTTTAACAGAGTATCAATTTAAAATATGAATTGAACTTCTAACTAAGGCTGGGTTTGGGATTTCTTATCTAGGCTGCTTCTCTCTCTGTGTGTGAAAAGCAGTTACAAAAGCTGTTTGGTAACAGCCGCTTATAAAAAACTGAAAATATGGCTGGGCAGCTTTTGGGAGCAGATGGGAGGTTGCTTTCAAAAGCTGCTTCTGCTGAGCAGCAATGCAAAACCAGGCCTAAGAGCCACCTGCTGCTTTTATAAGGAAAAAAAATCATAAATTTCTGACTGTGAGTTGCTTCCTGACTAAGACTCCCAGTGTTTGCTGGCCTAGTGGACATGACTTCTTTGGGCCCTGTTTTAACTTTGTGTTGGAGTCGAATGGGCTGAAGGGCTTTTCACGGTGTGTTGCAACTTGCAACTTGTTTTGATGTAGCCAACTAAAGTACCCAACACTTTTGCACTGTTTGCCTACAAAGGTGTTGCTCATTATCTTGATTAGGCGTGGGGCCTGCAAAAGAAAGACTTGCTTCACCACTATTGACATAGTGTTTTATTACTTCAACAACCACAGAGCCTTACAAAACTGCTTCCTAGCCAATCACATGCTTATATGATCAGGCATAAGATTTTGTATCTTCAAGCAATTATAATTCACAGGGATTGTTTCTAACATAGGATTTTGATTCATTATTTTGTTGCACCTTACAAGCTTGTCCATCTTTTGAGCATGTTGACAGGGGATGAGGATGGGTTTGAGGTTCTCTTCCACTTGAAAGTTGGGCCCAAAGGCTCACCTTCATCAACTCCTTTCTGAAGTACAAAATGTTTGTCGTTGGACGGGCTTACTGTAAAACGACTTATATCTGCTCTGTGATTGCCACAAATGTTAGATCAGATTTTGGGGTCAGTGAATTTGGAATATAACTGCATCTGTAGAATAGTTTCCTGTTGCTTCAAAAACAAATCCTGTCCCGCATTATAATAGTGAGATGATGGAAGGCGACTTAAGGTATATAGCATAATAGTTCGCTTAATCTTCCAATGCTGAACACGAATGGAATCCTGGCAATGGCATTGGGTTGCCCTAGATGATTGTATGTTTATTCTTTTCTATGAGAAGCTCTTTTTTATAAAGTTGGGTATTGGGACAGTTGACTTGGGATAGTTGGGGTTTGCTTGAAAGCCGATAACTGGTAGCAGAATGTTTAGATGGTTAAATTTGACTGGATGACTGTATGCATAATGTTACATGCTACTCCCAGGTTGCATGTACCAGAGTGTATATACATTGCAACTTGCAAGTCTCCAATATTCTCCTACATCCCTCATTATCCTACGGTCCTACCTGCCAAGTCCTTGTCACGTTTGAATTAATGTAGTAGGTGCACGAAACTGTCATGATTGGTAGCCTTCTGAATAAAAATTTTAGCATTCAATTTGGTGAGTTGAGGATGGTCAACCCTAAAGTTTTATTGTTTGAGGGTTCATTGAATTGCAGTTTTCTTGCCATAGGGGTAACTCCCTTGTGAAAGTGGGAGTCCCAAGTTTTTAAGTTGGGAGGTACAGCTGTGGAGTCTTTCCTTTTATCGGAGTCTTTCCTTTTATCTCCTATATAAAACATTGTTATCTGCCTATCTACCTTGTTGTATTCGGAATGTCAAAATTCTGTTATGAGGAGGTGGCTCAATTGTCCGAAAGATGAAATCAAGATCAAGAACCCTCTACTGTTAAGGCACAAAACTTTTCCATTGCCTGCAGCGTGTCATAGGTGCAAAAGAACATATCTATTTGTCACCTAAGAAACATGGTCACTTGGAAATTGGGTCCATGTCTGTGTCCATGCATCTGACATGACATGGATACTCTTGCCTCAAGAGTCGATCCCGTACATCTTCTCAAGAAGAAGATAAAAAAATGTATACAATAGAGATCGAAAAATCCAACCGTAACTAGACTCACTCACCTGGCAACGATTATCCACCGATGACTCGATGCAGGGGCGGAATCAGACAGTTCGTTCTGTGGGGGCGATCTCTTTTTCTTTTGACACTGGGCAGTTCTTAAGATTATTATTTTTTGCTTACAATACATCGAAGATATTGAGGTCCACCATGGGGGCGGTGGACCCCAATCTGTTGTATGTGGCTCCGCCTCTGACTCGATGGCTATCTCGACCTGACGGAATAGACTAATTTTCGATCAGAATCCTTCTCTCTTGAAGTGTAACACCTACTAGAGAACGGATGACCCATAGAAGCCGTAGATTCTATATTAAATCTCCTTGAGAGCAATATTAATGCAAACCTCCTTAGCATCCAATAAGTAGGGCTAAGAAATCCTAACTTAACTCTTAAGCTAGCCAAGCGAATCCAAGTTCAAAATTCTATCCAAATCTCGAAAATAAGTTGAATATGCCTAAACTGTCCAGACCTGGAGTTCCAGTCTAGCTTGACCGGAATTTCGGTTCTCGCAGCCCACGGGATCAGAAATAATCAGAATTCCGGTAGGCCCAGAACTAGAATTTCGGTTTTGCAATTCTTGCCAGAATTGATCTCCGATCGCGGCGCGGCGTTGTTGCCGTATGAGCTCCGTCATTGACACCACGTCGCTCCAGAATGTCCCTACGCCCTCGATATCGAGCTGGATACCCCACAAACTCCCTCACTAGTCTGATATCTGGTATTGGCTCTATGGCTCAAGCAAATTCCATGCATGTCGTCCCACGGTAGAGTTTTTGCTCCTTGCCATTTTCGACCCTGTATTTCCCTTGTTGTTTCACATCATCTGTCCTCATTAGCTGCTCGACTACTATGTCGATGCCAACTGTCATTTGTAGCATCTCCTAAATCAACGAGATCTCTTCGGTATCAATGACTCGACCAATATCGATATCCCTGACCACCAGCCTCTGTGAGTCTTGGTTGTGTCTCCGACTTCCGCCTTCTACTGGAACATACTCCTGTTCCGAAAAGCTTTTTCATCCTTGGTTGTACTGACCAAGCGAATGATGATGTTCTCACGAGATTCAAGCTCCTGAACCTTCCCACCATTATGTTTGTTTTGAAAGATCCCACGTATATATGCATTCTCGAGTAGAGTATGTCCATTCACGATGCACGTCATCGGAGATCCACAACTCTCCTCGAAATGTGCAAATAAAAATGTACATGTTTCTTAAGTCAGCTACAACCTATGATCTCCTTTCCGACTTCGAATTGCTGAAATCGACGTTGCTCCAATAAGCTTTGATACCCCTCTAAACACTGAACTCTGATTGTAGAGTAACTCTCGTTTGGAGATCGATCAACTATCATCTGATCGTTAAAGATGCAACACACCCTTATTTGTTGTTACCTTCCGATGAACCGGATCCTCCTTCTCATCGATTCTTTTGAAGACCTTTCCCAACAAGCACTTGTCGATCAGAAACACTGTTGAACACCTCTCGAGCCCTTATTCGATGCTTGCGACTCACCCGTATACTTCAACGACTTGAGCATGTACATGTCCCAATGCATACCCCCTCGTGCCAACAGTTGGGAACCATTCGTAAGCATTAGTCCTTGTTCCCGAACATACGACATTGTCCAGCCTTTAGATCGACATCAGGTTGAGGCACAAATTTGATATGTGCACCCCCTTAGGACAAGATTCTTTCAAAGCTTCATTTCCAAGTGCACATTCCTGATGCCTACAACCGCCGCTATCCCCTTGTCAACCATCCTCACTCGATTGAACCTGTTGCTCCGGTACATGGTGAAGACCTCCCTCCATGGGGTAGCATAATAAGATGTCCCCAATGTCCAAGACCCAGTCGTGGTCATGACATGTGCTACAAGAGTCCAATGCCTCGGTCGTTGCGACGATGAGATCCCCATCGACAAAATCGTGAGATAATCCAGATCTTCCGTCTTGTTCTTATCCTTGAGCTTTTTCCAATCACTTTGTAGTGCCCTATCGTGTCGTCGTGATGACAACCTTTCTTGCGATCTACCCTCGCAATATCCTGAGAACTCTTTTCTATTCTTGTCTGTGACTTGGGCCTCCCCTTTCCTTTCGAAAGCAACCGAAGCAGATTTCGATTGCTATGATTCATGTTGTTTATGTCGAATCTCCTCGTTAAAAAAGCTACTTTGGCTGATTCCATCATGATAACTCCCCCGATGTCACGTTCCAATCTCCCGTAAATTCGGTCGTCCCCGTTGAACGTGAATCATTACGTTGCAGCGCTCCCGCATGATAATTGTTCTCATCGGGACGGTGTCGTACGAGCCTGGAGTTGCGCTCGCACAAGGCGATGACGTCAAACGTCATGGTTATCATCGAAACGACCAAGTTGCAGCGAAAGTCAAGTATTGTATACAAAGCATACATCAGAGTATACGCAACGAAGCTCTCGAAAGGTCCATTTGAAAATGCCACAAGGGAGAATGCCACAAATTGCTCTTACTCTTGCCTACAAAGGTACTTGCCGTTCCATACATCATTTTCGTATATCCAAGCTGAGCCACTACACCTGCGTCCCGAAAGATATGCACACAAATATGGGTAAGTACACAACCATACTGGTGAGCGGGATAACCCATTCGTCTAAACTGACACTAAGTAGATAGTGAATGCAAACAATTATATGGTAATCTTTCTACTTGAACCTAGATTCATTTTATGGAAGTTGCATGACATGTCAAGGAAAGCTGTAAAGCAGGTTAAGCATGCAAGCATTTAACTCAAGCAAATACACTAGCAGTTGTATCCAACTCAAATAACACTAAGCATGTAATCCGTTCTACTCAAATCCAAAAGCAAAGCGTGAACCTATCGAACCACATCACATCTCCAAGTCTCGAATCCAATCCTCGATGCACACACTCTTGTCCGAGGCAAGGTGGCCGTCCGCCGTCTACTTAAACGCAACAAACTCAAACGATACTTATCTATATGAAGGTCACTGGGCATGCCATAAAGGACTATCTTGACGATTCGATCCAGCGCTGAGTTGCGAGCCTGCCTGGATGATCTCGAATCCCCAGTATTACGATTGCCCGATCTGTCCGAGGTGGCAAGCCCCACCAGTGGGTTCGCAATACCGTGCTTCCAAAGCACGTTATCTTTGTTTACTCCCTGGCCGAACGATCCCGGTGCCCCGGTGCCTATCCCGTTCGAGGATACCAAACCCTGCGCTCAGGTTGTCCGTGACCAATGTAATGCTCCAACAAGTAGGTACGGCGAGGGAATCGAGCCTTCTCGTCTCACCAAATAATACTCGCCCGTTCCATCTGATTCACCATATCCATTCTCAATTTATAGCCCAATGCACCATTCTCAAATTATCTCCACTTTGTACCATGCCGCTTCTTAACACAGTGCTCCGATTTGTGCAACACCTCGCTCCGAAAGCTCCGTGGAACAATGTCCCATTAGTGGCACAATGCCCTCTCCGATGCAGTTGTCTGGTTTCGAACCACAACTGCACGTTTTGCTTGACAAAGCGTTCCAACTTGATATTCAACTTCCTGTCTGATCGATCTCATCCGATCTTCAATACTTGGTCCGCCTCACCCCTTCGAATTCCAAATACTCGTTCCGTAGCTTGTTTCGTTCTCTCCAACGAAACTTCTATTCATACGAGTCCCTTCCTGATCGCTCAAATCCAACGTATCGAAGAATATCTGAGTCAAACTCCGTTACACCAATTTCTGACACAATCTCGTGCTACCTCATCCGTTGCGAGCAAATCTATCACTTATCTTGTTCCAAACATTTCTAACACGCGCCCCTCTTCGTGGCGCGACATATACCACTTGAAAATCGAGTCGCTCTTGTGTCAGATTTACTCTGCGTCGACGAACGTCTATTCCGAACCAACTATTCAGTAGCGATCCCGTCAATCACAACTCAACACTTGCTTGCCCCAAGTTTCTGAAACATAACTCAACCGATTTGCACAAACCAACTATTCCATTTCTGTTATTCGCGTCCGTCGCGGCAATTCTATTGCTGTTTATCCAAAATATTCCAATGCCACTTGACTACGTGGTATACCATATACCACTCCAAATCAAGTCACTTCTCACGTCATCCTTTTCTCTGCACGGATCCAACATCCGTTCGAACTATGCACTCTGCGGTGATCTTGCCGTCCACAACTTAAACGCTTACTCAAAGTCTAACACGAAACTCAGCCAATGCATAAACCATCTTACTCTTCCGTCGATCTCGTTTGTTGCGACTCGCGCAACGTTCCATTCTTGATACTCCCAACTATCTCTCGAACCGCCTGACACATTCGCTGCACGAGCAACTTGTGTAACGTTCTCTTCCAAATAATCCAAGCCAATACTCAATTGTTCAACACAATCGTCGCACGAGCAACTCGTGCAACGCTCTCTCCCTGATATTCGAAGCCACTGTTCAATTCTGCTAAACTCATGCGCCACACGAGCAACTCGTGCAACGTTCCATTCTCATCCGATGTTTCTACTTATTGCATGCCAACATCACCAATCTCCTCTGACAAACCAACTGCTCTACTGATGCAACCAAATCCTCCCCGAACGACAAGCCAAACAAACGCAACGACACCTCTCAACTTGCTGCACAGATGCAACAACGTCACACAACTTGCTGCACGAATGCAACAACACCAAATGATGCTACACGATTCTATCGAAATCCTACGAAGCCAACGCAACGAAGAACAACATGCACAACCAACAAATATATAGACTTATTGCATGGAACATCCATTGTGGCGCCAAGTAAAGCCCAGAGCCAAACGATACACGGAAGTTATTTAAAGTTTGTGATGAAGCAAAGAAAAAATCTGAGGAAATGAACCGGCGCTCTGATACCAAATGTCACGTCCCAATCTTCCGCAAGTTCGATCGTCCCCGTTGAACGTGAATCACCACGTTGCAGTGCTCCCGCATGACAATCGTTCTCATCGGAACGTGATGTCGTACGAGCCTGGAGTTGCGCTCGCACAAGGCGATGTCGTCAAACGTCATGGTTATCATCGAAACGACCAAGTTGCAGCGAAAGTCAAGTATTGTGTACCAAGCACACATCAGAGTATACACAGTGAAGCTCTCGAAGGGTCCATTTGAAAATGCCACAAGGGAGAATGCCATAAAGGCTAACAACACTCTTGCTCTTACTCTTGCCCATAAAGGTATTTACCGTTCCATACATCATGTTTCGTATATCCAAGCTAAGCCACTACACCTGCGTCCTGAAAGATGTCCACAAACGTGGGTCAGTACACAGCCGTACTGGTTAGCGGGATAACCCACTCGTCTAAACCGACACTAAGTAGATAGTGAATGAAAACAATTATATGGTGATCTTTCTATTTGAACCTAGATTTATTTCATGGCAGTAGCATAACAGGTTAAGGAAATCTGTAAAGCAGGTTAAGCATGCAAACATTTAACTCAAGCAAATACACTGGCAATTATATCCAACTCAAATAACACTAAGCATGCAATCAGTTCTACTCAAATCCAAAAGCAAAGCGTGAACCTATCGAAGCACATCACATCTCCAAGTCTCGAATCCAATTCTCGATGCGCACACTTGCCCGAGGCAAGGTGGCCGTCCGCCATCTACTCAAATGCAACAAACTCCAATGATACTTATCTATACGAAGGTCATCGGCCAAGCCATAAAGGACTATCTTGACGATTCGACCCGATCAAACGCTGAGTTGCGAGCCGCCTGGATGATCTCGAATCCCCAGTATTCCGATTATCCGATCTGTCCGAGGTAGCAAGCCCCAGCAGTGTGTTCGCAATACCCGTGCTTCCAAAACACGTTATCTTTGTTCCCTCTATGGCCGAACAGTCCCAGTGCCTCGGTGTCTATCCCGTTCGAGAAAACCAAACCCTGCGCGCACAGGTTGTCCGTAACCAATATAATGCTCCAACAAGTAGGTACGACGAGAGAATCGAGCCTTCTCGCCCCCCAAACGATACTCGTCCCGTTTTATCTTATTTACCATATACATTCTCAATTTATAGCCCAAGGCACCATTCTCAAATTATCTCCACTTTGCACCATGTCGCTTCTCGACACAATGCTCCGATTAGTGCAACACCTCGCTCCGAAAGCTTCGTGGCACAATGTCCCATCAGTGGCACAATGCCCTCTCCGATGCAGTTGCCTGGTTTCGAACCACAACTGTACGTTTTGCTTGACAAATGGTTCCAACTTGATACTCGTGCGCAACGCACGCTCGCTCGCTCGACGTATTCCGATGCTCCAACCAAGATGATCCATTCAAGCCCGAACTGCCCAAACGTAAGTCCAACTCAAATACCACCAATTCTATTCATCCAAACGGTGCACACTCTATGCACGCCACGGTGCGTTGATTCCATTATTCCAGACCAAGTGTTCAAATCATTACGTGTGTTCCATATTATTAGGCATGAAGGAGTAGAGGAGAAGGGACAGCCCACTCACCAAGTTGAATCTGCTAGCACTCTGTCTTGCCGATACGGCCGATCCCTTGAATCTGTGGTCTGATGCAAAGCACGATCTACTCAATTGGTATGACCGTGCGAGCATGTCGTGCTCTCCAAATCATCTGATCCAATCAGACCAAGGAAGACGGCATTATCGCTCCAAATCCGCTATCTCTGCACTTGTTCTGAACGAACACCTCATTCCATAGCACAATGCCCATGCCTCAGTCCAGACGAGGCGCCACTTTGATTGCACTGAACTCTGTACACCATCTGCACAAGGAAACCAACTTACTCGGTACTTATTCCATTCCCAAATCTCAGCATAATGCATCGTACGGTTGCAGGACATTACACCCGAGGCGGAGTTACTCACTGATACCACCAATATCTTCCAATCGTCTGACAGAGAACTCAAGAGCAACATCACCTGAAGTTCATCATCAAACATCATCTTCACTGCAGACAACTGATTGATGACCCCTTGAGCCTCGTTCGAATATTGCACCATGGAGGCGTCCTCCATGTACTTCAAGTTAACGAGTTGGCGAATTAGAAATGTATTGTTCTCGCTGTCTTTCGTTCATACAAAGAGTGATGTTTATCCCATAGCATTTTCACATAAGACTTCATGGAAACATGATGAAACACCGAATCGTCCAACTACTAGCGGATTAATACAATGGTTTTTCGATTCACTTCCAGGTATTAGCAGACATGTCCTTTGGCTTGACGAAGTCGTCCTCCAATAAACCATGCAAATCTATGCAATAAAGAAGATCCTCTATCCTTGGCTTTCAAATCATCCAGTTTTTCTGTGAGGGTCACAACACGTAAGTAGATTTTCTCCGTAGTGATAGTCGTTTCGACATCTCGAACCTAAAGTTATGATACCATTTTGTTCGGGTCCATAGACGCTCACAACAAAAATAGGAGCGTCGACCACCAAAACCGACAAAGAAAACACGACCTGCTACTGAAAGTCAAGCAAGATTAAACACGCTACATATGGTGGCTATGGCCACACGGACAAGTCCCAACCTTCTATTTATCAGAAAATTGAATACAATGTATATGTCGGCTCCCTTGCCCCAAGAGCTGACCTCTTACAGCTTATTAAGAAAAAGATACAAAGATGTATATAATAGAGTTTGCAGAACCCTCAACCCTAACTAGATTCCCTCACCTAGCAATACTAGTCCACTGAGGACTCTCGGCGACGATCTCTACCTGATGGAACAAACGAATCTCAGATCAGAACCCTTCTCTCTTGAAGCGTAAGACCTAATAGAGCACGGATCTCTCGTAGAAGCGGTGCACTCCCTTGAATCTCCTTCAGAGTAGTATCAATGAAAATTCCCTTAGCCTCCAATAAATATGGTTAAGAGGCCCTAGGTTATCCCCTAAGCTAGCCGAGCGAATTCAAGATGTCAAAATTCCATCAAAATTCCCAAGATAAGTTGGATCCACCTAGATCCAGAATTTTGGTCTCAACCGGGGATTGCAGTTCCTGCAGCCTGCGGGCTCAGGAATAACCGGAATTCCTGTTGGTCCATAAATGAAATTCCAGTTCTGCAATTCTGGACCAAAATTGGCCCCCAATCTCTTGGGCGTCTTTGCACGACCTCCGTCATTGACACCACGATGCTCCAGACTGTCCCCATGCCCTCGACATCGGGCTGGATACTTACCATATTTTTGTCCTCTTCCCCTCCAAACATAACCTAACAAGAAGTCGGGTGTACATTTGGTTTGGGTTCTGGTTTAGGAGGGAATAGCTTTATGTTCAGCTCAGATTTAGGAGGGAGTAGCTTTAAAATTGGGTTAGGATGAGGGGTCTGGAGAGAAGAAATAAGTGAAGAAGATAAAATGAGGGTTTGAGAGGTTACTTTTGTGTTTTAGTTCAGGGATGGTTTTTATTTAGGACTGTATAGCTTTAGGTTGAGGTGAGGATAAAGATCGTAAGAAAGTAAGTGAAGAAAAGAGAATGGGATTTAGGTTAGAGGTGGGTTTGGGTTAAGGTTAGATTTGAGTTTAGAAACGAAAGAAATTTTGAGAAAGGTTTATGGCCTGTTTGGATAGGTTTTCTGAAATATAATTCTGAAAACAGTTTTCTGAAAGTAAGTTATAAAGTTGTTTTCCGAGTATAAATATTTTGACTTTGTGTTTGGTTACTTTCATCTGGAAAATAGTTTTAAAAAACAAAAGTTGAAGATTTTGTTTGGTAAAATATTTTCTAAAAATTCTTTTTCCAAATTTTGCCTTGCCATCTCTGTGTTCACCCCGACACATTTTGTCTCACTTTGTCGGACATTGTGTCCAAGTTTTTCTTTAGCTTCAGTCCCTCTCAAACTCGGCGGTCGACGAAGGGAGGCGAGGGGACTCGACAGGGAGTCGCTCGAGCTAGGCGGTCCAACGGCGAGCCGCTCGAGGCGGTCCTCTGTCGGACGAGCTCGAGGAGGCCGAGCTTGTAGCTCGAGGCCAAGCTCCCAAACCCTCTACAGGACGAGCTCGAGTTTAGTATTTTGTTTTGAAAATCTAGTTTCAGGCCATGGCGGCTGCCTTTTCTTCACTGTGAAGAAGAAGAGGAAATAGTGGAGGGGAGGGAAGAGCGTGAGGGTGGGGGGGGGGAGGAGGGGGGGGGGGGTTGACCCCTGTCACGAGCACAACTCACTGAAAGGGGAGGGGCCCGCCACTCCACTCCAAAATCAATATTCCCAAAACTTTTTCCTCCGCTGTAAAAACTGTTTTTTAATTTTGGTTTCATTTTTTGTGTTAGAATGTGACATTTTGAAATGATATAGCCAAACACTCTTTGGCCACATTTAGAAGTTTAAAAGCAAAACATGGGACAAAAACGAACAACCAAACAGACCCTTGCATTTTGGTTTTGTTTAAGGTTTGAATATAGGTTTTGATGAAAGAAGGAGAAATAATGGAGTTAATATTGTGTTCACTTTGGACGAAAGTTGGAAATCGAGAGTATAAAATAAAAAAGAGAAATAAATGAAAAAAGGGTAGATGTGAGGCTTACATTGTGTTTGTGAACTTTGGTGGGAAGGGAAAGGAAAATTTGAGGGAAAAGAAAGTCGAGTGAAGTAAAATGGAAGTAAAGTTAATTTTTCTCTCCCCTTGTTTGGATGAACAAAAAGTAGGGGAAGGAAAAGTTAAAAAATAATTTTTTGTTTGTTTGTGGATAGAGATATAATTACTATTTAATCCATGGTATTCTCAAATCATAATTTATGCTTACCTTTTTTAGGGGTATTTGGGTAAATTCTCCCAAAATTCTCTCATCTCCTTCCATTTTCTTCCCACTTTTGGAAGATTTTTTTTAGTGGACCCACATAATTTTTTCCCCTCAAATTCCCCTCCCCCATTTCCCCCTCTCTTCCCAAACACCATCACTTTTAATTTCTCTCACTTTTCCCTCAACTTTTTTCCTTCCTCCCATTTTCCTCCCTTCCCAAAGAGAGTACCTTAGTGTTAGGAGTTTAGTATTAGCGCTAGAAGTTTAGTATAGAAAGCACTAGGCGGCCGTTATGCGGCAAGAAGACGCCTAGCGCCCAGGCGGCTAGATGGCCGCCTAGACGGATTTATGCAGAAAAAAGTATTACGATTAAACAGAGAAGAAAAAAAACTTAGGTCCTAGAATTTTCTAGTTCATTTATGTATATATAAAACAGAGTTAAATTATAAAGGACTTTAGCAAATACTGAAAATGACCCAAGACTGCAATAATAAGTATTGAACAAATATAATTATAATTCAACAAAAATAATATGATCTAAAAGTAAAAGGTCAATATAAATATTTTTGGTCCAAGCAAAAAACTGACTAAGAAAATAAAAGGAAACGGGCCAAAAAACAATTTCCGAACAAAAAGTTGACAAAAAATAGACCAAAATATAGATGATATTTTTCTTCTTTGGTTGGATAATGCTGCTTTCTTCCGCAAAATGTCGTTTTTTTCCTTGCATAATGTCGCATATCGCCTAGACCGACAATATACTGAAATTTTTGGCGGTGCTTAGCCACATAGTGCCTAGGCGCCGTTTTTAAAGCATTTTAGAACATTGGAAAAGAAGAAGGAAAAAAGGAAAGGGGTAAGTTTGTCAAAAATGTAATAAATTAATAGGGCATCTCAATGCCACGATGTTGAAGGCTCTTCCCTCTTATTATGCAGGATCTGGAGAGGGAATATATAAGAATAGTAGATGATGGGTTAGATCTATTAACTAATAGCACTAGGACAAACTGACAAAAAGGTGTTGCATTATGAGGGTTTCCTGATTGAGCAAAACTTGGGGAGTTGGTTTACCGAGTGTTAATAGGATGGCTATGGTTACTGTAATTGAGAGGTGTAACTGTTATACTTTGGTCTCAAAACCCATGTAAGCTCAAATTCCTTTAAAAATAGTGGTTTCTGCTGGTGGAAGCTTGGTCTCAACTATCTCTTCATAGTTGATCTTAGCTCTATTCCTAGTTGTTCTGAATATAAATATCATACTGGTTATGCTCCAATCGGTTCATTTACATTTTTTATCTGTACTTCTCATATGAACAATTGTGAAAACACACTATTCACATGCCACTTTCTAGAAGCTTGGTGTGCCTGATTCCAATTAGCTCTATTCCTAGTTGTTCTGAATATAAATATCATACTGGTTATGCTCCAATCGGTTCATTTACATTTTTTATCTGTACTTCTCATATGAACAATTGTGAAAACACACTATTCACATGCCACTTTCTAGAAGCTTGGTGAGCCTGATTCCAATTAGTACCAATTCATAGCTAGTAGCTATTAAGCAAGAAGAGGGTCGGGTAGGTAGATCTACCTTTTTTTTAGTCATGCAATTTCAGTTCACGCAACCAAGGAACATCCTCCAAGTTCGTTTTGACTAAGAAAAGTCCAGAGGAGATGAAGATCATATGATTTTATATGACGAAAACCGAAAGCAAAAATGGAGAGCTTCATAGTGTAATCCTTTACACAATTAAAGTGGAACTGTCATGTACAAAGCAATATAGTTTTCCTGTTTATGTTACTTTCAGCTACGTTTTTACTTTTTACGTTTATCTAGTAGTTTGTAGTGTAATTTAATGTGCACTGGTATAAAAGTTTCTTTTGATTTTCAACAGCCAAATGTATTTTTTCTTCTGAATTTCTACCAATGTCTCTAGATTTTTGGTGATATCTTCCGGGATCATCTATGGATATTATGCCCATGTATTGAAGATTGATGAGGAGGAATTTGGAGGCCATGGAACATTGCTTCAAGAGGGGCTTTTTGCTTCTTTCACACTTTTCCTGGTAAATTCTCTTTTACTTGCGACTACATTTATATGAAGGACCCTACCCCTATGTTCACTCTATTCTCGTATCTCATGTTTGCTTTGAAAATCTGTATTTTAATAAACAACTTGTTTTCTGTAGCTTGCCTGGATATTGGTATACAGCTTGGCACATTTCTAGGAGGCTCGGTTTGGCATAATCTCCACAATTTGCCTCAGTTTCTGCTCTTACATTTTACTCATAAGCTCCCGTTGGTTTTTAGAATTGATTTTGAAGCAAAGTTTTGAACACATGACTAGATTATGGAGCTAATGTACTTTTAGTTTTGGGTATTATTTCCTCATTATTAGAATTATAGCGCAGCCACAAAATGTATGGATATTCTGAGTACAGTTGTGTGTTTCAGAACAATTGATTTAATATCCTTTTGATTCCAAGCCCAGTGAACTTAAATTTGTCACGTTGGGCATGTCTTGAAATTGTAGGGATGATGAGCAGTTGGAGCAATGCTGGATGAAGTACATTTGCAGCTTTTGTATTTCCGTCTCTTCTTTGGTTCTATTCACTGACTAAAGAAAATTGGTTCGGAAACGTCCGCATCCTGGACAGACCTTCGACTTCGTTACTTTCTTCAACTATAATATCAACCATCTGAAAACTGTAATCGAAGATGAACCAATATAATGCCATTGGAGGTGCATATATTTGAAACTGTTGTTACTAGTTTTATAAAAAAATGAATGCTATGAATGTTGAATTCACGTAAAATTTGTAAGATGGTTCCACTTATTGAACTTCCAGCATTGGAAAATTCAAATGATCTTCTACATGAATTGGTTTTTTTTTTAGAAACCATTCTGTATATAGTAATGTATAGTAACCGAAACAAAAGGATAACTTTGAAATTTAGGGTTTAAACTTTTTATTTAAGAAGTATGAAATATTACATATATAAATTATATGTATGTCGGGTTCTAGATTTTTTGGGTAACCCATGAACCCGAGGCTAACCCGATTTTTGATCGGGATCAAATATTGTAACCCGAATCTGTACCTGAGTCCGAGTATCTTCAACTCTAACCCAATCTATTAACTGGTTTATCCGATCGGGCCCGGATTTGCTTGTCCGAGTTGCACCCCTACTACCGAATGTGAAAGGATGTTCTTGACAAATAATGTAAGTTTAGTTTTGTTAATAGCATACGAATAAGTAAATATTCTTAGTGCAGTAGTAGAATAATTGATGATTATTTGTGTTTGTCAAACATTGCGTCCTTATCATAACACTTATCACGTCTCTTTAAAGTTCTCGTGCCATCATTTTGTTCCATAAATGCTCTTTATTGCATTTATTGTAGGACTATGCTATGACTAAAAAAATACCTATAACCCTCTTACAACCGCCACGTGACGTCCACGTGGTGGCCGTCCTTGTAGGAGGGAGGAGAGGTAGGATCCGGTAGCTGTCCGGATGGTCGTCACATGGCCGGAACGTCACGTGGCGGTCGTTCATTGGAAGAAAGGTGGGACCGAAAATGGCCCACATAGCACGGGGGGACCGGGCGGGGGGGGGGGGGGGGGGGGGGGGTTGGGTTGGGTTTGAGAGGGTGCATATAGCTATTAGAGGATATTTTAGTGTCAAATGGACAACTATATCAAACGTTCATAAATGGTTAAAATATGAAAATATTTTGGTAAAAAAAAAAATCATATTGTCCTTAATATATAACTAGTATATACGCACGTGCGTTGCACGTATTTCATATTACTTGAAAAATAATAATAGTTTATTAAAAGAGCAAATGATAATTTCTTAATTTTATTATAGGTGAAAATATAATAGGCAAGAGAATGAAAGTTGGAAGAAATTAAATGACGGGAATAGAAAATGTTTCTCTTATCTCTTGGGCTCATGTGCCTATTTTGCATGCATGCTTTATTAACTTTTGTTTTATTCTCCAAACTACCTACTTTGCATGCGTGCATATCTTTGTTTTATTAACTATCATTCTCCAAGTTGGCTCATGCATACATACATATATTTAATAAGTATTTAATTACTTAGATATCCTTATCAAAGTTAATACATATTAAAATGTAATGAAGGGTATTTTTGGAACGAAATTTTTTCACGGTGAAGCCTAGTTTTGACATTATATAGAGGAGATAGATTGAAATGTAATGAATGGTATTTTTGAAACGAAAAACTTTCACGGTGAAGCCTAGTTTTGGCGTTATATAATAGAATAGATTAATACATATTGAAATGTAATGAAGGTTATTTTTGAAACGAAAAACTTTCACGGTGAAGCTTAATTTTGGCATTATATAGTAGAATAGATTACTGGGAGGAATATTTTTAAGTCAAATGACCAAAAAAACCTTATCTAATGTCCATAACGTTTCATTGACGTTGCGGCTGTCCCTCACAAAAGTACCAGACGCATGTTTGCTCCCCCTGCAACTGTGCTTCTAAATCGATCAAAGGCCCCACTGCACGACGGCTCAAAGGAGTATGTGTCCGACTTACACAGTCACCACTCCGCAGGGCACATGCATGTTACACAACTTCAGTCGCGCTAGAAAAGTCAATTTAGGCCAATGCTAATAGTACTAAATTGTGTTAGGACTGCCAAATGCCAAAATTTTGACACTTCAAGAAAACTACAAAAAAATGATAATAGCCAACACTTTATGTAATGCTTTTAGCATTGGCCTAGGCATAAGGAGTTCCACAAAAAGTGCAGCCGCGCTAAGCACGATTGTTGGCAAGGGCATCCACCAACTATGATATAATTCATGATGAATAAACCAGGTAACGTGCGGTTGGTAAAACCTATATCAAGAGCCAGCACCATATGCTACATTTTAATAAGCTGAATCAAGAATTATCGGATACAAAAACTAGAACAGGAATGGCTAATAGTTACAAAACTTTTAACTCGCATCTCCTGTTATTACAGAGGGAAGCAACACCAGTTTCTTAAAGAATATTAGCAAAAATATACTTCACATACTTGAATTATAACACAACGGTATGCGATGCTTCTGGCACATAGAAAAGAGCATCTTACATAAGGAAAATATTACATTCCGACAGCTGCCGCTAGATATAGCTTCTTCATAGTGTTGCCAGGTATAGCAACTTCACCATGCTTCTCCCTACGGTAGAAGAATTTGAGGTCGAGTTCAATAGCCCGATGAAGCGTCTTATCTCAACTTCACCATGCTTAAAATCCCTTTGAAAGGTTCCGACCAACTTCCAGTCCAGTAACAAGAATTCACTGCGTCCCCCAGAGTCATTTACCTAAAATAAACACTAGTCAATTTATTACTACTCCAACAAGGAGAAAATGCTAATACCTTAATTCGTGTCACCTTTTGTAGGCAGACGTCTCCTTTTAGATGGTCTGACTTGCCACTGATCCCTCTTCCTCTTCTTTGCCTGCACCTGGAACGACCTCCCAACCAATGAAGGTTGATCTCTCAAACCAAAACTCCTTGCCACGTGCCCCAAGTGAAGCTTCTTCACCATAAATATCTTTTTCAAGTCGCCTCTATGAGCGGTGTATGCACGAATCCAAGTACAAAAAGCATCCTTCGCTAATTTCTTTAGTTTAAACTGTAAACAAAAAGGGCGAGCACATAGAACTATAGGAGAACTGTGAAGTTAATATTCAATGAGCTGACTAGTCAATTCCTTACACGAGATTTTATCCATACTACCAGAATTAGTCATATATCTGACAAGCAGTGGTAACTTTAATAAGAGTGTAGGCCTGTGAATTGTACCATACTATCTGAAACACTGACACTAAATAAACTAACAAATATATAGAAAATAGGCCAAATCATCAGTTAAGACTTCTTAAATGCTCTGGATTGAATTAAATGAAACCTAAACTTAGAAACTGATAACTGATCCAATAGTACCTACTTCAAAGGCAATGAAAGACCACAATGGGATTGACAAACTTCGAGATGTAATAAATGATAATCAAATTTTCTGGAAAAGTGTATAATTTAAATGACCAACATTAATAGTAAACACACTTGCTTTCAAGAAAAAGTTGCAGTATTTTTATAATCACTTTATTTTCCTTACATCTACTATCAATGCTATACCACTAAAACGTTTTTGTAGGTACCCACAGTAGTGAACTATATTCATCTTATAATGCCAAATGATCAAACTAATGAGTTTCAAGGTGAAATATGATATAAGAATCCACCCAATCCCTGCTGAACCAGACAAAGGTAGCTGTGGACATATTGTGGTTGAATTACTGTTTCACCATACACAAGAAAGAAAAGAAGATACCTCTGTTGAAATAAAGCTCTCTAATGCCTTCTGCAGAAAGAGTACCCAAGGATGCATCTCAATAGATATCAACTTCTTGTGACTTTGCTTCCGGCCATGCACATGGAAACTGTCCAAAACCTTTTCAATAGGATACTCTGTCAAGGACACACCATGCTTTTGTAGATCATTTAAGTAATCAATTTCAACAGGTTGGAGGAATAATAAAGCTTCTCCTTTTTCACCCAATCGAGCAGTTCTTCCAACCCTACAGCAAAAGAAAACAACATTTTATCACCATATATAGCTAAATTGAAACTTATGGATGACTATTTTACCAACTTAAAGCTCTTTCGATTTTGAAGAAAATAAGACGATGGAAGTCTAGCCAAAGCTAGAGATTCAAGACTTCTACCAACCTATTTTATAGATGTATGCTTTAATTGCAACTAAATAGTAAAAGCTCATCAATTGCTATATGAACAATTAGCCTGCACTACAAATACTCACTCACCTAGAAAACAACAAAAGATAATAAGAACTGATCGGGCATTGCATCCCCCCTAAAAAGTACCACACAGATCTATACCCATCCCACCATCCTTGCCCACATCACCCACGCATCATGTGCTCTCATGACTCCTAGAACCTATTCCGAGTCTGATGTGGTAACAAAAGCGTGCTTCTTTTTTTTCTTGTCAAACATAAGCCAAAGCATTAGGTGTGAGTGGGGTTTCTAGAATACAAGTCTCTTACAAACCAAATGAAACTTCACGAGTGTCTACAATGGCACTAACAACTTCTGAACAAATGAAAGAAGGTTCAAACAGTAGCTGAAATGCCAAAACATTGCCTGGTTAGAACAGTGTGATGAATCATATATAAAAAAAGAGGTTGGCTGGTGGTGCATTATTTCCTCTTTATATACTTATGGCTGCAGTTATGAGCATTATACTCTAAACGAGCCTAAAGACGAGCAAATTGCTTGTACAGCTTGTACAGAAGCAATAAGGTTTGCAGGTAAGGAGCCAAAACCAACATGGAACCAACCCAAATTAGATCCATTGATAGGTTGAAACACAAAATCCACCTCCCATCCATTCCAATATGAATGACTGATTTAGGCCCTTGTTCTGATAAAATCCTATGGGCTACAGTTAGGACTGACAGTTTATAGTTTAATATGTGTGTTTAGTTAGGCTGTAATGAACCAACCTAAAAGGCCAGACCTGAACCAGCCTCAAGCAACGGGTGGCCCAGGTCAAGCAACACCAAAGCCAAACCAGAATCAACAGAAGGGCCAGAGGTTCATCTTCTCTAACCTTCTTCCTATATATTTTGGCTTGAGTGTGATCCACTTATATAAGAATAATGAAATTGAGATTCTCCAGAGAGGTCGAGAGGTCGAGTAGCAAGGTGAAAATTTACTCTTGCAGTTGCATAAAAATAATGTGGTCATGTGATATAGATTGGGAGTTACTTTTCTAATTAATCTAGTAGTAAGAATCAATATAGCTACTCACTGGTTATATTTTAAGATTAAAACATTAAGGCGCCAGACTTCCATTAAAGAAGAATCAACGCACATTATATAGGGAGAGTGCTAATTCTCTCTTAGGAAACATATACACACTGCTTCCTACGTAATCAATATCTGGAGAATCTTACCTGTGCACATATTCAGAAGCCTCACCGGGAGAGTCATACTGAATAATACTTCGAACTTTTGGAAAATCCAAACCCCTTGCTGCCACGTCTGTGCATAAGAGAAGTGCTGAATTTTCACTATTAAAACCCTGAAATGAAGCCCTGCGATCACCATGGTCCATGTTCCCATGTAGTCTGAATGATTTACATTTGAGAAGTATTTGTTTCTCGCTTCCTTCTGGTTGCAGATTGAGGGAACATCGGAATTCATTGAATAAAAGGTAGTGGAAGTCTACTGCATCGCAAGTTGATAGGAAAAGCACAATCTGTAGAATGAACCTGTAAGCAAACTCGAATACTCAAATAAAAGATACAGCAAGATCATTTCCAAGTCCAAACACAAGGATCCTCAAAAATTGATCAACAAAACAACAATATAAAACATTCCAGGCAGAAGGATTCTCGAAAATTAATAAACAAGACATATTGGTCAAATCAATATTCATTGCTACAACGACGACAGCAGCAAAGCTTTAACCCAAAATTTGGTGGTTGGCTATTTGCATTCTTTTGCTCCATAAGGATCATGACCTCTGTAACATTAACAAGAACAATATCCTTCATTATAGCCTTAATTCACGTTCATTTGGCCTACCATAGTTCTGACAACTCCTTTAACTAATATCTTAGCTCTCATCCTAAACCAGTGCATCTACTAATCTAAGATGCACTTGTACAAACCACATGTGACGATTTGTATATCCTAGTTAGCCTCTCTCTTTTTCAATTGTGCAGCCTCCCAACCACATAAACACACATTTCTAACCCTACTATTCAACTTGTTGACACTCTTCTTACTTATCATTTTGTTTTCAGCTATGCCCATTTCTTGTTGACACTCTTCTAACTTAGCATTTTCTTTTCAGCTAAGCTCATTTTCTAGACGTTAGACTGACGAATAAACTTGGCCTGACTTAAAGCTGCCATTTGGAATTTCTAACTTAAAAGGTAAATTCTAGAAATATTTTTCCATTTTTCCTGCATTGATTCTATTAGCATCATCCTTCGCAATTTTTCCATCAAAATGGATGATTTATCCTAGATACCCAGAACTATCATTCCAGGTATCTCTTTTTAATTTTATCAATATAGACACACACACACACAACCCCCAACACACACATTTTTTTCTTTTGGTTAATGTTACATTTCCGCCCTAGTTATTTTAAGGGTGTCGTTATTGACACTCCTAAAATTCAATAACTCCTAAAATGTCATCTTGTACTTCTCTTTAATTTTCTATCATTCAAATTCCAAATCTGTCCTGCATTAGGAGTGCAGGATGACATTTTAGGACTGTCAATAACGACATCCTAGGAAGCCATTATTGGCATTCCTAAAATGTCATCTTGCACTCCTCCCTCCATGCATGCACAAATTAATGTCAGATTTAATGCAAGGGCAGATTTGGAATTTGAATGATAGAAAATTAAAGCGTGCAAGATGACATTTTAGGAGTGTCAATAACAACACCATATTTTAAAACCCTTAGTTACCAAAGCTTTTCTCCACAAATTCTATTTAAAAGGTAACACTAAACTAGCACAAGATCATTAACAAACATCATATACCACGGTACTACATTTTCTTAATATTTTCATCCATAAGTAGCACAAAGAGGTAACGACTTAATGTTGATCCTTGATATAAGCTCACGAACCAATGTGATGGAAAATGGTGGGTATCACCTTTAATTGTCTGAAAGGTTGTCGTGAACTTCATGCATATCCTTAGTAATCTCAATATGGCTACTAGAGACTCGCCTCTCCAAAACACACAACATGATCTCCTTAGTTACTCTTTCCTATTGGTTTTTCCAAGCCAATAACAACACATGTAGGTCCATCTTCTCTCTAAATTTTTCCACAAGAAAAAAAGGAACAGAAAAAGCACAGTTCATCATTCTACATATGCACAAACTTGATAGGTAACAGTACCAACTACAGATGCACACTAGGAGAAGAATATAAATTTGAAGGGAAAATGTCTCTAAACGAAAAAATAGAGAGAATATTCAAAGTTTCAAACAGAGATAGAAGAGAAAGAAACCCAACAATTCTTTTTCCAACTTCATTGAAGGACTTAGTGTGACATGGACTCCACCCTCTTCCCAAGAGTTTAGCAGTAAGTAACATAGAATGTGTTGTATCCGTGATTCCGTGTGAAATTGTAGAGGAAACAAACTAGCAGAGAACTAATTTAACTTTTATGGAAAAATTAATAGTGTCATTTTCTGAGGCTTTTTGCAGGGAGTCAGGAACTTCATGTCAAGAAGGAAAACCCATGAGAAAAGTATCAAAAAGTGATACAAGAGCCTCAGGGACTTCAAGCAAAGTAGGAAAATCCAATACAAAATACCAAAAAGGAATACTAATCTAGATCATCTCAATAGTATATACTATGTAGGACACTTCTCCCTAGTATAAATTGCATGTCCAACACAACACATGCCCACTTGTGTTGGATAATTCATTTGCATACATAAGTAGCAAATGATATAATATCATAATTAAAAATCTTAAATAAGATATAATATTTAAATAAGATAATGTTTTGATATGCTACAAAAATTATAATATCATAGTTAAAAACAACATTATATCATTTTATACGGTTTTAATTATATCATAATTATAATTAAAATATCAAAAGAAGCCGAGCATTAGCGACAGAATTTCTCCCTATTACATGCATAGAAACTTTTTGGGTTAGCATTTCTGTTAATAACCATGTATAACGTACCAATTATATTATATAAGGATATTAACAAAAATGCTGATCCCAAAAATATGGGATAAAGGCGTTGTTGTAGTATGGATATCGACAAAAATGCACTTCTATAGTTTCCATGTGTCTGGATTTTGGAGAATTGTCATTTCTGGCAATCCATGTCCATGTCAAAGTGCAACACTCAAATGTGTCGAAAAATCATAGATCATATCAACAAAAGATGTCCACAACCCACTCATCTACCACAGCCAACTCCCTCTACTAATTGTTGGGAATTGACACTGAACCTATAGGCACAAAACAGATGATCATCCAGTTCAATCACTTTTACATTAATTTGTCCCTTCTAATAGTAACTAAGCTTCTATGCTAAAATCTTCAACAACTGGTTGAACTCAATGAATAGCAGTCCTCTCTTTTTTGAGATAAATAGCAGCTCTCTATCAGACAACATTATAGGCTTACTATAAACTATGGATCATAAACATTGGAACTAGAGTTCCATAACTTTAGCACTCAACAAAAGCTACTTGATTTATGCTGTCGCACATGATAATCAGGTGAAATAAGGCATTCAAAACATTGATATATCTTATTTGTATTAATGTTGTACAACAAAATATAGAACAAGGTACATTTCAAAATTCCTAAACTTTTGCTTTGATCACTGTGTATCTATCTGTGACTTATGTACAGCAAGATCAAAGATACAAGCAAACCTAGGGTTACAGCCGCCAAAAGCTTAGAAAGCCTCACCTTCTGGGAAACATCTTTTTCAAATAAAGATTTAAGAATCGAGAGAAGCACCACCAGCCGCGAACCACAAGGCACTGCATATGAGATCAGTCATATGCCGTACTATTACAAAATGAGATAGAAATATGCAACAATAATTACACAAGCACTGCAAAATAACTTGCAGTGAACAAATTGCTACCTTTAACATATCTCTGAACTAACTGAGCTGGAAGGTTATAACTTTCAATTGAATGGCTTGGTAAAGTCTCATGTTTTGTATCTTCATCTTCATCAGATTCTAGCGATGTCAATTTTTTGACCGATGGGTTTTGTACCTCCGGAGGAATCCTCTTTTCATTCAAACCAATCATAACTGGGTTTTGTAAGCTGATATTAGCTAAGTGATTCACCTTTTCATTCAAGGTTGCCGACAGAAGTAAGTTCTGCCTAGAAATTTTGCTAGGCTTCTTTTGAATATCCTCTTTAGAACCCAAAAAATCGAGTATTTCTTCTATTGCTTTCCCAAACCCCAGTTCAAGGATTCTGTTTACAGTAAACAGTAAATACATAAGAACCATATAAGAGGACACACACTCACTTAAAACATGCCATGAAAGGGAAGAATCCAATATGAGACAAAATATGCATTTACAACAATATGCCACATGCACAAATATCCAGATGAATGTGAAAAGTCAAAAAGCAATATAGAGCAATGATCAAACCTGTCAGCTTCATCAAAGACAATCCAGCGCAAATTTGTATATTTAAATGACGAAGTATTTTTTAAGTGGTCCAACAAGCGGCCAGGAGTTGCAATGAGAATTGATATTCCTGAAAGTAATTGTATCAGATACATACATAGTTCAAGTAGTTGAAAAGTATCCGATAACTAGCATCGACTAGAAGGAAAATATAGAAACTATTTTAACCGAAGTACCTACTAAAATTATTTCTTGATCATTCTATAAGAAAAAATAGTTACATATAATTTTTGCCACAATGGGGTCATAGAAGCAAGAGGCTGTAAGTTGATAATACTAGTGAAATTCTCGAGACAAGAAGCACAGAAATGGTCCTTAGTAAAGCTACTAGACATTAGGTATTCCATCCATCCAGAATCACTTCAGACAGTTGATCATCTTAGTCCATAATCCATATAATATAGTTGTTTACGTGCTGCTTTTAATCTTTCAGCACGTTGTAACACTTCAAAGTAGTAGCTCAGTCACCGCAACATCCTAAACAAGGTTTTAAGTATAGACCACAACTGACCTTTTTTGGCTGTTCCGGATCAAAATTGGACGATCCAAAACCAAGGAAACTACTGAAACAGAGATTTGAAACCACCAAAACTGCCGAAACCGGTCATAGGGTCCAAAAATTTTAACCATGATGTTGATATTACAAAGTAAAAGTAATTTATAGCTACAAAGCAGAGAAAGGGGATAGTATATGGATACAGCATGACCTAAACACAGGTTAGGAGGAATCAACTTATAAAATGTGGATCATCAATTTATGAATATAAGCATAAACATAATTTTGACATTTATTTGAGTTTTCCGTGCCAGTGCCATTATCACTCAATCAAATGTGAGAAAAATACCTGTTAAGATATAAATATATTTGAGAGGAAACGCATAACAGAAAGAAGTTTTCAAATCAAAACACAAAAATGTATCAACTTTAAACATGAAGAGAGCTAGCTAGTTGTGGGCATATACAAAAAGCAGCATGCCCTGTAGCAATAATTTGAGCTATCGTTTGTGGACGAAAGTGCTATCTAGCAGCAAAAAGGGAAAAGGAAATAGTACAATTGGGAAAGAGGGTGTGGTTAGATGGTTTCGGGGATATGAGAGAACCCAGTAGGATCATGTGGATGCAGGGTGGGGGTTGTATCCTCAGATGTCCAGCACAAAGTTAATATACAGTAAAAACGAAAGAAAGAACAAAGAATGGAAGTATGGAGAATGTATTAGATTAATAAGTAATGGAAGTGTTGGTATTAGGATTCATCTGATTTTGGGAAGTTGTAACGAGTGTGCTCCGTGTAGCCTAATAGCTTTGATAGCTATGCTTATCAATGAACAAATATGAAAGAACACTTAGATTAGATGTCCAGAACAGAAATAGAAGGAGAATAAAATGCTTGAGCTTAGATATCCAGCAGAGCTAAAAAGGTAAGTAGGAAACTTTAGCTTAGATATCCAGAAAAGGGATGAACTTATAATTTCAAGTTCAAAAATGATAATAAGCCGCCCAAGGGTATGTTGAAAAATGTTCACAACGGAATTTCTTTTAGCCCAAAAACAAAGGAAAAGGAAAAGTTGCTTGCAACTGTGGAAAATTCAAGTCCAACACCTATACAAACAAGGAAATAAAAATAAGTCAGACCTTTTCGTAACCTAGCCTTTTCCTTTCCCCTGTTCTCACCACCCATTAGATAACCAGGTACTATCCAGTGAAAACGGTGTAATAGCTTCTGAAGAATCTCATAAACCTGCATGCACAATTCTCGCGTTGGCACGAGCACCAACGCTGTTAACATATGTTAGTTTACAACAAACATGCTTGCATTATAATATTTCTTCCGATGTAACACGTTAAAGAAAATTGGTCATTTGTAATATTCTAATTCAAGAAAAATATTGATGAGGGTTTACAACAGTGAATATGTGCTAGACCTGCTGAATGCAATTATGCAAATATACATCAACAACATACAGCAACAACAAAGCCTTTCGGCCCAACTTTTTTCTGTAAGCTACATTGATCTCTTCTTTTGATTCAGCTCATTTAAGAGCCATCTCTCTATAACATCAACATTTTGTCATATCCTTTCTTACAATATCTACCCATGTTATTTATTTTGTTCAGTTCCACCCCAATGCTAGCGACTCATTTCACTAAGATCCTATCACTCCTGGAACACGGAACACTTATTCGAAAACACTACTTATATGATGACCAAGTGACTATGTATTTGAGGATAAATTCTCTTACAACGCATTTCGCCACGCATATTTTTAAATTCAAAATCAACAAAAGCAAAAATTGAAAAATCAACATCAGAAAATTCATGCTTTCTCGCAAGCATCTATCAAATGGAAGTGGAACACTCCAAATATCACAAGAACCCATAATCTATACTTTAGAGTACAGTCTGGAAGTCGAAATGTAAAGAATAAAAACAAAGATTTACATAAACGTGTGGGGTATAACAAATTAAATTTCCCATTAGTTCCGAAAAACAATCTAGGTTATCTGATAAGAAATTTAGATTGTAAACATCGATTCTTAGCATCTAAGTAAGGTTCGCAGTACCGGGATCAGTATCAGTTTTGACCCTTATAATTAGTATCCGCTTCAGCAGTTTCGAATCAGAGTTTTGAAGCTCTTGATTTCGGAAAGCCAATAACAATGATAATTTATTAAAAACTAGAAAAATACTTGACACATTTAGGCATAATATATCTATTATTTGGTGTTTCATGTTAGTTTATAAAAGAAGGATACTCAACATTGTTGAATACTTCACCTGCAATTTTCACTTGCTTTTAGGCAAAGTACACGCACAATGAATAGTTTTGAATGAAATTAATTTATGATGGACGAATGTTGTGAATTTTTATAAATTTACTACAGCCAATGTTCATGGTTATAGTGTGCTCATATTATCGGCATGATATAGCATGTCAGTCTTCGATACGATTCATTGTGACGAACCAATTTTCCCATACTTCTCTCTTTTACTTTTCTCTATTGAATTGACCAGAAGGAAAGCCCTGAAATCGCTATCAGTCAGTATCAATCAGTATCAGTGGGGTCAGTTTCGAAAGTAACATGTCAAAACGATATGATACAACTCATATGCACCATTATCGGTCATAATTGTGAGCTTTGCATCTAACATGAAAAGGACAAAATGAATGAAAAACATTCGAGATAGTTTGGACATGCAATGGATACCAATAGATTTGCCGGTTAGAACGAGATCAAAGGACATTAGCTAAAGGAGCTACCTAATAGAACTAGGGGGAGGCGTGAACTTGCTTGGAATAAGACTGAAAGCAACTTTTGTTAATATTAGAGAGGAAATAAACCTCAAGAGAGTTTGATAGATAAGGATTAGGGCAAACCACCCAAAGTAAGGGATAAAAGCTTTGTTGTTGATGTTTTGTTGTGGTTCTGTAATATTTTAATATAACACCATATAGTAATATTTGATAAGTAGTTAAGGTTTTTCTTACATAAGAACTCACATTACAGATTGGGCCAACAAAGGGACAGAAAGAGAACCCAACGTGAAACAGCAGGTTGCCTGCCAGTACCATATTTTGTCCCCGATGCATGCATGCAACGAACCAAATCCCGACTAAATATACACGGGACGGTTAGGAACTGTCCAAGACAGGGTTTCCTCCTATCCTTTCACGGCCTAAACAGAACTCAAGAGCTTAACTAATAATTTATCTACCAAATGGCGAATTGAAAAAATATAAAACGGCGGTCCTTGCCTAACTAACCTACATATATGATTACCAACAATGCGGAATTAAACATGCAATGATTTTCATATTAACAAGTAGTGTTTGTAAAGATACTATAAGAAATGAGTATATCCGTGGAAAGTCCAAGGTGACGTCAATTGAGGACAAAATGAGAGAAATACATCTTAGGTGGCAAGGACGTGTGCAACGCCGTAAGGAGCGTTAATATAATATTCAATGGAGCTATTGGGAGTAGAGGTATGCCTAGACGAATTTGGTTTGAAGTGTTAAAGAACGATATAGTTTCTATTAGCATTGCAGAGAACATGGTCCTTAACAGAACCAAATGAAAAAAAAAAAAAGGATCAAACAGCCTACCCCAAAATTTGGGATAAATGCTTTGTTGTTGTTGAACACGCAGATTTTAGTTTTTGTCCATTATTAAGTTCAAGCAAGTTACTACTTCGCTACTAAAGAGAACAATTCTAACAGTTGGGCATACCAAAAGTCCCATCGGCCCGCTCTATCCGAGGATCGCGCATCTGAAGCATGTGCACGATCGGCGCTAGGTACACGAGCGTCTTCCCCGTGCCCGTATTTGCATTGACAAGTCTACACAAATCCCTAATCAAGGGAAAAAAATTCCCAAAAAAAACACTCAAATCGAAAAATTACAAAATTAAAGGATACACATGCTTTCCAGATATTACAACCGGAATCGCCTGGGCTTGGATCTCCGTAGGAACTTCAAATCCCATCTTCTCTGTAAAACCCCCAAACTTTACGCAATAAATACCCACTACTTGGTCAAAATTGTTGAAAAAAGGGGGAAAGGGAGGACCTTGCATGTGCTGGCATAGATTTGGATGGAGACCGAGATCGGAGAATGAGCAGGAGGCGAAGATACCATTGCTGGAGTTAGGGTTAGGGTTTTTCTTGATGCTCTCTGCTGAATTCTTCTGATGGTCTTTCATGTCGTTGTGGTTTATGGAAATTAGGGTTTTGGGGAACGAGCTAAACCCTAAAATTTTCAAAAGAGATGATATAGAAAGAGAACTTTAATAATTAGAACCCTGTAAACTATTTTACATATAGCATCCCATTTGAATTTAAATTACATTCAGAATTTAGAATATTCTAATATGATGTGCAATTTGTGAGACTAACATATACTTAATACTTTTGCTAAAATGATTTTTTTTTTTTTTGTGCATAACGTATTTTAGCTGGTATTAAACGTCCCTTCTTACTTTTGCTTCACACTGCATTGTATTTTAAGTTATTATTTGATAATCTTTTTGTATTTATATTTAATTACTTCTATTTTTAGGCTTTTTTGATGTGTGTTGATACGGCAGTGTAGGACATCGGTCGGTATAGTGTAGCGGTATTTGTTTAACCGCCAGCAATATAGCAACAGTAAACCTAGCACGAAGACCATGCGGTTTAATAAATAAATTTTATAAAACAAAAACTAACTTAGACAGTCATGATCTTTAGGATTAGTTTGACAATTATTGGGTTAGCGGTTATAAGATATTTTTAAAGTATCGATTATGAACAATTATGAGAAATTCGTTTTTGGACGATTTTAAGTAGCGACTTTTAAACCAATCAAATTCATACTTGATAATTTCTTAAGGGACGGTTCTGAAAGTTTTTAAGACAATAAAACAACTTATATATCTATATATAAATAAAAGTTCCTCCCAAAAAAATATTATACCATTACTTATAAGTCCATAATCACACCATACCATAGTATTTTTACTCTTTTAGTTTCAAATAATTTAGATAATGATTTTGATCATTTATTTTTTATTTTTTTGTCCAATCACACTGGATTTAAATCTTTTCCTAAACTATTTAAGCTTATAAAAATATACATTATAACAGCATCTTATGTTGTTTTGAGTACGTCAAATGCTTATTAAGTTGGAGCTCATGAAAAATAAGATAGGCTTTGCATTCATGGAAGAAGACTATAAAATTATGATTTATGAATATAGGGAGAAACTTGACTTTTCTAGGTCTTCAAATACAAAAAAGAAGGTCTATTAAAATGATATAAGATAATTTTCTGAAAAATATGCAAAATATGTAAATTGTGCTGAGAATATTTATGTGGAAATATAAACTTCAAGTTTCTTTGGGTTGTACCTTTTAAAATCACCTTTTCTAATAGCAATAGGTTGTAAGGGGACTGAAAGCTTAATATGGTGTACTCAAATGAAAATAGTTTGACGTGGATTAAGTTTGATATTCTATAGATGTATAATTTAATTTATCTCGTTTTTTTTTTGCATCCAGGCTATATGTTCAATTTTATTATAACTATGTGTCTAAATTATTATTTTTTTATTTCTGACATAACGTTCGGGATCCGACGTAACATTTAAAATTTTGTACATACTGTATTACGTGCATTTTGGTCCACTGTCACCCAATTTTCACCATTTATAAATTAAAGAAATAATACGTTATCGTGGTTCGATTCACTGATCTTCTATCACCCAGTTAAAATTTTATACCTTTCTTCGATAACCACAAGAGCCACTCGAGTTCGATTTTAATACAACTATGTCTCTAAATGGAAAGTTTTAATACAATGGAATAGAAACTCTTAATAATGTCTAGAAAAGAATAAACAATAAACAAAATTTTGTTTTTGTTTTTATATATTATTCACTAGTTAAAAAGAGAGAAATATTTGTACAGAAAATTTACTGTAGCGAAATAAATTTATATTAAATTTATTTAAACGAAATAAGTTTGGTAATATTTGAAATATAAACACTGTCCGCCAACAGTGTTGGCGGAAAACACAAATTCTGCCACGTACGCCACAAAAAAAAAAAAAAAAAAATATAAAGTGGACCCCACACCCCAAATTCCGCCAACACAGTTGGCTGAAATTGGGGGGGGGCCAATTTCAGCCAACAGTGTTGGCGGAAATTGGCCTGTGGGCCCCCCCACGTTTAGTTTGGTTTAGTTTAGTTTGGTTTAGTTGGTTTGGTTTTATTTGGTTTGTTTTATTTAGTTGGTTTGGTTTTATTTGGTTTGTTTTATTATTTGTTTCAATTAGTTATATTTTTTTCTATTTAGTTTTTAGTTTTTTTTCAATTAGGTTTTTTTTCTATTTAGTTTAGTTTTTTTCTATTTACTTTACTTTTTTTTTAATTTGTTTCTGTTTTTTTCTGTTAATTTATTTTGTTAATTGGCGGGGTGTTAATGAGGTGTTAATTTTCTGTTTTATTTATGAAAATATATTTTAACGAAATAAAATTAAAATAAATTAACAAAAAAATTACTCTATCAAAATTTCAAAATTAACAAAAAATTAAAATAAAATTAACTCAGTTGTCGTTATGTAACAAAATTTTAAAATATCCCAAATTTTTATCCAAATTTCTATCCTTAAAATTTGTTAAAGTATTCCGTTATTTAGCATAGTAAATTTATTATCGGTACATTAAATATTTTATAAATTTTTTTTACCAAAAGTAAAATTTGGAGGTCAAAACATCGTTTTTTTGCGATTCTAAAAATTTGGAAAGTCCGTCAAACGGTGAAACTGTTTATCCCGAAGTACTTTTCCATACGGTCATTTTGGCTCAAACTGGGCCTTGTTTCGATCTCCCAGTCAAAAGTTATGGTACTTTAAAGTTTTATATTTTATATTTTTGTCTGTAATATGTACGTCTTACTTCGGATGAAAATTTTCTCTACACGAATTGTGTTACTCTCGTCGAAAACATACAAATCGACCTATTGTGTGACGAAAAACGATTTGAAAACAAATAGTTATGGCCGTTCGAAGTCTGATCGACGGCAGACGTAATATTCGTACGGTAGCTTTTTTTTTTTTTTGTTCAATGATAACATATTTTATTTTGGATGTTAAACTAAATAAAAAAAATCATAATCCAAAACTAAACTAAATAGAAAATAACTAAATAGAAAAAATATAATTAATTAAAAAACCAAATAAAACCAAACCAACTAAACCAAACTGAACTAAACCAAACTGAACCGTGGGGGGCCCACAGGCCAATTTCCGCCAACACTGTTGGCTGAAATTGGCCCCCCCCAATTTCAGCCAACAGTGTTGGCGGAATTTGGGGTGTGGGGTCCACTTTAAATTTTTTTTTTTTTTTTTTTTTTGCGTACGTGGCAGAATTTGTGTTTTCCGCCAACACTGTTGGCGGACAGTGTTTATATTTCAAATATTACCAAACTTATTTCGTTTAAATAAATTTAATATAAATTTATTTCGCTACAGTAAATTTTCTGATATTTGTAGGTAAAACACGAACACAATAAAATTATTTGGTCCCGGCGGGGCTCGAACCCGCGACCTTCGGCTCATAAGACCAACGCTCTAACCAACTGAGCTACGGGACCATTTGAAATAATTTGGCAATAATTATAAATTACTTTGGTACATTATACTATTAATTATAAAATAATTTTTGATACTTATTTTTTTGTTAAATAATTTACTGGGTGGTAGTGCAAATTAAGCTCAATTTGATTCGTCCTCATCATTATAAAAAATTTAATATTAAATACTAATAGTATATATGCACGTGTGTTACACGTATTTTATATTTATATTGTAAGAGCGAATAATAGTTTTCAAAATTTTAACCCACGTATTCCTTACTACTTTGGAAGAGCAAACAAAAGTCTTTTAAGTTTTTTTTTTTTTTACTACTTGAGTAAAATATCTTAATTTTTTACTACTACTTAGGAAGAACAAACAATAGTATTTTTATTTTTTATTGCTTGAAAAGAGTAAAAACAACATGGGTTATTTACGTTAACTACCACCATGTTTTATGTTTATTACACGGGGTATTCCTACTTTGAAACTAAGTACATGAGGTACCCCTCTCATTTAAAAAAATAAATTTAAACATAGTGGTGGTTTATGTTATATCTTTCTATAGAAAATACAAGATATATGGATATATCGTATAATTTATTTCAAAGTATGGGTACTCTATATAATAAACATAATATTTACGGACAGTTAATGTAAATAATCCAAACAACATCTTTCTTTATTTTAAATTTTTATAATTATCTAACTGCTAATGTTAAATTTAACGGAAAAAAATCATTAGTAAATAATAATAAGGATATTTTGGAAGAAAAAAAAAATTATGGGTGTAGGATAATTTTTCTTATTATACAGTAGTTTAGATAGAAGTTAGACCTTCGTTCAAATCCAAAAAAAAAAAAAAAAAATTGGCAAACCGGCCCAACCCATTTCATAATTTGTAAAATCTTCCAAAAAGATTGGGCCATGGGTGTTAACAAGTTGAGCTACTCATGGAACTAGTTTAGGTTTGGCTTTAGTGAAAGCTCGTGAGCTAAGTTTTTTTTATCTCAATAACATGAGATTGAGTCTGAAAATGAACTTGTTTGGTAAATGAGTCCGAACTTAGAACTATTCCTCTCGTTGGACTCGCAATTCTTTTTATTTTTTTTCTATTTATATATTAATATAAATAAATATTGTACTTTATTCTTATAATTTTATTGTTTAAAGTAGGCCATGAAAATGTTATAATTTTATTTTGCTTTTTCTGAGAACAGAAAATGAAAAAAAAAATTAAGTTAGTGCTATCGGTCTTTGAGATATCGTGTACGAAGCAATGTTCTAAAATAAATATTTGATGTCTATGTGCAGACTTCTTTCGAATTCTTTCTAGAGTTATAAATTTTTTGCTACCAATTTTCAGCTCCGGAAGAATAATTTAAACTTAATTTTTTGTCCAGATAAAATTGAAAAAATTGAAAAAATTGAAATGAAGAAAATGAAGAAGGAGGATAAAATTTTATTTTCTAGTTTTTAAGAGGACAGAATTTTGTGATCTCTTTATTTCCAGTACTACACCACACCTTAGAAAGTAGTATATATAAGTAGCCCTCACCCAACAAGTTTTAATAGAAATTAATAGGTTTTAATGGGCTGATAAAGTATTCGTTTGAGCAATTAATATTGGTTGGTTGGCTAACAAATTTGCAACGGTTAAAAATAATAATAAAAAGTCCAAACAGTGAGAGAAAGGAATATAATCTTTTGAGTCTCAACCCAACGGAAAAATTTGGAACATGTTTGGAACCTGTAAATGTGGAGACATATCCATATACGTAATGCACGTCAAACCTCACCATGTAATTCTATTTTGTTGCACAACAACTACTGAAGCGAGAATGATAGAGAAACTAATATAAAGATAATGAAGGAAGATGTTCTAGCCAATGTGGGACTAAAATGAAAAAAAAAAAAAATCACTACGATATACAACACTCCTCGTGACAAAATACGACGGTGGACGATGCACATGCAGATAAGTAATTGAATAAATTTTTTTTTTATATCTTGAATATGTATGATTGAGAAACTCCCAAGTTTAGTTTCAATCGAGGTTCTTCTAAGGTTTTTAATTTTAGGATTATTTATACTAATATTTTTTATATTTTATGTTTATTATATGGATTTTTTTTGTTTTAAAAATAATTACATGGATCTATCCCATATTTTATGTTTTACGTAAATGTCTATTAATAGAAATATTCATTATTTTGAAAATAAAATATAGAAAAAATCATTACACTAGTGTAAATAATCCGTAATTTTTTTATACCTTGAATATGTAATTATTTTTAGAATAAGAAAAAAATGTGTAATAAATATAAAATATAGGAAGAAATATAGTGTAAATAACCCGTAATTTTAATAGCTGCTTGTGAGTCAAACTTAAAGCAAATTTATAGCCAGTTGTCACAGACTTAGTAATTTTTTCTTCACTACAACCCGTGCGGCGCACAAGCTTCCTCCTCGAAGATCCGTGCAAGTCTTTCCGACCGAACTTAGCTAGATCGCTAAGAAAAATAGAGAATAGTGGAGCAAAATAGAAACTTGAAGACTTTTTTATTAATATTAGAAAAGCTTACAAGTTTTCAATGGTGAGGTGCAAATGAGTCTCCCCCTATTTATATTGTCTCAAGACTTACATAAATCTTTAGGAATGGAAATTATGCTAGGAGTTATTCTTGAAAATATGCTATAAATTATTCTATATTCTAGGAATATTCCTTTCATTATTATTAATGCCAAATAACTAAAAAGGAAGCCTCTAGAATGGAAAGTGTATTCCTCCATGTGTAGAATTCTAGAAGCTTTTCGGATCTTGGTGGGGGCCACAAAATATGGTGTGTGACATTCTCTCCCACATAATGTGTTGACGTCCCCGTCACACACGTCCACTGAGGAACACTTGGATTTGGTCCTCGAACTGATGCAACGTGTCAGCGCATTCCTAGCTGGATTCGTCGTGCGGCATTCATTTCCACTTGATGAGATACTCCACATATGGAAAATACTTCGTCGGTGAGTGGTCCTTGAGTCAAGCATGATGTCCATCTTCGCCATTAAAGTGAGTTTAAGAAAATTTTGCTTAACAAAAAAAAAGTACAAAGAAATCCTAGATAGAAAATATAAGTACAATATTTTTGTCACGCCCCAGTCCCAAAATGACGAGGGACTGGAGATGCGTGGCAATGGCCAGCAGCACGCACCGATGGACAACCCAATTTAATGGATCCATCAGGGCATGCTTAAGCTGTAGTCTAACAGTAAGATGTTACAAGTCTCAGGTATTTCTAATCTCATCCACAGAATAAACACAGATTAATTGCTAGAATAATGCAATGGAAATAAATAAGCAATAAATAAGATTATCTCGGAAAACAATCCGAGAATTAGTCTGTTACATTCAGAGGAAAATAGACAGGAAATAAATGCTGAAAATGGAAATACTGTGTAGATGAAGCCGGTGCTCAGGAGAAATCTTCGGCCAATATCTCGTTCTCTGTTCCGGGTTCTGCTCCAAGGAGTGCTCCTGTACCGTACACTTCGGGGTAGTTCTCCTCAGCTATACCTGGGGACATAGTCCATTCCAGGTCCTCAGGGGACATAACAAGGTACAGAAAATACAAGCCAAAATATATGCAGTGCAGCAATAATGAAACAGCAGGGTAAATATGTAAACCAGCTAAGTGATATGCAAGTGAGAGTTTTAGTCATACTCAGGCTGAGACTACTACAGGATCAGTGTCGAAGAACCCATATCAGTATTTTCTCGAAGAGCCAGTAAGGTACCAAAGTTCTGTATCAGAGTCTAAGGCACCGCCAGATAACAGTATTTATATTATAATATATTCAGCCTTGATATGATAATACTCTCCCCACCCCATGAAATCTCACGTCACAATTCCAGGAAATATCAGGTACAAGTCACGCAAGATTGAACTAATGCAATGAGTCAGGATAGAATCTAGCATGTAAACTGTATATGTCATGAATATGTAACCTATACGGAATTACCAGGTATATCTCAGGCAATTCCGTCACATGAATAGTATCAGGTGTCCTGGGTTGAGCAGTTAAACAAGTTACATATGAAACTACAAGAAATCAAGTAAAATACTTTAACCAGAATTATCTGAGAATTTGGCAAGCTTTACTTGCCCAGTGATGTATAACTAAGTCCAGGAAATAGGTAGCAAAGCTGCAAGTTCTGGCAAGGTACACTTGCCTGCGGTTCCGGTTCCAATTGCGGCTCTGACTTCGGCGGGAATTGCAGACGGTATTCCGGTTGCTGTAACAAACATCACCATCAGATCCAAAAAATATCAATCAGCTAGAAACGCCTGTCCTTGGGTCCAATTTGGAGACAAGGGCAAAACCGGCAGTTTCGGGCCAAAACGGGGTCCACTGGTGGGCCCGCTTTGCACCTGAAAAATGCGTCCGGGTCAACGGTCTCCAAATTCACCAAACTTAGTGTCAACAGGTCCGGAACGATGATACGAACCCAACGGAACTTCCAGAATTGGATTCCGATGAGCCGAACACAAAATCGCCCGTCGAGCGGGGCCTGTGGGGCCCACGGCACGCGATTTCGTCAACGTTCTCAGAATCGAACCAAACTTGACCCACAGGACCAACGTATCGCTACGAGTCCGATGGCGCAAGTTTCGTCTCGATCCGACGTGTGTATACAAAGTTAGGACAAATTACAGAAAAGTCGGATACGGGGCGATGTCCGCGGATACGCGTTGATTTCGGTGTGCACGCACACCCGAATCAGCTTTCTGGAAATTCCACACGTCCGTATCGACGACGCGCATGTATCTGTGAAGACCGCGCACGACCAAGTCGTCCCGTTTGGCGGGGCGTACTCAGTTCCGGGGTGAAACAGGGTCTGGTTTTTTCTTATTTTTGGATCGCGGTGTGCGATCACCACAGGACGCGATGCCCCGAACGGTTTATCCGGGCACCGAGAGGGTCATACAGGCTTCGCAACGCAATTTACGAAACCGAAAACAGAGCTACGAACAAAAAGTTACAAGTACCTGAAGGGGACCCGAAAACAGGGTCGAATCGTGTCCGATTCGTGTCGGACACGCGGATTCGAGAATTAGGGTTTGGGTTTCGGATTTGGGGATCCGGCGAGGGGCGGCGCTGGGCGGCCGGGCTGAGGCGGAGGGGGCCGGGGTGCTGCGGCGGAGGGCGGCGCGGCGCTCGGGCGGAGGCGGCGGCGGCGACGGCGGCTCGAGCTGCTGTTGCTGGTGCTGTGCTCGACGGGGAAGGAGAAGAAGGAGGCGGTGGCCGGGGGAGGTGGCTGGGCGCGGCTGGCGGCGGTGGCGGCGCGGCTGGGGGCACGGCGGCGGCGAGTGGTGGTTGGCGGCGGCGGAGTGAGGCCGAGAGGAGATCGGGGGGGTTTAAATAGGGTGGCAGCGGTGGTCGTGGCCGTGGGAGGCGGAGGAGGGGGCGACGTGGCGGGCAGCGCCGCGCGAGGCGGGCCGAGCGCCGGGCGGAGCGGGCCGGAGGCGGCGGCTCCGCCGCGAGACGCGGGCAGCTGGGCTGGGTCGTGGGAGGAGAGAGGGTGCGGGCGGGTAGTGGGTCGGGTTCGGTCGGGCGGACCCGACCCGACCCGACCCGACCCGACCCGACCCGATAGGGGATGGGCTGGGTTTGGGTTCGGGCTGGGCCCGGTGGGCCGGGCCCAGTGGGCTGGGTTTGGGTTTATAAAATAAAATAATAATAATATTAATATTAATATTAATAATCAGTAATTAATTAATAAATAATTAAATAAATAGTTTTTGGTAATTTAAAAATAGGTCCGGGACCCAATAAATTCCAAAAAAATTGCCCTAAGTCCAGTTTTTCATTTTACATTCAAAAATATTATTTTCATAATATTTTAATATCATTTATTGTCAATTAAAAATTATTGAATAATTAAAACCCTGTTGTTAAATTACAGAAAAATCCGAGAAAATTCCAAAAAATTGTGAAAAATCCAGTTTTTAAAATTTTGAAAAATCAGGGGGTTTACAATCTACCTCCTTTAAGAGAATTGCGTCCTCGCAATCAAAGAATACCCGGTCAACAGAGAGACGTGGTCGCAAGCATCGTTTGAAAACACATCACAAGAGACTTCAGGGAAATACCGTCTCCCTAAAAATTAAAAGTTTACACTTTCCAGGAAATCTAGTTAAAACTATAACTTTTATGAAACCAGGTTGTTATTAACAAGTTACAAATTACTAGGTTGGGGCTGAGGTCACGAACCAATAGGCACGAGCAACACAAGACTAAAACGGATAACTATAAATCACTTACTCGCATCGGCTTCCTGCACAGTCATCGCGTAAGCCTGCTCTCGTCCTTGAGGTAGATTCCTCTGCTGTTGCTGAGCTTGCTGGTAGGGTGCTGCTCGAGGCGCTGGTGGAGTTTGCTGGTTCGCCCTTGGTGCTCCTTCTCTACGCTCAGGACAGTCTCTCACTGCATGCTGTCTGGATCCGCAGCCTAAGCATAGTCCGAGTTTACGTCTACACTCCTTCTCGACATGGCCTATCTTGTCGCAGTGGTAACAAGTAGGAAGGTAGAAGGCTTTTGGTGCTGCTGCTGGTGGCGAGCTTATTTGTTGACGCTTTGCAGACTCCTCTTGTGCTGCTTTGGTTGGTGCGGATGGGGAAGGCCGCTTCAGTCTGGTCTCTCTCTTAGTGACGCGCTCTATGCGTCGAGCAGCAGTAAGAACGTCCGAGTATGATGTTGGTGCGACGGACCCAATTAGTTTCTATAGCTCAATGTTCAGTCCGTCGAAGAATTTCTCGGCCTTCTCTTCCTCTGTCGGGATCAGGGTTGGGGCGAAGCGGCTCAGACGAATAAATTCTGCGTTGTATTCTTCCACCGTCATAGAGTCCTGAGTGAGGCGATTGAACCTGTCCCGCAGTTCTGATCGAGCGATGGCAGGAATGTACATCTCTTGGAAGAGTCTGGAGAACTCCTCCCAAGTGACTCGGTCTGGTCCGAGTCGCATCTCCTCAGACAACCACCAGTGGTGCGCATTGTCCGTTAATTGCATTCGGACGGCAGTCATCCAGCGTTCCCGTGGAAGCTCAGCTGCTTCAAGTTGATGCCGAATATTGGTGAGCCACTCATGAACTTCTGTGGGCTCCTCTTTTCCAGAAAAAGTGCCGGGCTTCAGTTGGCGGAAGTCAGTGATTGAGCCTGTAGTTGGCCGTCGAGCTGGTAGGTTGGCTTGCCCAAGTGCAGTTACGATGCTGTCCCTCAAGAAATTAGCTTCGCGACGCTGAGCCTCGTGTTGGACTTGTTGCTGAGCTTGCATTATCGCGTAGATCATTTGGAATATTTGCTGTCCGTCGATTGGCTGTCCTGGTGGGAACACGGGCATTGGAGGGACGAACTGCGGCGGAGGTGGGATGTCATCGCGCCAGAATCGGGAGGTAGGTTGACCTGCCGGCTGGCTCTGTTGAGTTGTGGGAATTCCTCCGACTGGTGTCACTTCGTCGTCGTAGGTGACACCTGTAGCTTGTGGTGTTCCGACGGGAGTCTCGTTGCATTCTTGTGGGTCCATTTCCCTGTATCCAAAATAACCAATAAGAGGCGCACATGAATCAAGGCAAGATGCAAATTCAAATTAGTCCGAGTACGATACAGATATCAAAAACGATTCAAGCAAGTGGATGAGATCCTAAAAACTTATCCTATCTTATTGCAGGCCTGTTCGGTCCCTAAGTTGAAACCGAACAATTTAGTCGTAGACCTGCATGGGCCACCACAAAAACCATGTCACGTCCCAGTCCCAAAATGACGAGGGACTGGAGATGCGTGGCAATGGCCAGCAGCACGCACCGATGGACAACCCAATTTAATGGATCCATCAGGGCATGCTTAAGCTGTAGTCTAACAGTAAGATGTTACAAGTCTCAGGTATTTCTAATCTCATCCACAGAATAAATACAGATTAATTGCTAGAATAATGCAATGAAAATAAATAAGCAATAAATAAGATTATCTCGGGAAATAATCCGAGAATTAGTCTGTTACATTCAGAGGAAAATAGACAGAAAATAAATGCTGAAAATGGAAATACTGTGTAGATGAAGCCGGTGCTCAGGAGAAATCTTCGGCCAATATCTCGTTCTCTGTTCCGGGTTCTGCTCCAAGGAGTGCTCCTGTACCGTACACTTCGGGGTAGTTCTCCTCAGCTATACCTGGGGACATAGTCCATTACAGGTCCTCAGGGGACATAACAAGGTACAGAAAATACAAGCCAAAATATATGCAGTGCAGCAATAATGAAACAACAGGGTAAATATGTAAACCAGCTAAGTGATATGCAAGTGAGAGTTTTAGTCATACTCAGGCTGAGACTACTACAGGATCAGTGTCGAAGAACCCATAGCAGTATTTTCTCGAAGAGCCAGTAAGGTACCAAAGCTCTGTATCAGAGTCTAAGGCACCGCCAGATAACATTATTTATATTATAATATATTCAGCCTTGATATGATAATACTCTCCCCACCCCATGAAATCTCACGTCACAATTCCAGGAAATATCAGGTACAAGTCACGCAAGATTGAACTAATACAATGAGTCAGGATAGAATCTAGCATGTAAACTGTATATGTCATGAATATGTAACCTATACGGAATTACCAAGTATATCTCAGGCAATTCCGTCACATGAATAGTGTCAGGTGTCCTGGGTTGAGCAGTTAAACAAGTTACATATGAAACTACAAGAAATCAAGTAAAATACTTTAACCAGAATTATCTGAGAATTTGGCAAGTTTTACTTGCCCAGTGATGTATAACTAAGTCCAGGAAATAGGTAGCAAAGCTGCAAGTTCTGGCAAGGTACACTTGCCTGCGATTCCGGTTCCAATTGCGGCTCTGACTTCGGCGAAAATTGCAGACGGTACTCCGGTTGCTGTAACAAACATCACCATCAGATCCAGAAAATATCAATCAGCTAGAAACGCCTGTTCTTGGGTCCAATTTGGAGACAAGGACAAAAATGGCAGTTTCGGGCCAAAACGGGATCCACTGGTGGGCCCGCTTTGCACCTGAAAAATGCGTCCGGGTCAACGGTCTCCAAATTCACCAAACTTAGTGTCAACAGGTCCGGAACGATGATACGAACCCAACGGAACTTCCAGAATTGGATTCCGATGAGCCAAACACAAAATCGCCCGTCGAGCGGGGCCTGTGGGGCCCACGGCACGCGATTTCGTCAACGTTCTCAGAATCGAACCAAACTTGACCCACAGGACCAACGTATCGCTACGAGTCCGATGGCATAAGTTTCGTCTCGATCTGACGTGTGTATACAAAGTTAGGGCAAATTGCAGAAAAGTCGGATATGGGGCGATGTCCGCGGATACACGTTGATTCCGGTGTGCACGCACACCCGAATCAGCTTCCGCGAAATCCCACACGTCCGTATCGACGACGCGAACGTATCTGTGAAGACCGCGCGCGACCAAGTCGTCCCGTTTGGCGGGGCGTACTCAGTTCCGGGGTGAAACAGGGTCTGGTTTTTTCCTGTTTTTGGATCGCGGTGTGCGATCACCACAGGACGCGATGCCCCGAACGGTTTGTCCGGGCACCGAGAGGGTCATACAGGCTTCGCAACGCAATTTGCAAAACCGAAAACAGAGCTACGAACAAAAAGTTACAAGTACCTGAAGGGGACCCGAAAACAGGGTCGAATCGTGTCCGACTCGTGTCGGACACGCGGATTCGAGAATTAGGGTTAGGATTTCGGATTTGGGGATCCGGCGAGGGGCGGCGCTGGACGGCCGGGCTGAGGCGGAGGGGGCAGGGGTGCTGCGGCGGAGGGCGGCGCGGCGCTCGGGCGGAGACGGCGGCGGCGACGGCGGCTCGAGCTGCTGTTGCTGGTGCTGTGCTCGACGGGGAAGGAGGAGAAGGAGGCGGTGGCCGGAGGAGGTGGCTGGGCGCGGCTGGCGGCGGTGGCAGCGGTGGCGGCACGGCTGGGGGCACGGCGGCGGCGAATGGTGGTTGGCGGCGGCGGAGTGAGGCCGAGAGGGGATCGGGGGGGTTTAAATAGGGTGCCAGCGGTGGTCGTGGCCGTGGGAGGCGGAGGAGGGGGCGTCGTGGCGGGCAGCGCGGCGCGAGGCGGGCAGAGCGCCGGGCGGAGCGGGCCGAGGCGGCGGCTCCGCCGCGAGACGCGGGCAGCTGGGCTGGGTCGTGGGAGGAGAGAGGGTGCGGGCGCGTGGCGGGTCGGGTTCGGTCGGGCGAACCCGACCCGGCCCGATAGGGGATGGGCTGGGTTTGGGTTCGGGCTGGGCCCGGTGGACCGGGCCCAGTGGGCTGGGTTTGGGTTTATAAAATAAAATAATAATAATATTAATATTAATATTAATAATCAGTAATTAATTAATAAATAAATAATTAAATAAATAGTTTTTGGTAATTTAAAAATAGGTCCGGGGCCCAATAAATTCCAGAAAAATTACCCTAAGTCCAGTTTTTCATTTTACATCCAAAAATATTATTTTCATAATATTTTAATATCATTTATTATCAATTAAAAATTATTGAATAATTAAAACCCTGTTGTTAAATTACAGAAAAATCCGAGAAAATTCCAGAAAATTGTGAAAAATCCAGTTTTTAAAATTTTGAAAAATCAGGGGATTTACAATTTTTGATCTGGAGAATGTGACGATGGAGATCGAGTACTGCAACAACTCCTTTACTCCGTTGACGGTACGACAAGGGAATGGGGATGCTCTTTTCTCCTTTCTCTCTTTCTTGAGCTTGTGTGCACATACGTAGCTCGCCTGGGGGGGGGGGTATGGTCTCTGAAGCAGAAAAGCCAACTCTTTGAAAAGTCCAAGTTTCTCCTATTTGTAGCCATCATGATGATGGGCTATAGGTACCGCATATGCTTCTTTATGGTGGTCGTAGGGGGATCCATCAACATAATACGGTTGCAACTGTAGAAGCATACTATGGGCAGGCTGCCATGCGACTTTGGTTGTGATATGATGTTTGATAAGATCTCGGGGTTGTTTTCAACTCCCTCGTATGCGTGACTCGGTCAGCTGGACACGTAATCAACACAAACTGTGTGAAGATCTTTTCGGTTGCAACGGACTGATCTTGCAAGATAAAAGTCGTATAACGTCTTGGCCGCATAACGTCTTGGCCGCATATGTGCTCTCCTCTGGCTTTGGTCTTATGGACACTTCGGCCTATGGCGTTGTGGCCGCATGCAAACTCTTTTCTGACCTTGGTCTAATGGATACTTCGACCGCATGATGACGAGGCCGCGTAGGGCCGTAGCCGCATATGAGGGAACACATGGCATGGCACATCTGGTCGAATTGGCTGTTCTGGCTGCATGGGTTGTTTACGGACCCCTTGGCCGCATGGGCTTTCTGTAGCTTAATTCTTCTGAGTCAAATTTGGGACGCATGTTGTTGGACGCATGGATCTGAATTTTTCATGCTTCTACAAGACCCCCTTCGAAGTTTCCAAAAATGACAAGTTTGGAATACTTTGAACAAGAAGTATGGTCGAGCACTTTCGGCCGCATGGTTGTGATGCCGCATAGGCACGTTGCTGCATAGGCGCTTCTGCCAGGCTGTCAGTTCATTACGAGATTTGGCTCGATCTTGGAGCGGACCCCCTATGATTCTTCTCCGCCTATTCATTCAGATCCAAACTGACGGTTGTAAGGATAAAGCCGCATCGAAAATCCAACCGATCGCCACTGTCATTAGATGTCAACAGGGCACGAAAATCGAAGAGTTTGTCATTCTCTCTTCAATTGTCTATAAATAGGGGTTTTGGGGGAGGAGAGAGAACTTTTTGCTTTGCTGAGTTCTCTTCCCCTTTCATTCTCGTCCTTCTCTCTGCTTTCGATCGACCATCTGTTATGGCTCACAAAGCTTCGTCTTCTGCTGCCGTCAAGAAGGCTGCCGACAAGGGAAAGTGCCTTGCGTCCTCGTCTAAGGCCAAGGATGAGGCCCCGACTTTTCACCCAGACGTTCAAGTGCCCATCCAAGGTAAGAAAGAAGTCTGGACGCGTGGACACTTTGCACACGGTCCGTCGCATGGATTAGAACATGTGCGAACTTTTCCTCATGACCATGTCGCATGCTTTATGCACGGGTCTTTCTTGGGCTGCATGCGCTGATCTTGACCCGGCCGTATAAATGGCATATCATGCGTCTCACTCGGGCACATGGATGTCCTGACATGCGTCTGACATGACTCAGCCGCATGTATGCTATTACATGCGCCAGTTATCATTTGGTGCGCATGCTATCTTGGTGGTTATAACTATCTTCTTATTCCTGACTTTGCGGTGACTTTACCCGTGGCTCCGTCATGGGAGGTGCTCGTCGGTCGTGCTCAGGCCGCATTGGGCGTAAGGTTTAACCACGTAGTGTAGTGCCCCGCTTCGCGTAGGCACTATGTACAAGTGAGATCACCTTGCTTGCTCGAACGAAAGTCTTCTCGGAGGGTTCCCGACCGGTTAATCAAAGTGAGTGGGCAGAACTGCATTCTCTGATTCTCGCATGCTTTAATAATGAATCTGAGTTTTGAATGCTTGTCGCTTAATAAGATTATTTCATAAGAAGAATGCTAGAACCGACTCAATATGATAATAAGAGAACTCATATAGCTTGTCATTAAAATGAATCTGCTTGCTTGCCTAATAAGAGAAATGGAAATGCTTGTCTGAAATAAGATAGAACCCTGCCATGCTAATAACAAGAGTAAAGATGATTGCTTGCACTTATTCTTAATATCGTATGCTAGACTGGAATACTCGAATACTTGTCCCAAGAGATAGAATTTGTATGCTAGAGTTATAGAACTGTTCTTGCGTGTTACTTGTGTAAATGAGTTAGCTTGCTTGAACATGCTTCATTGATTTGCTTGTCATGAGATGGAACTTGGTGAATAGCGTGAGCTTGTGAATCTAGACTAATAGTCCACCTTGAGGCTTAACACACCTTACTTACGGGAGGGTGTGGCTATTAGGCAAAGTGTATCGAGAATGTGAGCTTCGGCTATCTGGACTTGATCTGGAAAAGAGAAAAGAGAAAAGAGAAAAGAAGAGATAGACTTGTGTATGCATTGTTCATCAGTTGCATGATAGCATATTTTCTGATAGGGCTGGCATTCATGCATTTGGTCAGGACAACTTGTGCACAAGGATTATCTCTCGAGCGGTTCCTGGGGCACTGGGGATCGTTCGGTCCGGAAAGAGATCTAGATACCTGAGGCTTGTACGTCCTTGGGTAGACCGAGAATCGTCTATTAGTGAGATGGGCTTGTACGTCCCAACTGCTAATCCCGTCAAGGGGACCATCATATAGTTAGGACGCATGTTAGGCTAGCCTTCTTGCATACCTAACTGTTTGATGCAGGGACGAACAGGAAACTAGAGAACTGTATGCTTTACGATATGCAAATTGTTGCTAACTTGTGTGTCTGCTGCAGGGATATCCGCTCGGCCGTTGGGTAAGAAATATTATGAGTTTATCAATAGCCTGCTAGATTATTCTGTCTGCATCGTGAGTTATCGGATCGTATAAATGTGTTACCTTATTGCTTGAGTGCATGATAGTCTACTCGATATGGTTGCCTCGATTCGATATGATAAGTCTGCTATAGAACATGGCCCCTAAAAGAGTTAGTTTGTGTTGCACAATACATGCTGCGCACTACACGAGAACACTGTCCCTTATAAGTTGCTGGAATGCTATGAGTATCGAATATGCAAAACTGGTTTCCAACTCGTGTTTTCAAAAGATGTAAATCTGACTAGTTCTGAGCTGCATGAAATAAACCTAAGTAAAACTAGCAAGATCACTAGTAATGCAATATTTTGCCACAAGTCTACTTAGTGTGGGTTTCAGGGGGTGTAGCTTCTGTTCAGTTGATTTATCTCACTAGTACTTGCATAAAGTGCTGACCCACCAACAGTTTGCTTGTTCTCAGGTGCTCGTTCGTCCAGGAAGCGATAGTCGTGCCTCGTCCCAAGGAACCGAAAATCTGGAGTCGATGCCTCGAGCCGCATCAAGACTGTGCCTGTTTTGAGCTGCTTTTATATAGAGGGACATAATGTATGGAACGGTGTTATTGTAATCGAGAGAAAGAATGCTTGAGCGATTGTAACCTCGGCCAAGCGCCGCTTGTAACACTATCGATTATCAATAAAAGAGCTTGTTTATCATGTGCCACTGTGTTCTTTACTTTTCTGCAATATATGTGCCGCTGCTTCATCATCGAATAGCTTACTTGCCCTTGTTCAAAGCTTTGGCCTTGTGCAAGCGCACTTTAGGCTTGCACGGCATCACGTCCCGATGAGAACGATTGTCCCGTGGGAGAGCTATAACGTGGTGATTCACGTTCATCGGGGATAATTGGGCTTGCGGGAGATTGGGGCGTGACACGTAGTAGCAAATGTCCAGGCCCAGATAAATAAGGGTCAAACTGAGGCGAGGCTGAAGTTGATAGCGAACCAGCCATCTGTCACGACCCGCACCTGAAAATCGGGCATGAGCCGTGGGTACGTCCAGCCTACGCCGCAGAATCGGCGGTAGAACGCTGTAAGGTCCGTTCTAGGTCAACCAACTATCTATATATCTCACAGAAAAATTTGCCATGACCTCTCCAAAAGGAGGGCAACCACGCAATATATATATGAATAATCCTCTCCAAAAGGAGGACAACCACACAATATATATATGAACTCTCAATCACAAAATCTAGGGGAAGAATAAAAATACGATATGATATCAAAAAAGAAACCAAACCAAAGAGAGCAAGACAATATCCAAAAATATACAGTCCAAGGTCAAATAGCTACAACATCTCACAGCAACAAAAGAATAAGTACAATCATCCAAAATAACAACTGGGAACAACCCAGGAAACCCACCTAGCTAACTAGGGCGCTAACGGTGTCTCCTCGGCGCACTTCTCCTCGATCATGGGGTCACAACAGTCGTCAACACTCGGCCCGTAGAACGTCGGGCAATAGTCCTCAGGATCCTCTAGAAAAAATATGCCCAGTCAGGACTGGAGTGAAGTACATAACTCTGAAAGCAACTCCAAATACATGGTAAGGTGTATATGACGAGCAATAGAAAAGTATACAAGATGCACAGAAAATAAATATATGCTGGAGCACAATAAGTAGCTGCAATGTAAACTGGAGAACAATACAAGTAGTGGAAAAGTAACTGCAGGTGAGAAACATGAATACTAGCTAAGTGCCTTGAGCACAAGTTCGTTATGTGATCGGCTTAGATTGCACATGAAAAACAATACGATAACTCCGTTATGCGTGAGTTGCATAACCGACATACACATGAATACTGTTTGGCTTTGATCACATAACCAACTCCTACTCCCCTCCCCCACTAATACTCTTGGATCCAACCATAACACGCTACGTACATGATAAGTATCTCGCGCACATGAAGGCGAGAGCACAAGAATCACATGATAGCACATGAGAATCAATACCCGAAGCACATGATGAAATACACGTGATAGAGTACCTGCTGAACACGGTAAGGGGGATAGTATCTCATGACGGGATCCACTAGTACCAGCTCGTGTAATAATGTGTCAGAATCAAGTATCACAGTTCTAGAACAGGTGATATAAACGCTATAATGAAATGAAAACTATCAGAGGTAGGTACTCGCCTGATGTCCTGAGCAACTGATGAGGATCGAGATCCGGACCGGTGTTGCAAGGACCTAATGCGAAAAGCAGAATTAAATAGGGTTCTAAGCATTTAAACTGATATAAAATAATTAAAAACAGGCTTCTAGGGCTATTCTAGGTCGAACGGGTCAAACCGGTAAAATTTGGGTCAAAAAGTCAACCCGGGGTCCAAAAAGTCAACTCTAGGTCAAAACTAGGTCAAACATTGACTTTTACGGTCAACGAGGACAATTATGGTCAAGGCTAGGTCAAACTAGGGTGCCCCTGAAATTCTAGGTCAAACCGAGCTCATTAAGCTAGAAAAGTCACAAACTCGCCTAATCGAGATACCGGGATACCCTCGGTATCTGATACCTCGTCCTAGGCCACGCACCCCGCCTAAACCCGCTAAAACCTATGCTAGCACGCGTAAATATATATACATAAGCATATAAAAATCACTCCAATACATTTTCTAGGCTAATGCTCAAATACCCCGCTCGAAACTCAATACCTTGGATATCTCAAGGTATTGAGATACCGCTCTCAAACCCCTCTAACTAGTTATCTAGCTAATAATTATACACCTAGTTATTAATCTAGGCTAGAAAATATATATATATCTACCATATATTTATATATATAAGTACCTATGTACATATATATATATATAGATATCCACACACATATATACAAATACCCATTACCTTACCTATACATATATATATATATAACTATAGGTATATAGATATCTATATCTTAGATAGATATATATATCTAAGTATCTAGCTATCTATCTACCCGTCTAACTATATATCTACCTATCTAGGTAACTATCTATCTATTGATAGATATATCTTTCTATCTAAGTATCTAATCTATAATACTATCTATCTTACCTATTTATCTATCCATC